>CM076575.1:1597655954-1598003874 GCA_034641835.2 Pinus albicaulis | reverse complement strand
GCCACCCATATTTTTCAACTATGACAGTTGGTGGCTAAATGTTCTTTGCAGCCTTCAAGAAACAAGTTTAAAATCCTGAAAATTGTTGGTACTTGAAGTTTGTTGATAAAAGTCCAAACTACTGTTGGTTCTACATTCTCTCCCTCCTCTCTGCCTCTGATATACCATGAAAATCCTAATCAAAATGTTGCTGCATCCTCCTCCTTGTCCTCTCCCCTTCTTCCACCTTTCCTTCGTTTCTTCAACTCCCTTCTCGACCATAAAAAACCCCATCAAACCCTTTTATTTCCCTTATTCCTCCATTAATCTCATTTCCTAAGGTCGAAAACCCCACTTTTTGACATATCAGAACTTTTCTCCTTTTGCAAAATTTATTCAAAAACCATAGAAAACATGCGTTTCTATGCGTTAGGCTAAGCCCCTTTCCGTTTCTCCCTCCATATATCCCCACGCCGGAACCGCGTGCTAAACCCGCCAGGCGCTTAACTTCGGAAATAATTCATTGCCCGAAAAACATTGAAAACCTTTGTAAAAGTAAAGGGGTTTGTTTTATTTTTCTCCACCAAAGAAAACAATATTAAAAACTCCGCCGTTGATCTGTCCCACGGATCAACGGTGCGGAGTGTCCCGTCATCTGGTGGACCCCTCCCCCCTTTCCGCTGCGCTATTTTCCTTTCCCACCGGTTTGCGCCCGCACCACCTTTCGTCCGGACACGGTTTTGTGCCGTCGGCCAGCGATTCCACGCGCCGGCTGACACGTGTTCTCCACCTCACCCCCAAAACCACCGTTCCGTGCCTTCTCCCCGCGCGTTAAACATTGTCCTATGGCCCCGCAGCGGGATTCGTCCCCGCCGTCGGATCTAGGCCCTCCCATCTGACGGTCCCCGATCACTCTTCCCGCTCACCCTTTAACCAATCCGCTCGTCCGATAAACTGCCCCGGCGCGTTTAAAATCAAATCCCCACCGTCGATCTCTGTAGATCGACGGTCTGCATCTCCTCTTTCGATTCCATTATACGGTCCACTTTCCTCTGCGTTGACTGTTTGATTTTCTCCCAACCGTTGATCGCCATACGATCAACGGTCCCGATTTCTCCGTCCGCCCGCACGCCCTCCGATGCAGTCTATCCATATAAACGCAGGATTTCCTCATTTTTCTTGTTTTTTTGCAGGTTTTCAAAGGGTTTTTCTTCGTATTCTACGAAATCTGAAGGATGAGAGTGACGACTCCAATCCTCCCAATTTGTCCAAAGAATTGATCATACGGAGAAGAACAAAGATATTTACAAAGCTTCATGAGCTTTGGTTGCCGCATGTCCCCGCAAATCTTGAAGAAGGCCGCCGATATCAGAACAGAGAAAGAGTAACAGATTAAAGGTAGAATGAACCAGAGCAGTGGTTTTGTGAGAAGATTGGCGGGGATTACGGCTAAGACGGTTATCAAAAGCCTAATCCCCGGCTCAGAACACGGATTAAAGCAAAACCTAAAAGTGTTCGGCATACAGATCGCCTCCACCGCCATACTTTGAGGCGAATTGATTTCTCAACCACCACAGTGCCACCTATTGCCTCAGAAAGCTCAATCAGAGGATGAATTTATTGAACAGGATCAGATATTATGCCTCGAACAACCAAAGAAGTTATTACTGCACCGGATTTCAACGACAGAATGTCTGCAGAGTAACCCTAACAGTACGCAGAGCCTCAAAGGTCAATATAAGCTCTCTTCGAGCTTACTTCTTAAGTATAAACACATTAATGCAATGTAACACCTGTAGAATTACTTCATCGAACCTCTCGGGGTCAGGAAGACATTAATTCTGCATTGATTGTGTTTGAGATCTTTTAAAACAGATCTCACCTCCTCATCCTTCTATAAATACTTCAGTAGAAGATGAGTGAGAGGTTGGATTAGTTGGTTGTCAATATAATTTCTGAAGCGCTGTAGCTATTTCTGAGTGGAAAACTCTTGACTGTAAATAGTGGTTTCATGGGCTCTTGGAGCTCTGCTTGTAACAGATAGGTTAGATTGTGAAAAGATATGGATTAAAACACTGGATTTGAAGATTGTAACCGGTTTGAAGCAATCAATACAAGTTGATTTATGGGATCCTGGTCTATGCTGATGGTGATGTTATTCTCACTGTAACTTGTTATTTTATTTCTGTTTTCAATTTGTTTCATTTTCTACTATAAAGAACAGTTTAAACAGTGTCAGAGTTTGCTGTACACCAGTGACCTTCTCTGGCTGAAAAATCTTTATCCCAATGTTTTCTTCTTATTGTGTTATTTAGAAATGATTTAATTCAGTCTAAGTACAGAGATGCTAGCGTTCCCTCATCTTTTCGTCACTGCTGAATGTTGTTTTCGAATGTTACTTTCATATATGTTGTGTAAGGAGTGAATTGAGGAAATCAAAGGTTAGCCCTGAGTCCCTTTCTTGTTTGCTCAACTATTTGTCTGTTTCCCTTAGGATGTGTCAAAAGCTGACTAGTTTCAAAGTACTTATCAGATCTTGGGCCATTCTGTGTTATCTTGGTGATTGTCTTGGAAAGTAACTAAGTAAAGGAGAACTAAGATGAGGAGAAAGGTGAGCCCTGCCCGCTAGTTTCTGCTCCAAAGGTTACCTTCAAGTTTCCCTTAGTTTTAATCTGTTTTCTATAAGAAGTGTATCAAAGGCTGGATAGTTTCAAAGTACTTACCAGATCCTAGTTTGCTTCTATGTTTTCCTAAGTGCCTGGTCAAAGGCTGGCTAGTTTCAAAGTACTTACCAGATCCTGGGCTGCTCTTTGTTCTGCATCTGTTAATTCCCTTTCTCATTGTATCACCCCATTCCATAAATCAAACTTCAAAGAGATCCTTAGGCCTAGATGACTTGCCCCATAGATTACTCTTGAACCTGGATGTTTCAATTAAAATCCCTTATGACTCCATAGCCCAATGGATTGAAACTTGCCATCATCTTTCTTTAGAATCGAAGCTTATTTCGTTTACTTGCAACTTCTCACCTTTGAACCTATTTGCATATAGATCTTTCCGTCTCAGACAACAACTATGTTCAACCATCCAAGAAAACCAAACTAAACCCTTGGCCTTCATAACTAGCCTAATATCATCACCCTAAACTTCAAAGACAATATCCATCTTTGTACATATTGGAGAGATCCCTCTCCGGATTCAGGAGGGCTAGATCTTAGAATCCCAAAGTTGGTTGAAATGATGTTAACTCTGTGATCGGACTTTGCCAATCTTGCTTGTTACAGAGACCTAACATTTCTGGCGACTCCGCTGGGGAAGTTTAACCCAAAATCTCTGGTCCCATGACAATTGTTCTATTTTGCAGCTGAGCCACCAGGAGCTAACATTTCTGGCGACTCAGCTGGGGATTGACTTGAGTTTTTCATCTTTTTCCCTTTTATTTTCATATAACACCTTGAGAGTAAAAAGCAGCCTTTTCAAGCACTACCAAAGAATGGTAATCATGATAAAACTCGTTTGAATCAGTGACAAACTAGGTCAATCCTAGGGTTCTTTTAAGTCTTTATCTAACCTTGGGAAATTAGCTAGCTTAGCCACAAGGATATACTGTCTTTTTTTCTTAACCGTAGCTAAGTTTTGAGGCAAAGCTAGGACATTCTTTCAAAAAACCACAAATATAAACAATTCAGAAAATACCAAAAACATTTCAGATTGGTAGTAAAACATAAGTTTTGATACCTGTATACGTCTTTGATGTGTTTTACTCTATACTCTTAGACAGAGCCTGGAAAGGGCTAGGTAGCCTCTGGATCTCATCCTCTTTTAGGGGGTGACACATCTAGTGAATGCCCTCCCAGTCAATCTCTGGTTAGAGTTTGTTGTGTTTCGAGATATCCTTGAAGAAGAATGTTTCACGAACACTGTGGTGGACAGTGCATTCCTTTGAAGACACTCTGAACCTTCCACCTGGCGACTCCACCATCCTGAACAGACCTTAAGACTCCACTGGAAAGAACCCTTATCATTATAAAAATCATTCAAATTCAGTTAAAGGACCGTAGGATTCGAATTGAGAAAACAGATTAGTTAACCGTCTAAAGATTGTCATATCTGGTTGAAATTTTCTTGTTTAGATTGGGTCTAATCCCATAAACATTGTGGCTCCTAAAAAGATTCATACTAGAGCCCATCCTGACCCGGATCCTCCTGAAATAGTTGACAACCCTGAAAGAATTCTTAGGAAGTCTCCTAGGATACAATCCTCAACTATCTTCAGATCCCTCATAAGAGCCAATTCAGTCCCTGAAAACCTTTCAGCTCTTCATGAATCACAAATTGACTTGTTAAACCCATTCAGGACTAGGTCATTTGGTGATTTAGGTCAGTTAGATTCTGAGCCTACCCTTTTATCTCCCGAAACCAGTGGGATTCTTGGGAATAGAGAATCAACACCTCCTGATTTACATTTCATACACAATCTAGGTGCCTCTCACCCCAGGTCAGCTCAGAGATCTACTGCTGTTCCATCCACTTCTGTTCATCCTTCATCCACTATTCAAACCACTCCAATTCAACCCACACCTCCACTTATAAACCCACCACATATCATGGCAGCATGGTATGCTCCCTTAGTCCTTCCTGTACCATTAGTCAATCTTCCACAGGACTATCAGTCCAAAATTCCATTATATGATGCTAATAATACCATAACAACATCTCAACACGTGGACAAGATGAATGACTACTTTGACAGAAATGAAATTGATAATGAATCTGTCAAAATCAGATTGTTTGCTCAAAGTTTGGGGGGAGATGTGAGAAAATGGTTTAAAGGTTTAACCCCCCATAGTATTAACGACCTTCAAGCCTTCCATCAAATTTTTTTAAACAAGTGGGAAGTAAGGAAAAACCCTCTCCAAGTCCTTGCTGACTATAACAATCTCCATAGGAACCCTGGGGAAAGTGTACAAGCTTATTGTACCAGATTCAACAGTGTGTATAACGCACTCTCCCCTGAACTGAAACCTCCTCAAGGATCAGCCTTAAACAAATTTCCTGAAGGGTTTGATCCAGACATGACATATTCACTCAGAGAAAGAGTCTTTGCAACCCTTGAAGATATGCAAAGAGGTGCCCTTTCTGTAGAGGTGAACCTTATGGAGAAAAGAGCAAGGATGAAAGCTGAAAAGAAAGTATCTTTTAGAGAGGAATCCACCCCTTCCACTTCAAGCTCAAAGATGGAAAGAATGATGGAAGAAATGATGAAGAAAATGATCATTCTAGAGAGAGCACAAGCGATTCTAAATCAAAATGCTCCTCAAAACAGAAATCAAAACCAGAATCAGAATCTTAGATGAAATCAGCCTCCTAACAGACCCAGGGAAGATGATCAGCAGATCATCCCTCCCTTCCATCAGAACTTTTTAAGTGAGGTTGAGCAAACAGATCAAATAACAGAGGAAGATGATATAAACTTATTTGGGGTAGATGATGATGACTTTGAGGTTCATTATGATAATAAAAAAGGTCTTTTTACACCTTATGATGACAGAAGAGATGATGCTGAAAACAGCTACCAAAACATGGAGAACGCTGTCATAGAACCTTTAAGGGAATATGAACTCAGAAGTAAATCTAATCAACAAACACCCAACAATAAAACCTCTGGCAAACCTTCTCAAAACAGCACTGCAACCAAGTCTAAAACAATCAAACAAAAGGACAAAACGGTGGCTGTTGATTCTGGTGATGATAAAGGGAAAGACACTCAAAACATTGAAAAACAGAGTGAAAACACTAGTAGTACTAGCACCTCAGTTAGTACTCCTGCAAAAGTAATTGTTTCAACTGTAGATAAACCAAATCAGCAAGTTGTTAGTGCTGATAAAGGGGCAGTAAACAAGGCTGAAGTCAATGCTCTGAAGAATCAAAACCTTTTCAGCCTGGAACAAGAAATCTCAAAGATCAAAATCTCTGTTCCTTTGACTGAGTTGGCTGCCCAACATGTATATAGGTCCAAAATTTTGAAGGCTTTAAACTTAGAGGATAACGAAGATACTCTCAATCTTAGTGATGACCAACCAGAGCTTATTTTTGGTCCCAAGATTGAAGGAAAGTTCCAAGAAGGTCCTGTCCCTACCTTTTATGTAAGCTTAAACATTCATGAAAAAATTCTTCATAATGCTATGCACGACTCAGGCGCTTCCCATAACTTAATGCCAAAAGCTGTAATGGAAAGCCTGGGCCTTGAAATTACCAGACCTTACAAAGACTTGTACTCCTTTGACTCAAGTAGGGTTAAGTGTCTAGGATTGATTAAAGATCTCTGTGTTAATCTAGCCCAAATTCCAGCCAAATGTTTAGTCATGGATGTTGTTGTGGCTGATGTTCCCCCAAAGTATGGAATGCTTTTGTCAAGATCTTGGGGGGCTAAGTTACAAGGGACTATGCAAATGGACATGGCCTATGCAACCATCCCTGTCTTCAATCAAACTAGGAGGCTTTATAGGGAATCTCACATGCAATACACAGTAACAAGCCAGGAGCGGCCTCAAAACTCCCCACTCTATGCTATAAACACGAGCCTTGATTCTTTTATAATGTTCAATGATGAAGCACTCACAGAACATATTTCTTCATTAGAATCGATGATTAAAATAAAAGAGGGGGAACACAATGTTGAAATGCCGAAACGGTCTATTGTGTCTGAGGATCCTAGCAAACTTAACACAGATCTGGAAATCCAAGTTATCAATCCTGTGAGCTCAAAACTTGACAGTCAGAAAGACAGTCCTCAACCCGATGGAAAACTTGAGGAATCAAATGATACAACGTCCATTCACCAAACTGAAAATCTGCCCCTCTGGACTATGTATTTTGACGGGTCATGCACCAAGACAAATGTTGGTGCAGGTGTCTGGATCACTAACACTGAAAACAATCATACAGAATGTATCTCATGTAAATTAAACTTTCAGTGTTCCAACAACATAGCATAATATGAATCCCTTCTCTTAGGCTTGCATCTTTTGAAAAAATTAGGTGCCAAGAGAATAGATGTATATGGGGATTCTGAATTAATCATTAGGCAAGTCAATGGGGAGTACAATGAAAATCACCCCAGACTTAGGGCCTATAGGAATGATGTCATTGATCTTTTGAAAACATTTGAGGAGTACACCTTATCTTTTGTCCCAAGGAAGAAAAACATTGCAGCCCACAATTTAGCCTTTGCTGCTAGAACCTGCCCAATGCTGTATGATGACACCTCTCAGATAAAATTCAGACCAGCTATCCCAGATAACAAGAAGTATTGGCAGGTATTTGATGGAGATAAACAAATAGGAGACCTCATGCAATTCAGAAATGAGTTTGAACTCCATAGTTCAGATTCAGACTATGAGACAGACTGCAGTGAAGAAAATTTTCTTGGTGAAGAAGAGCCATCTCCACAGCTGGTAGATATAAACCTTCAGACTATCACATCCACACGCCAAGTAGAATTAAGTCCGAAATCTGAAACACAAGAAATAGAAACTCTGCATTCTGATAAGGATAGTCTGCCCAAGGGTTTGGCCCCTCTAGAAGAACTGTTTGATTTTGATGATGTGGCCAAAAAACCAAAACTGGAACCTGTGGAAACTGAAGTGGAAGAATGTAATATAGGCAGTGAGGAGAAACCGAGATTGATTAAACTGTCTAAAACTTTACCAGCTCACATTAAACTTAAATATTTGGAGCTATTTAAAGAATTTTCTGATGTTTTTGCATGGAGTTACGAAGATCTTAAGTCCTATGACACTGAAATAATAAAGCACAAAATCCCTCTTAAAGAAAACCAAAACTATCTACCAAAATCGTAATCAACTCTCATTTGCTTGCTATCAAGCTAACAATAAAACTACAAATGTATGATGTCAGCAAGATATTGTCCTCATTAGATATTCTAGGTTATCTAACCGTGTCGTGTGAGAAAGACCGGAGAAATCAGGCTTCTTTGTATAGACTCTCTTAGAATTTAAACAAAGTTTCATTAATATTAACTACCTTTTTGCCCAAGATGGACCATATTTCATGATTTCAAAAGGGCAGGTAGGCCTGGGTGCACTGCTAGATGGCTATTCGTGTATAATCAAGTCCCCATGTCCACCTTGGATGACCACCGTGTTTTTACTACACCCTGGCACTACGGCTGTGAAAATGCCTTTTGGTTTAATGAATGCTGGAGCAACCTTTCAAAGAGCCATGGACATAGCATTCTCGGAAGAATTAGGCTTCTTCATCGTTATCTATCTTGATGATGTAACTGTGTTTTCAAAAACAGATGAAGAACATTTGGAACACTTGAAGAAAGTTTTCGAGAAGTGCAGAAAGTTTGGGATATCTTTGAACCCCAAGAAAACATTATTTGGTCTCCAAGAAGGTAAGCTTCTTGGGCATATCATTTCAGAGCAGGGCATAAAGATAGATCCCATGAGGATTGAAGCCATATTGCAAATCTCTCATCCTCGAAATATCAAAGAGTTGCAGTCTTTCATAGGAAAGATTAACTTTTTAAGAAGGTTCATCCCAAACTTGGCTGAGCTCCTTAGGAATATCACAAACATGTTGAAAAAGGAGCAAGGGGTAAAATGGACCGCAGAAGCAAAGACATCCTTTGAACTGGTTAAACAAGCGTTAACCAAAACACCAGTTCTCATAAGTCCCGATTTCTCAAAAGATTTTTATATCTTCTCATTTGCATCAGAACATACTATAGCTGTTGTCCTTTTACAGAAAAATCCGCAAGGACAAGAGCAGTCCATTGCATTCTTTAGCAAGGCATTGAGGGATGCCCCTTTGAAGTATAATATTATGGAAAAGCAAGCTTTTGCTTTGGTGAAAGCTTTAAAATACTTCAGGGTATACATCCTTCACTCACACATTATTGCCTTTGTCCCAAATTCAGTTGTAAAGGACATTCTAACCCAGGATCCAGATGGTAAGAGAGGTAAGTGGATTGCTGTTATTCTTGAATATGACTTAGAGATTAAACCCACGAAGCTTATCAAAGGTCAAGGTCTTGCTAGGCTGATGGCCGAATCAAATTGTGAAGTTCTTGATATTAACATGATTAATGCTTTGGATGACCAAGAAGAATTCTCAACCCCCATTGTTGAAGATTATTTTGCGAATTCTCCTTGGTATGATGATATTGTTTATGTTTTGCTTAATTTAAACACACCGCCTGGTTTATCCAAAACAAAGGCAAGATTCCTAAAGTTAAAAGCTGTAAACTATTGCATTATTGATAAATGTCTTTATTGGAAAAATGCTAGTGGTATATTGCTTAAATGTTTGCCTGAGTTTGATGCAGAAAAGATTATGCAGGAATTCCATGAAGGAGAGTGTGGAGGCCATTTATACTGGAAGTCAACAGCTAACAAAATTTTGAGGGCTGGTTTCTATTGGCCTACTCTGTTTCCTGATGTACATAAACTGACAACCACTTGCCATAAATGCCAATTGTTTGAAGGCAAGAGAAAATTACTACCCCTTCCTCTGCATCCAATTACTGTTGAAGCCCCTTTCCAACAGTGGGGACTTGACTTCATAGGAGAAATCCACCCATCATCTTCTGCTCAGCACCGGTGGATCCTTACTGCCACAGACTATTTCACTAAGTGGATAGAAGCCATTCCTTGTAGACAGGCCAATGATTCAGTTATCATAAAATTCATAGAAACCAATATCCTTTCCAGATTTGGCTGTCCTACCAAGATCATTACAGATAATGCAGCAGCATTCGGATCAAAGAAAATGGTTGAATTCTGTCATAAGTATCAGATAACATTGGGGCACTCCACAGCTTATTACCCTCAAGGTAATGGACTTGCAGAGTCTTCCAACAAAAGCTTAGTGAACATAATAAAGAAACTGTTGGAAGGCAATAAGAAGTCTTGGCACACAAAGCTGGTTCATGCACTTTGGGCTGACAGGTTAACATTGAAGAAATCCATTGGTATGTCACCCTTCCAGCTTGTATACGGTACAGATGCAATTTTTCCTAACAGTCTTGGTGTACCAGTTATGAAAATAATTCAAGAACTCCAAACTGAAGAGGATGACATAATCAGAAGAATAAACCAGACCATTCATCTTCAGCAAACCAGAGAGGAAGTGTACAACAAAGCATTACAAAAACAAGACAATATCAAGAAGATATTTGACAGAAGAGCAAAGGCCAGAAATTTCAAAATTGGGGAAAAAATCTTAAAGTGGGACTCAAAGAGGGAAGACAAGGGAAAGCATGGTAAATTTGACAATCTGTGGCTTGGCCCTTACTCCATTCATTCAGTTGCTGGAAACAATGCATTTTTCTTACAAGAACTGAATGGAGCAGAATTGTTTGGGGGTCCTGTCAATGGCAGGATGCTTAAGCATTATCTTTCTTAAAATTATTTCATGTGTTGAAGCCTTTTCACCTTTTCCATTGTAAATACTTCATCCATCATTGCATTTAAAGTTATGAAAAATAAAAAAAATACAAAAACAAAGAAAAAATGAAAAGAGGGCAGGAATGAGAAACAAGAAAGGCAAGGCCCCATGCCAAAAAGAGAAATGAATCTGAAAGTGTGCAAGCATAAATGCCACTCCTCTAAACACGCTTCTAATTGGTCAAACTGTTTAATCTTGACTGATTAGATTTCAATTTTCTGCTGATAGGGTAGCAAATTTGATTTGCCAAACTGTTTAATCTTGGCTTATCAGTAGATAGAGTAGGGTAGAAATCAAGGTTAAAACAAACTCAAAATCTGAACCAAAGTTTCCAAAGAGAGGACTCAAAGTTACTCTAATTTCTGAGTCAAAGAAAGGACCTGGTTCTAATTCACTCAAAACTTGAACCAGAAGAGAAGCAAAGATAGCTCACTAAAAAGAAAGAACAGAGCTGTGAATATGAGAGAAGGCCATAATGAGAAAATTTTCAGATCTTAAGCCTTCTGTTTTGATTTAAATTTTTCTGCAAATAATGATCTATGTGCAGCTCGTCTTTATGCCATAGATCATAGCAAGTCAAACAGCTCAATCTTGACTTGGCTATTTTTAAATTTCTGTTGTAGAATTTAGAGAATGAAAGTTTGTTGGACTGTTCAAACCCAACAAACAGCAGAATAGGTAGAGGAATATCTGAACTCAACTGTTTAATCTGAGTTCGGGGAGAAATAAGGAGTAGAATTAGATTAGATTTACTGCTTTCAAAAGAATAAAATGTTGTGTTAAGAGTTTGCCAATCCAAGTGCACTCTGATGAAGAAAAAATGTTAGACCAGTAGGATTGGGGTAGGTAGAAGTTGTATTGATGAAATTCAGCTTTCTTTCATGACTGACCTTATTTTGTCTAGAAGAAAAGCAAGAGCAAGTGATCAAACACCAGACACCAGTCAGCATCCCAGAGGAATCAGGTCTGAATTCTTGATGCCTTCAAGAAGGCACCATCCCCAAGTGGAGCCACTGTTAGCCACCCATATTTTTCAACTATGACAGTTGGTGGCTAAATGTTCTTTGCAGCCTTCAAGAAACAAATTCAGGCCTAAAATTGTTGGTACTTGAAGTCTGTTGATAAAAGTCCAAACTACGGTTGGTTCTACATACTCTCCCTCCTCTCTGCCTCTGATATACCATGAAAATCCTAATCAAAATGTTGCTGCATCCTCCTCCTTGTCCTCTCCCCTTCTTCCACCTTTCCTCCGTTTCTTCAACTCCCTTCTCGACCATAAAAACCTCATCAAACCCTTTTATTTCCCTTATTCCTCCATTAATCTCATTTCCTAAGGTCGAAAACCCCACTTTTTGACATATCGGAACTTTTCTCCTTTTGCAAAAAACAGTTAAAAACCATAGAAAACATGCGTTTCTATGTGTTAAGCTTCAGCCCCTCAAGCTAAGCCCCTTTCTGTTTCTCCTTCCATATATCCCCACGCCGGAACCGCGTGCTAAACCCGCCAGGCGCTTAACCTCGGAAATAATTCATTGCCCGAAAAACATTGAAAACCTTTGTAAAATGCAAAAACGGGTTTGTTCTATTTTCTCCACCAAAGAAAACAATATTAAAAACTCCGCCGTTGATCTGTCCCACGGATCAACGGTGCGGAGTGTCCCGTCATCTGGTGGACCCCTCCCCCCTTTCCGCTGCGCTGTTTTCCTTTCCCACCGGTTTGCGCCCGCACCACCTTTCGTCCGGACACGGTTTTGTGCCGTCGGCCAGCGATTCCACGCGCCGGCCGACACGTGTTCTCCACCTCACCCCCAAAACCGCCGTTCCGTGCCGTCTCCCGCGCATTAAACATGGTCCCATGGCCCCGTAGCGGGATTCACTCGAGCCGTCGGATCTGGGCCCTCCCATCCGACGGTCCTCGATCATCTTTCCCGCTCGTCCTTTAACCGATTCGCTCGCCCGTTAATCTTGCCCCGGCGCGTTTAAAATCCAATCCCCGCCGTCGATCTCTGTAGATCGACGGTCTGCATCTCCTCTCCCGATTCCATTATACGGTCCACTTTCCTCTGCGTTGACCGTTTGATTTGCTCCCAACCGTTGATCGCAATATGATCAACGGTCCCGATTTCTCCGTCCACCCGCACGCCCTCCGATGCAGTCTATCCATATAAACGCAGGATTTCCTCATTTTTTCTTGTTTTTTGCAGGTTTTCAAAGGTTTTTCCTTCGTATTCTACGAAATCTGAAGGATGAGAGTGACGACTCCAATCCTCCCGATTTGTCCAAGGAATTGATCATACGGAGAAGAACAAAGATAGTTACAAAGCTTTATGAGCTTTGGTTGCCGCATGTCCCTGCAAAGCTTGAAAAAGGCCGCCAATATCAGAGCGGAGAAAGAGCAACAGATTAAAGGTAGAATGAACCAGAGCAGTGGTTGTGTGAGAAGATTGGCGGGGATTACGGCGAAGACGGTTATCAAAAGCCTAATCCCCGGCTCCGAACACGGATTAAAGCAAAACCTAAAAGTGTCTTGTGATACAGACGCTCCACCATACTTTGAGGCGACCCATTCTCAACCACCACAGTTGCCACCTAATACCGGTAAAAGCTCAAACAAAGGATGAATTTATCACCAGGATCGTATATTATGCCCTCGAACAACCAAAGAAGCATATCGCACCGGATTTCAACGAGCGAATGTCCGCTAGCCCTAATAGTATGCGCAGCCTCAAAGGTCAACATAAGTCGAGCTTGTTTTTAAGAAACACGCAATGTAACACCCGTAGAATTTCTAGAATTACTTCATCGAACCTCCTGGCCGGAAGACATTAATTCTCGCACGATTGTGCTTTATATCTTGCATCGTATCTCACCTCCTCATCCTTCTATAAATACTTCAGTAGAAGATGAGCGAGGGGTTGGATTAGTTGGTTGTCAACATAATTGCTGAAGCGCTGTAGCTATTTCTGAGTGGGAAACTCTTGACTGTAAATAGTGGTTTCATGGGCTCTTGGAGCTCTGCTTGTAACAGATAGGTTAGATTGTGAAAAGAGATGGATTAAAACATTGGATTTGAAGATTGTAACCGGTTTGAAGCAACCAATACAAGCTGATTTATGGGATCCTGGTCTATGCTGATGGTGATGTTATTCTCACTGTAACTTGTTATTTTATTTCTGTTTTCAATTTGTTTCATTTTCCACTATAAAGAACAGTTTAAACAGTGTTAGAGTTTGCTGTACACCAGTGACCTTCTCTGGCTGAAAAATCTTTATCCCAATGTTTTCCTCTTATTGTGTTATTTAGAAATGATTTAATTCAGTCTAAGCACGGAGATGCCGGCGTTCCCTCATCTTTTCGTCACTGCTGAATGTTGTTTTTAAATGTTACTTTCATATATGTTGTGTAAGGAATGAATTGAGGAAATCAAAGGTTAGCCCCGAGTCCCTTTCTTGTTTGCTCAACTATTTGTCTGTTTCCCTTAGAATGTGTCAAAAGCTGACTAGTTTCGAAGTACTTATCAGATCTTGGGCCATTCTGTGTTATCTTGGTGATTGTCTTGGAAGTAACTAAGTAAAGAAGAACTAGGAGAGGATCAGGGTGAGTCCCAGCCCACTAGTTTCTGCTCTAAAGGTTGCCTTCAAGTTTCCCTTTGTTTTTAATCTGTATTCTATCAGAAGTATATCAAAGGCTGGATAGTTTCAAAGTACTTACCAGATCCTAGTTTTCTTCTATGTTTTTCTTAATTTCCTGGTCAAAGGCTGGCTAGTTTCAAAGTACTTACCAGATCCTGGGCTGCTCTTTGTTCTGCATCTGTTATTTCCCTTTCTTATTGTATCACCCCATTCCATAAATCAAACCTTAAAGAGATCCTTAGGCCTAGATGACTTGCCCCATAGATTACTCTTGAACCTCGTATTTCAATTGAAATCTCACAGACTCTACAGCTCAATGGATTGAACTGGGTTATATCAATTTTTCTTTAGAATCAAGCTTATTTCGTTTACTTCTGCAACTTCTCACCTTTGAACTCATTTGCGTATCTTTCCGTATCTGATGTGCTGAAATTGTTGGCACCAACCATCTAAGAAAACCAAACAAAACCCTTGGCCTTCATAACTAGCCTAATATCATCACCCCAAACTTCAAAGACAACATCCATCTTTGTACATATTGGAGAGATCCCTCTCCGGATTCAGGAGGGCTAGATCCTAGAATCCCAAAGTTGGTTGAAATGATGTTAACTCTGTGATCGGACTTTGCCAATCTTGCTTGTTACAGAGACCTAACACTAGGCACTCTTTCAACCTCCACAAAGATTTTGCAGCAAGGGAGAGAGAAAAATATGGAAGATTTTTTATCCCCAAACCTCTCAGTTCTTTTGGAAGAGCAAGAGAGGTCCATTTAACCAGCGGATCCCCTCAGATTTTTTACTTGCAGTTCATAGAAAGGAGAAGCATAAATTTCTAATTTTGTGGAGAATTCCTTTTGGGATTGAAGAAATGGTAGCCCAATAGACAGAAATACTTTCGAGAACAGATTTAAGTAAAACCATCCACCCCCCCTTAGAGAGAAACCTATTTTTCCAATGCATAATATGCTTTTCCACTTTCTAAAAAGCCATAACCAATCTTTGAAAGTATAGGAATTTTTCTTTAAAGGAAAACCTGGATATTTGAAACCAGTTTTCCAATCTGTAGAGGGGAAAGGGAGAGAAAGCTTAATTTGAGATAAGTTGAGATCTTGTATGTTATTGTGAACCATACAAGATTTGTCGATGTTAATCATCATTCCAGTTGCTGATTGAATGAGAGATAGGATATTATGAAGAAAGCTGGAATTTTCCATAGTGGCCTTACAAAAAAGGAGAATATCATCCACAAAAAGGATGTGGGATAGGGATTCAACACCTGCAATGTGAATTCCTTTAAGATCACCACATGCTTTTGCATGATTTCATAAATGACTTAAAGCTTCAACAATCAGTAAGAACAGAAAGGGAGAGAGGGGAAAACCTTGACAGAGACCCTGGGAAGCAGAAAAAAAGAGGATGACGAGCGATTAATGAGAACAACGAAAGATGCAGATTGAATGCAACCCATAATCCATTCTACAACTTAAATTTCTAGACCAATTTGGATGAGTAAAAGCCTGAGGAAGGTCCAATTTACTCTGTCGTAAGCTTTCAACAAATCCAAATTTAAAGCAAAGGATGGAATTTTGTTTAGGTGGACAGAATGAAGGGCTTCCTGAGCCAAGGATACAACATCGTGAATTTGTCTCTTATATAGAAAACCAAAATTTTCTTTCGAAATGATGATGCTTAAGATTGGTTTTAAACATTGAGCAATGATTTTAGAAATTAACTTGTATATCAAATTGCAACACGAGAAAGGATGAAAATCATCAAAAGATGAGGGAGAGGAATATTTTGGGATCAACGTAATGAAGGTCGAATTAAAGGAGCTTAGAACTATTCCAGATTTCTGAGATTCCTTTAATACTAATAGAAAATCGTCCTTTATTAAGTGAAAGAATCCAAGATAAAATTCGATTGAAAGACCATCAGGCCCAGGAATTTTACCTTTTTGGAAACTTTTGAGGATAAATTGCATCTCTTTCTTGTCTACTTCTTTTGTGAGAGCTTCGTTCATCTCATCCGGAATCATCTGAGAAAATAATTGTAATAATTGTAAAATTTCTTGAATGGGGCATCCTACAGGAGTTGTAAACAAGTTTTTAAAATGAGTGACTCCAGCTTTTGTTTTTTCGTCAAAAGAATGAGCCCAAGCTCCTGAGGGGGATCTTATTTCAAATATGGTATTTTTGTTTTTTCTATGGGAAGCATATTGGTGGAAAAACTTTGTGTTATTGTCCCCCCCTTTGATCCAAATAGCTCTGCTTTTAAGACACCATAATTGCTCCTCTTTATTGAGTAAGGCTTGACGATTTTGTTCCAGAAGTTTTAAAGTTTCCAAATCACTATCTGATAGAACACCCGAAGAATTCTGCATAAATAAATTGGCAATCGTAGCTTCCAGAACTTTAGGGACAATTGTTATTTTTCTTTGTAATCTCTTGCCCATACTTTTGTGTCTTTTTAAAATTTTTGCAATCTTACCGGCCCACAACTGCATGAAAGTAATTGGATGGGAGGGAGAAAGATGAGTCCAATTTGAAAAAACTAGGGCCTTATAATCCTCTTCCAAAAGCCATGATGGATTAAATTTCATAGAAGGAGGAGGCTTAGATTCGGGAATAATGAGAGATATAACAATGGGGCAGTGATCTAAGAGACCGCCGGTCTCCACACGAGCCTTTACTCGGAAATGAGAAGACATAAAGGATTTCGAAATTAAAAATCGATAGAGCCTCTTTGCAATAGCTTCATCCTTTCTTATATTGTTTCACCAAGTAGGTTCTAGTTTTATAGGCTGAACATCAATAAATCCGTGAGAGACTATCAGGGACAGGAGGTAAGGTGCGAGGGGATCAGGCTTAGCAGAATGACCCCAAATTTCATTCAAAGAAAGATTAAAATTTAAATCTCCACCCAAAATAATGTTAGGGTAGCCTCGGGTCTCAGAAAAGAGGTTTTCCAAAAAAGTCTTTTATCACTAAAAGGACCATACAAATTTAGAAGAGTGCATGTGCAATCCAACTAGGGGTCATGAATGGAAGTTCTGATGTAAGAAGGGAAACAGAAAGAAGACATGACAGAGATGGATGGGCTAATGGATGTAATAAGGCCCCCAGCCAGACCCTAGGCATCAACATAAAAGAAAGACCAGTCCTTTAGCCATTTAGAAAGGAGATCTTGAGCTCGAGAACCAGAAAATTTCATTTCTTGAAGGAATAAGACATAAGGAGAGACATTCTTCCACAAACATTTGAGGGATAGCTGTGCAAGGGCACCTCCAAGACCCCTAATGTTTAAAGAAAGGATGATCATTTATGACCCTTTCTAGAGGTGCACTATGCTCTAAGAGCCCTTAAAATGGTTTTTTGTTTTCCAGAGTGAACATCCAAAGAATCTTGATTTTGAGCTTTTGACAAAGCAGATTTTCATCCAAGAATTATCTTCAATGAAGGCTCCAAATCCAGTCCTCCCTTGATAGCTTGATTTGTAATTAGATGCGCAGGAGCACGAGAGTGTAATTATGTAGTGTAAGGGCTAGGGGAGGAGCGAACAGGGGGTGAAATCAAGGGACAATGAGGAGGTGATGTACAGGGAGGCGATGGAGGAGTGGGTACCAAGGGAGGGGTCGAGGCAGCAATAAAATTTTTAGGGGAAGAGGCAAGGGGGGAACAAGGGGATAAATTGGAGCATCCCAACGAAATGTTGATGGGATCAATCACAGTGTTAATTAAAGGAGATGAAATTTGGTCAGAAGGAATATCTTTGAAAGAGGGAGAAAGGACCTTCTGATTGTCGAACGAAGACGACTGAGAATCTTCCATGGTCGTCTCCACATGGGAATGAATTGAGGAAGGAGGATTCACGCGTTCATGAGAAACCTTCTTTCGCCAGATTTTTTTGAATTTAGGGCGCGATAAATTAGGGATTTTGTAGTCCTGAGCCAAATGTCCCACTTTTTTGCAAAGAAAATAGCGGAAGGGTAGCTTCCAATAATCCAATTTTTGCGTCCATTTACTATCATGCATCTCCAAAACAATCCCTTCATAAAGACCTTCCCTAACATCGAGTTCAACCAGAATTGTAGCACATCTCCTATCATATTTGGTATCCCAATCGTCTTCGAGGGAGACAAAAGAATCGATTTTATTCCCAATTGCCTCCAGAATTTCTTGCTGTCAAAATAATTGGGGAAGCCCAGGAAGAATAACCCAGACTTTTTGTAAATATTGAGGAGAGCGTTTTTCATTGAAGCTTACATCCCAATTATGAAGGATTAAACCTGTCGGTCCCCAGCACCAGACTTGATTAGTAAGCCCAAGTTTGTCTTCCATAGATACAACCTTAAAAAGAAGCCAACCCCGGGATAATTGATGGAAAACATGAGTATAGCCTAGAAGAGGCTGCCAATGCTCCTCCAACCAGCTCAAAATTGATTCTCTGGTAGCCATCCTACCACAGAAACGACCAACCAATGCAGTATCTAAGTAATTGGGAATATATGAGAGAGGAATATCGATTCCCACTACAAACTTCACCACAACTTGCTTAACCCTGATACTCTTTCTCCTGCACGGTGGAGGATTTGACGAGGGCTGATGCCCTCTTCATCATGACAGGTCTGAGTCTATGGCAGAAGAATGACATGGACATTATGATCGAGGGTGGAAGATGGAGGTGATGCATCCATTGGTTCGAGGGGGGGCTCGGCGCTTGCAGCCCTTCTCATGAAATTATTTTAGCCCGGGAGTACGTCTCCAGTCTCAGGACTGAGAGAGTAATCTGATCCATCATAGTCCATTACGAAGAGGCACGAAAAATAATTATGATTGACAAAGAGAGTGAACTAGAAGGGAAACGTCGAAATGGTAGCCGAAAATTGTTAACCCAGACCTAGCAGAAAACTACCCAAACCCAAAGAAAGGACAGGAGAAAATTACATGAGGGACTTAGGGGGGAACACCCCGCAAGGGAGTGGAACATAGAGCCGGAGCCGCAGATAGCACAAACCAAGATGAATGTTTGTTGGATAGAACTGTGCAGTCTATAGTGGAAGACATTGTGCATATCTTTGTAGTTTATAGTGGAAGAAACTACACATGTGCAGGTAATGCATGGGAAAGCTACGTAGATTCTCAAAAATGGCTTTCAATAGTGCAAACCAAAATTCATTTTGTCCCTAGTATTGTTTTACTTCAAGATTCATAGGGAATTCACTTGAGACACTCATTGGATGGCGAGAGATTTGAATTTATAGTCATGGTGACAAAATTTAGTGTAACAGATTGCCCCCTAAAGTGTGAAGCCATAAAATATTTTTGATGACTGAAGCACTTTATCATGTCAAAGGTTTGGATCAGGGACCAATTGGTTGAAGACCTAAAACAAACAATAAAGGATTACCATATCATGCTTTCATATAAACATCACTGAGGTGAGCATTCCCATACTCAAAGTACAAGTATCTTAAAGAATTAGTATGGAAATGTATATGAAGATCCATGTCAACAAAAGACACAGTATGGATGCAGCCATCAATAGAACTATATTTACAATCATGAATATTTAATAATTCCACGTAGCTTGGATTGATGAAACTAGATCCAGGGTCTTAATCTCCATCACTATCGATCCACAGTATGAATCTATCAATGTGAATATATGTCTTGAAGTCGAACATGGCAGAAACCACATGATTACCGGTCAATGATGTGAACTACTAACAAGTGCGAGAGAAACCAACATTAATGGAAATGGTCCTCAAGGTACTCCTAGTACAATATATGGAGTGTGAAAATATGTCCTGAAGTTGAACACTCATATAATCATTCAATCGAAGGTTAATGTTGAGAACTTGTTGTTGAATACGAGAAACCTGCCATTAGGGCATGCAGGCCTCAAGGTACTAAAAAGGGTTTCTATATCAACTTCCTATATAATGAGTTGAATTCGATAAGAAGTGATTCATCATAGGAGGGCCTACGACACGAAACTTCATGTCAAGTTTTGAAAAACTGTTTTTCAAGGACTGACTCAAGAATGGCCGACGTGATTGAAGGCTACAAATTGCAAGGTAATTTGAGCTAAGGTTAGACTTCTCTTGAACATATTGGTAACGCGAAACTTAGACTTGGCCACATCTAACTCAACGATAATATCCAAAACCAATTGAAGACTTTCAATGAGGTTCAATTAACTGTGAGGCTAATAAATTTTCCAACCTAGACACAAATGTGATAGAGTGTCATGTTCAAGAGTGATATATTGCCTTTAATAATACAAAAACGAACATTCCTTCCCAATTTCCCCCCATAAATACTAAAAAATACCTCTTTATTTTTTTCAATCTTGAGGAGGATAATGTTTTCTTTTCCTAAAAGCTCATCCTTTGGATGAATCCTTCAAAGTATTTTTAACAAACCCTAGGAAGGAGTGATTTGGTCCAGTCATGATTGATGAGTCTTGCATTGCTTATTTTTAACGAGTCTAGTGAAGGGATAACTCAGTGTCATTTTCATTTTTAAAGAGTTTGAAAGATACAAAAATAAAATAATATTGTTATTTCAATGTAACATTTTAATGAGCCCAGAGAAAGTGAAGCTCGATGTTTTTCAATTTTAGGGATTCAGGAGAAAAACATAAGCAAAATCCATAATGTTATTTTTCATAAATTTATTACCTCAAGCCCAAAAAAGGATAAAATAATGCAAGAGAGAACTCTATTGACCATGATTAGTCAACATATACCTTTTTCTTAAATAGTCTAGTTCAGTTCGGAAAAGGGGTAAACTTATACTGAATAAACGATTTTTCATTTACTTTTATGAGTTTTAATAGTCAAGTACTCAACAATATTTTCATTTTTAGAGAGTCTGAAAAGGGCCTAAAAGAGAACTCTAGGGTTTCAATTTTTCGTAAGTTTTAATTAGTCTGAAAAAGCGATAAACATGTACTCATATGGTTGAATTTCAATTTAATTTACAAGAAGGAAAAGACGGAAATAACTCGGAATTTTCATGTGTTTTATGATCATGAAAGATAGAAAAATAAGTTTGGGATTTTCATGAGTTTAGCGAGTCTTGAAAATAATAACCGAAATGGACCCGAGATAGGTTTAATTTTTATACAAGCTTGAAAATAGAGAAAAACTATGCTTGAGAGCCGTTTCATATTTACACAAGCTTGAAATAGAGAAAAACTATGCTTGAGAGTGGTTTGTTTCATTTTTACACAATCTTGAAACAGAGAAAAAATTGTGCTTGAGATAAGTTTCAATGCCCCCCAAGAATAACCTACAAGGGCACATGCCTCGCGAGCTTCATTTCATTCACCTAAGTAGACTACTGATTACTAATAGGTGGATGAAATGAAAATTTTTTTATGAGATAAAGTGAAAGATTTGATCGACTCAATTAGGGGAGGATTTGTTTCATTTTTTAACGAGCTTGACACATAAAAAGAACTATGCTCATAGTGACCTGTTTAATTTTTTAACAAGGTTGACACATTAAAAGAACCATCCTCATAAGGAATTGTTTCAATTTTTAATGAGGTTGACACAATAAAAGAACCATCCTCATGGGAACCTAGATCATGGATTCCAAGTGGAAGAACCCCTTCCAAGAGACATACCTCGATCATATCTTCCAAGAGGTCTTCATCAGAAGGAAGAACAATTCTCTGGAAGAAATGCATGTCAAGGGACTCAATAGGGATAGAAATATCAGTTTCAAATGTGCCCATTGAAGGCTTCACCATGTCAATTACCGGATCTAAATCAAAATGAGTCGAGAAAACAGTGAGAGGCTCGCTTACATCGGTAACTAAAAACTTGGGACCTGTTGCCACATAATTAAATCGTGGTGGGGTGGATATGACTTCTATATAAGGAACATTAAGGGATTTCTGATGGTTGTTAGTTGAATCAAGACCAATGAAAAAAAGTTGGTCAATAGTCACAATGTTTCCATTTTGAGGGAAAGACATCATTCGAAAGAGTGTGGACACGACAGCTTTAATGGCATAGACATAGTCTCGCCCAAGGAGAAAATTGAAATCCAAGGGGCCTTGGACTACCATAAGATAAATACAGACAATTTTACCTTTTAATGTAATAGGTAACTTAGGAAGGATCCCTAAAGGTTCACTAATGGTTATGATAAAAGCCAAAATATTTTGTGTAACAGACACAAGCTGAGGGGAGCCCAAATCTTGCTAAGCGGTTGAGGATAAAATACTAAAATAAGCACCTTCATCTATATTTTTGTGACACAAATTATCACCATAAGCTTTCACAATGATTTGGAAAGGTGTGGAAGAAGGAAGATGATGTTTTGTCAGTCTACTCTAATCAAAGGAAATGACCTCAGTACTTGGAGGGGATTCCGTGGAAACAATGAAATGCCCCTTGTGTAGAATAATCCGATGTAACAAGAAGAAATTGAACGGTATTAAATTAATTATCTAAAGCAAGAATGGGTCAATTAAATTCATAATCAAGTCAACCACTTGATCAAACAATGGTTCATCAACCTGAGTGATATGTGTTTCACTCTCCAATGGAAGAGTGAGGTTGACTGTACTTGGAATTATATCAATCACTTTTTAAACTGACGATAGGTTGGGAGAAATTTTACGGTAACTAATTGGAAGTTGTTGTTGTGGAACAGTAAGGTTTTACAAAAATTTTGAGGCTTCATCCATGTGAGGGAAAAGGTGAGTTTGATGACTCACTTCGCATAACCTACAAGGAAACTTAACTTTAACCATTTTCCTTGAAACTTGGAAATCACTGGTTGACGAATCAAAAATAAGTTGATAAGAATTTTCTTACCATACTTCCAAGACCTTAGGAATACCAAGAAAATTGATAAGGAAGTGGTCACCCTTACAAAGCTTGCAATGGTATTTGGGCTTGCGATGCATGTTGGAGGTTTCCTCAACATTACCAATACTTACAACCATGGTTGGTTGGTTGACTTCTTTCTTATCTTGCTTCTTATTCTTCTTAGCCACTTGGTTACTAGCATCAAGGCTTTTACCAAGAGAAGAAGCAGAAAGGGAGGAAGACATGTTGGGTGAATAAGGTAAAGGGTCAACATGAGGTTGGTGATTTTGAGATGGTGAACTCGGTTGAGGTGAAGCATCCAGTTAAGGTGGAAAAAATTGAGTTTTTTAGGCCAATGAAGTTGAAAATAACCATATCGAGAAACCTATGGTAAATCATGGTAGTGACAATGTAGCCATATAAGGAGGACCAACATTTCTAAAACAAGGAAAAGGAATAGGATTCCCGTTAATATGGGTTCCTTGATTGGTGAATTTCGGATTTTTTTTCCATTGGATTCAACTTAAATAAGTTCTATTAAGAATTTAAATAATATTCACAATCCACACCTAAGGTTTGCAAAAATTAAAAACAAACAAATAACACACCTAACAATTCTAGGAATCAAATCACAGAAACAACCTTTTCACAACGAAATCTCTAGTTAGAGATGAAATCCAACGTCACAGAAATCAAGGTGAAAAGTATATATATAGAGTGAGTCGAACTAGTTACCTAGACAACCTACTTAATAAACATGATCTAGTGCAAGTAGCTCCAGTTATGTCATCTCGAGTGAAGATTACCCTCCAAAAAGGTCCAAGTGAGTCTAGTCAACATATGTTCTAGGTACAACAAAGACCTTCCCTCCGTCGTCACCTTGGGAAATAGCCCTAAGATTATGGTTGGTAAGGTTACCACTTACAACAATTCAACCCGGGGGGACATCCGCAGATTGAATGTACACGCAAAGGCAGTAACAAACTTCAATCCCCTTGAAATTTCCTCAACATGGATAATTTGAGGTTTATCTCCAAGTGACTCCAAATTACCTTTCAAAATCATTTGTAATTCATGAAAACCACTCTAGTGTAACCAATGAAGTGGGTATGATCACTTCACCGAGTCTGGTATGATCCCATGCTTGACTCCCTTGTAAGAGGAGCTTCTTAGAGAAAAATTGCAATAAATGGATTTACTTGCTACCACAAGATTATATTGTTTGTTTATAGCTTTGGAAAGCTAACTAAATTACCTATTACAAAGCCCTACAACTTGATCTATGTAGGTGGAGAGAGCCCTAAAAATGTAAAAAATTTAATCAATTTGATTAACGTTGAGTTATTAATCTTGTATTTACTTAAAAGGTAAATGGATATGAAACCCATGGTGTTATGAACTGACCCAAAATTGAATGCAATTGAATATGTTAATGTTATCTTTTCACTTTGATGAATCCTAACTAAATTAACGAGAGAGCTTCCATTCACTTCCAACAATGCAAAAGTTTATAAATAAGAGAAAATATAACAAATTATCTAATGCATTAATTTTCAGCAAGAAAATACTAATGCTAATCAATTCCAAGATTTTGTTTTGTTTTATGTTTAAAAAAAGCATAAAAACATGCAAATTCAAATAGATATTTCTTTTAATGAGAGACATTATCTTTTTAACCGATGAAATAACTTGTTAAAATAGGCATAAATGAATATATGATGAGATTCACTGAAATAAATGAGATTCACTTAGCCAATTCCAGAAGCGAAAGACTCTTTTTTGATAGATCAACAAACCAACAAAAACTCAAAACCCAAAACTGTAAAGATAAGTGATTTTCCTCAAAAATATAATCAAAGACATTGATCTAAATCTACAGTTGACTTTTCCAAAATCTAAATTATGCAGTTGTAATCTATGGACAAGACCATGCCAATGTAACCTATCCAAGATAATTCTTAAAAAAAAACACAAGATGATTCCAGATTAGTGAAAGAACAATATAACAAGACTACTTATGGACAACAGTACCTTATTTCACTAATACTATGAAAGAACCAATTAAGTGTAAATAAAAGAAATTTCATAAAGATTATAAAACCAAAATGAAATAAAATGTAATATTAGATTTCGTTAACGGAGAACTCAAACTAAATTTTCTTGAAAATTTTGAAGACCAAAAGAGATGACACTTAAAGGCGATTATCACCCATAAAAATGAAAGCCAAAAACACCCAAAAATTGTTAAGAAATAGAAAAAAACATTTGAGAACTGATCAAAACAAAGAAGACCTGAAAAATCCCCAAATTTTCAATTTTAAAGTAATTTGCATAGGCAACTAGTTTGATTCATTGTGCATATGCATTGGTGCTAAGGACTAATGTTGAACCCTTAGTTAAACTGCGGGGGGGGGGGGAGGGGGGGGGGGTGAATAAGTTTAACACATTCATGGACTTTTAAAAGTTTTCCATTAAAACTTATTTACACCTTCATTTCATGTTCAACTTAATATGTGAGTAATCTTAGAGTGTGAGCAGCAAGTATTAATATAATGTAACAACAGATTTAATATGAGAGCAGCAAGTATTAAGCAGATGAGATAAACCACATAAACACATAAACATAATGCACAGAGACACCAGATATAAGTGGAAACCCATAAAGGGAGAAAACCACATCTTATTATTGTTGTGATGCAAAGGCAAGCTCCAACTCCCTCTCACCACTGATTTTCTGTAGACACCGACCTACAGGAGGCTCCTACCTCAATTCTGCAAGATACAACTTGCAAGGAAGCTCCAACTCCCATCAATTTTCTGTAGGCACCAACCTACAGGAGGCTCCAACCTCAGTCAGCTACAACTGACATTTCATCAAGCTACAACTTGATGTGGAAGCACCAAATCCCATCAATTTTATTCAGGCACCAACCTACAGGAGGCTCCAACCTCAGTCAGCTACAACTGACATCTATCAAGCTACAACTTGATAGGTAAGCTCCAACTTCCTTACTCTTCAAAAAGAAAAACACTTGCTGATTTACCTTGGATATCAGCTCTGTTCTGTACCTTCTTGTTACACAGTAATTTGTAACCGTCCCTGCAATCCCCATCTCTCCCATTGGAGGGTCATTTCTGTGACCAATAAGTAGTGTCATGCCTTGCAAATACCATCATTACATCCCTTTCCATGAGGAAAACATTCCTTTTGTTGATAATTTCCTGAGTAGACCCCTAAAAACACTTATTTTTTCCTTGGCGCTGGTAGCTAGTTATGTACTCGCGCCAATGAGGAAAATTAACGCTGAGCCCGCGCCAATTGGCGCACTGTCCCAGCTGAGCACCCGCGCCATTCTGCTTATGGATTTTTTTTTTAAAAAAGAGGCGAATTTTCGATTACAACAACTTCATGGATGAGTCATGAGGAGTGGTTTCGACTAAATAACCACTATCTTCCTCCTTTGGCTTCTTGTTTCCACCTTATGGGGAACCTCCCAAGGGATAAGACCTCCCTTCCACTATTGTAGGGATCCCAACCTCCTCCTCTCCTCTATAAATATAGCCTTCATCCATTGATGAAGGGGCTGAATGGCTGAATAGCTGACTAGCTGAATGGTTGAGTCTCCAAGAGCCTTCATAGCCTAAAGAATGCTTCAAGAGCTTTGATAGTACTCATATTGCCAAATCCATAGCAAGGATATTGACGATCGAAGAGAGAGGCTTGTCCCCATTCCCGACAAGTTTGACTGAGATGTATTCCGCTGACGAACCGCCGAAGGAAGGTTCAGCGTCAGAGCCAGGTTGTATTTTCATTTGTATGAATTAATGATAAGCGACTATTGGTTATGGTTCCACTTGTATTGTTCATTATGATCATGAGTTGTGTCTTCTCTAACTGATACATAATTGCATATATATCAGGTTTTACGCTTGTGTTTTTCATGTTTCTTGTGTGTGCAGGTGTTCGATCGCGGTGAGCGAGAGGATTGTGATCTGCTGGAGCGAGGAAATGGGAGTGCCACCTTCTCTATGAAAAAAAGCGTTGGACTTAAGGTAGGCCTTCATCACAAGTTGGTCTATTTCAATTAGGAAATTGCACCTTAGTGTGATACGATTGTTGCTAGACCCGATCTGGGCTAGTGGGGATCGCCTCTGTCCACAAAGGGGATTTACCTCTACAACACTTCTCTTCTGTTGTTCATCAGTCCTCATATCAGCCCTGCATCATCTCTGCTCAGCTCCTCCTTATTCTTTGCTCAACTCCTCCTTCTTCTTGTCTTTTCTCCTCAATTCTTCATACTCCGCATTTTCTATATTCACACTCTCTCTACTCTTTGTGCATATCAATGTGATATTATATATAGAGTTCATCACATGACTCTTTACATTCCTTAGGGAATTTGAAGTGAATAGTCCTGACTTTTGCCTTCTGCCTTCTCATTTCTTTTACCTGCTCATTCGGAAAAATATAACAATATGCATTAATTTCAATATTACAGTGGGAGTTTTTTTTCCTACCGGAGACTTGCCAATGCATCACAAACAATAAAAAATTAATTACAACATTTACATTCACATTTTCAGTTAGACACTTCTATTTCGCTCAACTCCTTTTCTGGATTTTGGCTTTACTGGATTTGTCTTTTCTGCTGCTGTTAAGTAACTGATCTGCATACTTCTGTTCATCATGCCTGAAAAATTCCCTGTGACTTTTTTAGTTCCTACATTCTTTGTTTACCTCTGTTAGGCCCACATTTTCATCCCTATGTTTATTCACCTGTTCACTATACTTTTGTGCACCTGCTGCATATATAACTTCTTTTCCAAGTTTATCCTCAAATAAATATAAATCTGGGCAATGTCTGTTCATTATCAATCTCTGTGCTCGGGCTACCTACTTACACACTCTCTGTCCATATAATATATTTTCAAATCAACCCCCTTCAGAATTTTTGGATCACTGTACATTTTTCTGTAGCTGTCTCTCTCTTTTTCGTTGCAGTTGTGTAACTGCTGCACATATAACTGTCTTTTAATATAATAGCTGATTTTAAATCTGGGCAAACTCTGAAGGTTCTAATCTCTTGGGCTGGCACTTTAATCAACTGTGAAGGCTTCTTATACTCATGATTATAAAACCCATAAAATACATAATATGCTCTTGTAATAAACCCAATCAATGTTTTAATTCAATTTCGGAGCTATATTACAGCCCACTATATTAAATACCAGCGTAGTATATATCAGCATATATATATATATATATGTTCCTTAACCAAAATGTGAAGACCCATGTATTCAATTTAATGTATGCCCAACACGCACCTCATTTCATATAGGTTTCGAATTTAACACAATATATAAATATATCACCATGTATGCATATTCCCCGAGTCAATCATTAGAACTATTAACACACTGTGACTTTTATTTAGCGCCCAAAATAAGCATGGTCACTATTTTATAACCTTTATAACATCAAACTGTATTACGTTCCCCACTTAAATATATAATTCTTACCTCTCGCTCATAACTATGACCTGCCCCATACATGGTTTAATCCTCGACCTTATAAAATATAAATCAAATATATTAATTTCAACCATACGTTAGTTTTGGAGTTGGTACTCATATGAAACACCAACCTTGCGAGCATCAAACTCAACTATTAATGTAATGGTTTTGGGGTCCATAGTATTCAACGTTCAACACATATAATTCTGACTTCACATAACAGTTCCTCCTCAATCAACGGCTGCAAAATTTACCATACACCATTTGATGATATGGCGATCATCGCACAACCAAAGTGCAAGTCGTTTAGTTCTCCGAGTTCACGTGAAGGAGCGGGTCCCAATGCCTAACTCTCCTTCTCATCCTACGGATGAAAGCACGTCGCCTTGCCCCGTGTGATCCGATGGATATCGCTTGGTTTAGATGCACGAACAATAATGCGCGATGAGAGTGGTTTTCCAAAATTTCTCAGGGACACGTGTCGTCCAGTGTATGGAATTGCTCCGAAATCTTGAATACCGCTTGCCTGATGAAGGCGGTGCGATGAAAACCGGAAACCCGCCTTTACTGTTCATTAGTTAGAGCTCCATCTTCCGAGTTCCACCTTCAGAGTTCCGCTCAGCTTCCACTCAAGGCTCCGTCAAGCACAACTCCATTAATCTGCGCCGTCTCCCAACATTTCAACAGAGTTAAAGTGACTCTATGGCTCCACCACGATTCTCCAACCACCGACTTCACCTTCTTACAAAATAAATGTGTGTCAATCTGTCTATGGGAAGCGCAGGCTCAAGGGTTCTGGGAATACACTCCCACACAGGATTTAACAGCCCTCACGTGGACCTTTCTTGCTCAATCCAAGGTCAAGTCATTGTGATATTAATTCCAACATACTCAATTTCTTCTGGTTCGACCACTGGCATTCATCACTGTTACAATTACTCAACAACACCAAATTCCTTCTTGTATGCAGGGAATTTCCACGACCCTTCACACACAGTTTCTCAAGGGTGAGAGGGATATTTTACAGTCCTCCTCTACACAAACTATGAGCACTTGCTATTAAACACAGAAATATAGACCTTGAATAGAATTACTAATTCAACCAAGAACGCAGAATCCATACTAACTCTCAGAATTCAACTATTCCCCATGTAATTCGACCAAGAAGACATGAAGTCACACATGGAACTTATAAACAATTCTCCATAAATAGATATATATATATATATATATATATACAGGTGATCCATCTCAAAATTAATCACTTACAATTTCATGGTTGGCTAGATATTCAATACGAAGGCCACTACCCTCCAGTTTGGATGCTATTCAAACTTCTTACAAATTACAAATCATTTTACATAACTCCTTTAATGACCTCTACTGGTATGGTCTGTACATAAGAGGTAACTTTTCAACACTCTTTTCATACTTTCATAGACAATTTCAGCTGTCAATACATGTTTCCTTTTTGCCACAGAACCTCGAATGTTCCTTCTATAATATGTTCCCACACTCAGAACCAGTTTCTCAAATCAAATACCTCTGCTCCTTGACTGATGCTGCTCCTTGCTCCTGAAGCTCCTATGCTGCCTCTCCAGATCTCCAATCAACTAACCCTTCTAAAACTGCCTCTGCTTCATGTCTCATGCTCTCTTTGCCTTCTTTCTGTTTCAAGTGCTCCTCCTTTGCCATCTCCTTTGCCATCAATGTCAACATTTCCAACAACTAAGTGTGCATATCTATGCATTTTTGCTAAAGGAAAACTGCGCAGATATGGAAAAAAAAACAAAGGTCTCAAACCAAAAATTTCAATTCTTAAAAGGGTCTAAAGGTGTCAAGGGTCACAGAAGGACCTAAAGGAGAAATTTTGTTCCCTAGTGTGGTCGCCGATTTGTTAGGTGTACAAATCCCTTCTGCGGACAGAAGCAATCTCCCTATATTGCCAAAAAAACCTAGTAATCAGACATGCAGTATGTGAAGGATCACTTACATATTAATGAAGTGCTTGCAGAAGTCCTTTTGGTGCTTTCCACAACGAGCTTTTCCTGAATGCCTTAAAGGCTTTCCAAATGATTTCCACAACTTCTTCATGACGCTCCAAAAGCCTGATATGCATAGACAAAAACATTCAAAGAGATCAAAACATATCACATATGAAATAAAAGGTAAATGAAACCAATAACATACAACATATAATTGAATCAATAATCAATCCTAAACCATGTGAGTGATCAAGGAATCTCACAAATAACATCAAAAATAGACACAATTAGGAAAGAGAAAATAATTTGTATTGAATTGAAAGGAAAAAAAGCCTACAACCTACTTGCCTTGATGTCACAAGCCTCTTCCAATGTTCTCCTTTCATTCCCTTGATGGCAAGCTCTTCAGACCCCAAACCAATAGCATAATTTTACCAATTCAAGTCCCCCATTCCTCTAATCCTATGCTCAATTTATAGGCAAGAGGAGGATGATTCCAGTTCCTCTTCTCAAGGGATATGATGCTTAAAAGGAGGATATTAATTCCACGATCCAAGGGATGAGGGGCAGATATTTATTGGTTCAAGGCTTCTAATTTGGATAAGATTCCTCCACCAAAGCTTCTAGAATTTGTTTTTAATTTTTACTTGCGTGAACGAAACTGCACAATCTATAGTGGAAAACAATGCACAGAGTTCACAGTTTATAGTGGAAGAAACTACACATGTGCATGTAATGCACAAGAAAACCGTGCATATGCTCAAAAATGGTTTTTAACAGTGCAAACCAAAACTCCTTTTGTCCCTGGTATTGTTTTACTTCAAGATTCATAGGGGATTCACTTGAGACACTCATCATATGGAGAGAGATGTGAATCAACATTCATGTTGAAAAAATTTAGTGTAACAAGAATGTATACTATAAATTGGTAATCCTTCATACCAATATCATGCATATTTTTCTAAAGTTACCATAAACATCTTCATTCAATAGTGCTCATGAAGTTTAACCTTAGGTCTACGTACATGCATGTGAAACTTAACCAAATGAAGTAGACCATCATCTCCTACCTGATATTTGAATCTTGAAAAATAAGTTTTTCAATCTATGAAATTCATTTTATTTGGAAAACCAGGAATGTGAGCACGATTCATGGGTGCATACCTTGCAACTAGATTCATTTTCGGCCAATAGAGTCATTAGTAAAACCCTGATTTATGGATCCTGCTACTAGTGGAGTCTTTGGATCAGGTCAAAACTTGATTGGAGTCACAAAGTGAATGGTATAACCTTCATGTGCCTGACTTATATCCACCACCAACAATCAGATCTAAAACTTTGAGGATCTTTCCTGGAGAATATGAAACCTTTCATTCCCGGCAACGACGCCAAAATTTTAGCACTGATCTGTAAGTTCCTTTTGTAGGAAGGAAACCTAGAGGTAACCACAAACCACTTCTAAGCTAGAGTCTATCCCTTCTAGCTCTAGAGACGGCTCTATCTGTATGAAATGTTCAATCACTTAGATATTAGGCTAGGTATTGTGCTCAGTAATGCATAATTTTTCAAATATTTTCTGGTAGGAAAGGAGGCAGATTCATTGGGCATGGATTCATGTCTACCTAATTAGGTTTCCAGTGATGAAATGAAGAGGAAAATGAACTTTTGCAGGGGCAAGGTAGGTATTACTTTTGTATTTTTTCATTTCAATTCATTGTAGGAGGGTGAGTTTAATATGAGTGGAAAATGACATACATAGAATCAAACAATAGAATGAATTCTAAATATAATTTTAGCATAAAACATATAGGTTTAGCAAACTGAAATAGAGCACCATTAAAAGTGAATTCTAAGTCAATATATTTGTTTTAAATAAAAAATATTACATATTTAAAAGCATGATTGATAACATAATGAACTTACAGAACCATGAAACAAATCTCCAAAGCAACTAACATAGGAATCCCTATAAAATTCAGCCTTTGTCTTTCATTCACCGAAAAATATATCAATAAAAAGTGCAGTACACAATGTCTCTTCTTATGAACCTGACCAACCCTTTGCTCAATTAAATTCACATCATAAATAGACTAAAATGAGTCACTTCCCACCTATAGGGGTCAAATTACTCATTGGTATTTATGTTTCAAACTTATGAAATGAAAATAGAACATATTTATGAAAACTAGGAACTTCTTAACTAGATATTTTCTAAGCCTTTTACATTAAATTCTCAGTCCAAATTGAGCCTATGATTCATTTTATGCTTCATAATAATTAATAAGGCCATAAAAACAAATTATAGAAGATTTTGACTTGGGTAAATTGGTCAAAATGATGGTTGTGTGAAAGCCTAATTCATCAAAACACAAAAACGCAATGACTGTATCTTTTTAAAATATCCTAAACAGTAATCCGGATTGAGTTGATTTTTTTACATGTTAATATCATCATAAAAATTATCCACAAGAAATTTGAGCTAAATCCGACTCATGAATATCAAGAAAATAAAAAATGGTTGTAGATGACAGGGTATCATTTCTAGAAAATCGTGAATCATTTTGACCTAAAATTAAGTGCCCTTATTCATCTCATCCCCATGCATATACTGTAAAAATTTCATGGAAAACGAGTACATGATTTAAGAGATATTGTGAGAATATGGTGACTATGTGAAAGTGAAATGCTCCAAGATTATACTATCTTTGACCATCATTTAACATGTTGAGGGTATTGGGATGGCATGGAATGGTCCATACAACATTTCAAACCCATGAGATAACTTCTAGTTTGTACACAAACATTCAAACCCCAAACCTTCTTCTTGCAGAAGAAGCGCAATGCACTTGCATAGAACACCTCCATCCACATAACATGACCCAACATTAATCTTCTGACTGAGAAAAATGACTTGGATAGGATTCAAATATTCACAAAAAACCTCCTACATGGACAAATGGGCCAAAAATATTGATTCCTCATCAAAATTTGATGCCTTGGTAAAAGCGCAGTAGAGAAGTGCAATGAATCCATGGTTGGTGTAGCTTGTCACTCCCTATGTTTCTTGATGATTGTTACACATGTGAAATATCTTGTACATCATCAAATTCCTCCTTAGAAACCTTATTTCATTATGCAAAGCTTCCATCTCTCAAAAATCCACCTACAACCAAAAGTGTATCGCCTGTATGAAAGTGCAACGCTTCCCCTGCTTCCTTTGTGCAGTGACCTCAAATCACCATATAGCAAGATTTTGATGGAGAAATAAGATGGATATGAGATATTTATGAAAATTAACCATGCATTTGAACTCCCAAGGTGGTTGAATGTAGGTTTCAAGGGTGATGATTTCAACTTTGAACTTGAATGATGAATGTGCGATGCTTGTTAAAAATGCATTGTTTTCCTCGCAACCGTTGTACCTGAGTGATGTTATGACTGATTGAAATTTGACACTCTAACTGATTTAAGGGACCCTGAAAATATGTTCCATTGATGATAAGACATAACAACATGACCCACTCGTGATATTTTGATGAAACATGACCCTAGACCCACTTAACTCAACCTCTCAAGACATCAATGACTATTTTAATGACTCTTGACATACTTTGACATAATTACATTGAATAATGAAAAGTTTATTCTAAACTAAGAGCCATAGCTTTATCTTCTACAATATCATAGCAAACCCTTACACATTTTCCAAATTTTGAAAGGCAAAACTTTCTGACTACTATGACTATATGATACTAACGCAAGGAAAGGAAGTTGCAAAAGGACTTCTAGATGATCAAAAGAAGGAATAGGTATGTATATATTTGATATATAATTTCATGTCATCATACAATTGAAAAAATAATAGTTAGAATGTTATATTACATGAGCATGATGGAGGAATAAGGATCTCTTCCATTAAAATGATGCATGAAGGCATGTAGACAACGTGCCTTGGGCTCTTCTACATATTGATAAGATTAAATCAACATAATATAAATTAATATGGAATAGGAGGTGTTTGAAAATCATGGTTCCTGTGTTTAAGAATAATGTAAAGAAGATCTTGAGGAAAACAATATGTGAAGAATATGAAAGAAGATTTCATGGGAAGATGCATCTATAAGATAAGATAAGGAAACAAAATTTGATATTGACTAGAAGGATTAGTTATGACATCTCCATTGAGAAGGCATAAAGACCCAAATAAAGTCTGTAAAAGAAGGATACCCTTGACATTTAATGTCTTGGAGATGGATTATTACATGTGTAGGATGTTGATGTTGCAAAAAATTGATGTCATGATGAAAGGCCATCATAAAAAGGTAACTTTGATTTGATGTTCATTTTGATTTTTGAAAATATTTGGGTGGATTAAAACAAGGCTACCGAAAGAGGGTTGTAGAAGTCACCTACAACTAGTACTCATGAGATTGGATGGAAGATCTTGAAAGAAATATGACTTGAAAGAGGTAATTGTATGAAGTATAAGTAGATGTGGACTAGAATATCACTTTCGATGAAGAGAAATATGACATGACTATTGGTTACACACGATGTCTCATTGAAAAGAAAGTGATGTAGAATATGGTCGATGCCCTATGAAGAAGATCTAGAAGATGAGGGATCCATAATGAAGAAGTTGAATTTCATGACATGACACCAAAAGGAGGAGCCCTAAAAGCAACTGATAGTGCCATGATCTTCACCAAATAGCAAGTAGTTCCTAAAGGAAACAAGTTGAGAGGGAGGTTGGGCAAGTCCCTGGTTAAGAGGAAGCTTGATTATATTCCTTTTATAGGAATGAGTATGTCCTCCCCAGATGAGAGGGAGAGATAGACACATCATTCTTATCTTCATGTTATGCATAAAGAATGGAGGATTGGGTAAGAATTTGAGATTGATTCCAATACTCTTTGAGGATTTGGTAGGGCATCCAATAGGCAAGAGTAGTCGAAGAGGAAATTCCTTAAATATGCTTTGTACAGAAAGAGCCTACTTATAGCTGTGTGAAAAATGACCCTAACAACAGAAATGGTTGTTTAACTCTTTAGATCTGCAATCAATGGTTAAAAAAATGCTGCAAAAACCTAGATCTATGTCATAAAAGTAGTTAAATAGTGAAAAGAAATAGTAATTAATCCATGCATCCAACAAACAAGAAAATATTTAAAGAAAATTTTCATATATTATTACATTTGGTGAAGGGAAAAAATAAATTTTAGTAGTCCCCCTTAATGGGGTGGGTTCTTGGTTTTCCTCAATGCTTTAATTCCATAAGTTTCTCTCTCTCAATGGTGCAGAAAACCCAAAACGTGTTGAACTCTATGGGAGCTCAAGAAGCAAAATAAAAATAGTAGCAGCAGTGAGAATGATCAAAGTGTGACAATGAAAGGGATCAAAGTGAAGAATGAATGGAAAAAACCATCCTATATATAAAAAAATATTGAGTTATCCTCGATAATGGCAAATAATAAATATTATTAACCAAGATCTAAATCTAACCGCTTGGAATATTTTATTATATTTTGTTGGAGGGAAAAGGTATTTAAATTGGTTAAATACATTTATTTAGAAATAATAAACAAATAAATTATTTATTTATCATTTCATAATATGGCTAAGTAATAATAAAAAAATAATGATTTGTTTAATTATTCCTAGGTGATTTAGTCAAATTTAACAAGGAATAATAGCTAAATAATGATTTAATTAATTATTCCTAGAGAAAAATAAGAAAAATAATGATTTAACTAATTATTTCTCAAAATTGGGTTAAATATGACCAGGAATATTATTTAAACAATGGTTTAATTAATTATTCCTAGAGGAAATCAAATAGATAAGGATTTATTCAATTATTCCTCATGGTGTTTATTGTTTTAACCATAAATAGCTTAATAAAGTATGGTTTATTAAATTATTTATTATAGTGAAAGCAATTTTACTATGGTAAAATTGGTCCTACATGGTATACTTCGATCCATTTGTAATATCCCCAAATGGGAACAAGCAGCAATAAGTAAACAATACTGCAGCAAAATAACGCAGTTTATCTAAATGAGAGCAGGAGGAAAATATGGGGGCTCAATAATCATTTATACATCAGCAAATCAAATCTAAAATGAGGCCCATACAATATATAACAACAAACAGAAGACTTAAACAAGAAGAAATCCTCAAAAAGAGGTGCTGCAACACATATATTCAGTGCAAAAGGCTTGACAACGTTATTTTTATTATGATGCAACAGTTGTTAATTACAACTTAGATCTAGAGAAAAATAATTCATGAACAATAATATATGTGACAAATCCATACATTATAGAGTCTCTACTTTACATACCCCTTGGGGTTTTCAATAATACATGAAGCATATGGAGTAGATATGATATCTAAGGCTGCAGACCTGTAGAAATATTCAGAAATTCTGAAGTAAATACATAAGTATTCAGATCAAATCTGAATATAACATGGATTAGATCTGAAATCCATGGATCACCATAGTGAAGGGCAAATTCCCAACACCAGAGATCTCTCCTCCAAAATTATGCCGAAACACCCTGCAACTTTACACTTGCAAACAACGCAGTACTGGAGGATGGACTGTGCTGTAGGCTTTAAGAACAATTTGGCCTGATGCCAAGGTATGTATCTGAAGCTCGAATGATCCAATACACTCTTGCCAATGAGAAAGAAGACTTTCCCACTGAAAAGAGGCACTAGATTGGCCTAGATCTCAGTAGATATAGCCTCCACTTGCTGCAGCTTACAAGCACAACCAAACCCTCAATAGGATCTACGTTGTAGTTGGAAGATGAAGCTTGGCCAAATGCCTGATAGTGGACAAGATACACAAGACTCTTCCAAGAGGCCTCTCAAGGAAAGAGATGGGATTCCTAATCAGGAACAACCAGTTCTAAACAACACTATTCTCAGATAAATAGCAAGAGAATGATATATGTATAGATAGACAATATATTTAGAAAATATAATACCATCAACAACCTTCTCATGATGTCCTCCTCTTCCTTTTATAAGATAGAAATCTTACCAAACCCTAAACCATCTCAATGATTTAGCTTCTTTCACATGTGCCACCTCCAACTAAGACCGCGCTGTGCATCAATGAGGTTCATCCCTTCTAGACATTGCTATTGATCTGATCATGTTTGACCTAGTCAAATGTCTCAATCCCTTTCACACATAAAGGTGTTTTATTAAGGTAGCCCAGATTTAGCCTTGTTCACATGGGGCATTGATTTATTCACTGTTTTTTGGAGTTTTTATTGTCCTCCTTTACACATTTATTCATGCAATAGGAAAATGAAACAAAATTGTATATTCCCATTATCTTGGGCTAATTGGGAATATTACAGTCCTCCCCTCCACAATGTTGCTTGTCCTCAAGCAACTGATAAGGTGAGTGTTGCAACACTTCTCCTCCTCCATTGGTGACATTATCATGAGTTAAGCTTCCTTCATAAGCTAAGTGTTCACCAATCCAGCCCTCCATGAATTGTTCCTCTAAGGTCATCATGAGATGTACATAGTCCATCCCACAAGGAGTCAAGAATTCAAATGAAACAAACATGGCTGAACCAATATTCTCTCTAAAAAATGTAGCATAAGGTACATAGAGATTCTCCAACGCATGTGGCACATATAATCCTCCCATCCTCCCTCCATACAATCCCATAAAATGTACAACTAGATCATCAAGGCATGGAAGCAAAACTACATATACACAAACAAAAATTTGAGCATGAGGAGGTGGGTCATAGTCCCACATATGATACCAGCGCAGTGCATCTCCTACCTATATCAGATCAAGGTATGGTAAGTGGTTTCCCCACCACTTGCTACACATTTCATCTCATCATGGCTGAAAGTGAGATATATGTTTGGTGCCTTAGGGAAGCACCCATCATGATGAATTTTCTCCCTTTGCTCATCAAGGGAGTGGAAAAATCTAGAATTTTTTGTGGCCCATTGTTTTCCATGAGATTTGCAAGATGTATCACTCCTCCTTGTAGTCATGGCCTGCAAAAAAATAGTGAAAGAATGCATACAAACATAAAATGAAATATGTTTTACATATGTATGTTCTTCACCAAAATTTCTCCTTATACAAGTGAAGGGGTGTATGGATCTTTCTCCTCCTTCCAAGGTAGGAAGAGATGGCTGAAATAACCCTGTCATAGAGTCTTGTTGCTACTCCAACTCCACATAATTCATGAATTCTTGAAAATGCTGATGTATCTCTCCTTCAAAGCCTTCCCATTCAAAGCATCTCATGATAGTGTTGTGGATCTTCATAGAATAGGTAGGGCTAAAACACAAATCTTTGTATGCTACTTGTAGTAACTTCTGCTTTAGCTTAGAAACTCTAGGCAAGAAGATCCTACCATGATGATAGATGACTCCTCCTTGGACTAAGTAACCCTCTTCATGTAGCTGGTCATCAAGTATCATACATGTGTGAAGATATTTTGAATAGCCCACCAGCAATTGGGATTTCCAGTATAGATCTACACTGCTCAACAATGACAACGCTAATGATATCTCAATAGAAATATTTGTCATGTTTTTGATCTCCTCCTTGACATATTCTGTGCCAAAGGTGTGTGTTGGAAGGTTTTTCCTTCCATTCTCCTCCTCCCATAGCGCAGATCCAGAAATGAGAGTGGGTGATGATGATAAGGGAGAAATATTTCCCTCCTCCTTGAGCTTACCCAAGTCTCCCAGCGCTGTAGCTTTGTCTTCAAGTGCTCAAATCCCTCCGGATCTAAGTTTAGAGTAGCAAGTTTTGAGGTATTCCTCACAAAATCTGAATCAAGTGGCCTCCCAGGTGGTTTGCCACTAGATAAGAGTGTCCCATGCAGAAATTTCATGAACATAATAGATGGGACTGTGAGGTCCTTGCTTCCACTACGCAAATCCATCTCTGTTTTTTGTGTGGAAGTGTTATGTGAGGGATAAGTATGGATGCATTTTATCATGTGAGGTTGAACACTCTTCTTGTCAACCCATTCCATTTGCAAAGCCTCCCAATCAGTGGTGACTTTCACTAATGTAATCAACCATTGAACACCCAAGATAACATTGGTGTCTGGTATGTCAACTACAAAGAAGTGATCCACCAAGGTCTAGGATCCCATGGTGATTGAAAGTGATGGGAAATAATGCATGCATTGCATTGTTCTATCTCCTGGGACCAAAAAAGAGAATCCTTCAAAATTATCAGTGGGTATTGCCCTCCTTTGCACAAGATGGGTATCAATGAAATTATGGGTAGCCCCACTATCAATAAATACAGAAACCCTCTGATTCATGATTGAACCTTGAACTCTTAAGGTCAAGTAATTAGGTACTCCTATCAAATATGCAAGAGTTCCTCCAGTAGGAGAAAATGCTCCATTTCCATCTCCTGATGGTGTTGGATCTCCCTCAACATTGTCAGTGCTGTGACCTCTTCTTGGTTCATCATCTTCATCTTCTTCAAGATCTGAGAAGACCTCTATGTAATGTGATTTACCAGCAGCATGTCTATGTCCAGGTACCCATGGTTCTTGGAAAGTGAAGCATAGCTTCTTCCTCCTTACATATCTCTAGACTTCATCATCAAGAGGCTTCTTGTAAGAGCTCTCCTTTGAAGGAGAAACTTTCTCTTCCTTTCCTTTAGAAGGAAAAGAGGGCTTGTGCTGAAAGTTTTCCTTTGCTTTTGGAAAGACATCTTGAAGGTCTCTAGCCCTCTCAATGGCATCATGCAAGGTATTAGGCTTGGTGGACTTTACCAACCCATGAATAGGTTTATCTAGGCCATCGATGAACATCTACACCCTTCTTGCTGCGGACAAGTCAAGAACCATAACAGATAATCTCAAAAATTCAGAAATATAAGACTCTATATTACCTGATTGCTTCAACTTTGCAAGGCTCATGAAAGGTGCCTCTGTATCTCTTTTGTCAAATATTTCCACCACTCTTCTAGTGAACTCAGAATAAGCAGTCACATGGGCATGACCCAATGTAGACAATCCATGGAACCACCAGTCATGTGCTTCACCTTCAAAGTGCAGCGCTGCAATCTTGATAGCTTCCATTTTAGGGAATTTGTTCAACTCGAAGTAGATGTCAAGATTTTCTACCCATGCTTTGGCAGAACATTTGGATGACCCATCAAAATTGGGTAGAAAGAATCTGCCCATAGAGGGATGTCAATCATGATTATGAGTGAATCCACCATCTCTATGCTGATGCCTTGGTCTTATTTTGTCCTTCAGGTGACAGGACTCTTGAAAACTCAAGTGATCTTTGAATCTATGATTTTGAGATTCATATTCTTCAAATTAGTCTTCAAGGGATGCTTATTTTTGTAACCCTTCATTTCCCACAGCAAAAAAGGTAGGCATGGTGGAGCATTGGGAAACTTGTGGCTGATCCACTGGTTGATCATTCTAGTGGTGAGATATGCAGAGCTTTCTCCAAGATAAAATCTCTTAGGAGATTCTTTGATTCTTTCCATTATCATCTCTTTTATATCTCTAGCAAGATCTTGCATGGCTTTCAAAAGGGTTTTTGCAAACTCCTTTCCATCTTCATCACTTCTAGATTCAGGGGCTTTACCCTTGTCTTGATCATCATTTGTGTAATCAAATTTCTTCTATCTTCTTCTTAGATACCTCTTCTCTCTATCAGTAAGAGGCTCATATTATTTTTAAGACATATTGGCTTCTTAAAAAATCACAGGCCGTGCTAAGATGATTGCTCTGATACCACTATAATATCCTAAAATGGGAACAAGAAACAATAAGTAAACAATACTGTAGAAAAATAACACAGTTTATATAAATGAGAGAAGGAGGAAAATATGGGGGCTCAATAATCACTTATACATCAGCAAATCAGATCTACAATGAGGCCCATACAATGTATAACAACTAACATAAGACTTAAACAGGAAGAAATCCTCAAAAATAGGTGTTGCAACACATATATTCAGTCTACAAAACGCTTGACAATGTTATTTTTATTATGCTGCAACAAATATTAATTAAAACTTAGATCTAGAGAAAAATAATGCATGAACATTTAGATCTGTGACAGATCCATATACTATAGAGTCTCTACTTTACATACCCATTGGGGTTTTCAGCAATACATGAAGCATATGGAGTAGATTTGAGATCTAAGGGTACAGACCTGTAGAAATCTTTAGAAATTCTGAAGTAAATACAGGAGTATTCAGATTAGATCTGAATATAACATGGATTATATCTAAAATCCATGGATCACCACAGTGAAGGGCAGATTCCCAACACTAGAGATCTCTCCTCCAAAAGTATGCCAAAACACCCTGCAACTTTACACTTGAACATAACACAGTACTGGGGGATGGACTGCACTGTAGGCTTTAAGAATAGTTTGGCCTGATGCCAATGTATGGATCTAAAGCTCCAATGATCCAATACACTCTTGCCAATGAGATAGAAGACTTTCCCACTGAAAAGAGGCACTAGATTGGCCTATATCCGAGTATATGTAGCCTCCACTTGCTGCAGCTTACAAGGACAACAAAATCCTCAACAGGATTTGCATTGTAGTTGGAAGATGAAGCTTGGCCAAATGCCTGATAGTGGACAAGATCAACAAGAATCTTCCAAGAGGCCTCTCAAGGAAAGAGATGGGATTCCTGATCAGGAACACCCAGTGCTAAACATCACTATTCTCAGCTAAACAACAAGAGAATGATATATGTCTAAACATACAATATATTTAGAAAATATAATACCATCAAAAACATTCTCATGCTATCCTCCTCTTCCTTTTATAAGATAGAAATCTTGCCAAACCCTAAACCATCTCAATGATTTAGCTTCTTTCACATGTGCCACCTCTAACTAATACTGCGTTGTGCATCAATGAGGTTCATCCCTTCTAGACAACACTATTGATCTGGTCATGTTTGACCCAGTCAAATGTCTCAATCCATTTCACACATAAGGGTGTTTTATTAAGGTAGCCCAGATTTAGCCTTGTTCACATGGGGCATTGATTTATTCACTTTTTTTAGGAGTTTTTCTTGTCCTCCTTTACACATTTATTCATGCAATAGGAAAATGAAACAAAATTGTATATTCCCATTAGCTTGGGCTAATTGGGAATATTACAGTCCTCCCCTCCATAACGTTGCTTGTCCTTAAGCAACTGATAAGGTGAGTGCTGCAACACTTCTCCTCCTCCATTGGTGACACTATCATGAGTTAAGCTTCCTTCATAAGCTAAGTGTTCACCAATCCAACCCTCCATGAATTGTTCCTCTAAGGTCATCATGAGATGTACATAGTCCATCCCACAAGGAGTCAAGAATTCAAATGAAACAAACATGGCTGAACCAATATTCTCTCTAAAACATGTAGCATAACATACCTATAGATTCTCCATCCCATGTGCCATATATAAGCATCCAATCCTCCCTCCATACAATCCCATAAAAAGTACAACTAGATCATCAAGGTATGGAAGAAAAAATACATATACACAAACATAAATTTGAGCATGAGGAGGTGGGTCATAGTCCCACATATGATACCAGCATAGTGCATCTCATGCCTACATTAGATCAAGGTATGGTAAGTGGTCTCCCCACCACTTACTTTCTGCAAATGTCATCTCATCATGGCTGAAAGTGAGATATATGTTTGGTGCCATAGGGAATCACCCATCATGATGAAAAATCTCCCTTTGCTCATCAAGGGAGTGGCCAAATCCAGAAATTTTTGTGGCCCATTGTTTGCCATGAGATCTGCAAGATGTATCACTCCTCCTTGGAGTCATGGCCTACATAAAAATAGTGAAAGAATGCATACAAACAGAAAATGAAACATGTTTTACATATGTATGTTCTTCACCAAAAGTTCTCCTTATACAAGTGAAGGGGTGTACGGATATTTCTCCTCCTTCCAAGGTAAGAAGAGATGGCTAAAATAACCCTTTCATAGAGTCTTGTTGCTGCCCCAACTCCACATACTTCATGCATTCTTGAAAATACTGATGTATCTCTCCTTCAAAGCCTTCCCATTCAAAGCATCTCATGAAAGTGTTGTATATCTTCATAGAATAGGTAGGGCTGAAACAGAACTCTTTGTATGCTCCTTGTAGTAACTTCTACTTTAGCTTAGAAAATATAGGCAAGAAGATCCTACCATGATGATAGATGGCTCCTCCTTGGACTAAGTAGCCCTCTTCATGCGGTTGGTCATCAAGTATCATACATGTGTGAAGATCTTTGGAATAGTCCACCAGCAATTTGGATTTCCAGTATAGATCTACACTGCTCAACAATGACAGAGATGATGATATCTGAATAGAAATATCTGTCATGTTGTTGATATCCTCCTTGACATCTTCTATGCCAAAGGTGTGTGTTGGAAGGTTGTTCCTTCCATTCTCCTCTTCCCACAGCGCAGATCCAGAAATGAGAGTGGGTGATGATGATAAGGGAGAAATATTTCCCTCCTTCTTGAGCTTACCCAAGTCTCCCAGCGCTGTAGCTTTGTCTTCAAGTGCTCCAATACCTCCCGGATCTATGTTTGGAGCAGCAATTTTTGAGGTCTTCCCCACAAAATCTGAATCAGGTGGCCTTCTAGGTGGTTTGCCACTAGATAAGAGTGTCCCATGCAGAAATTTCATGAACATAATAGATGGGACTGTGAGGTCCTTACTTCCACTGCGCAAATCCATCTCTGTTTTTTGTGTGGAAGTGTTATGTGAGGGGTAAGTATGCATTCCTTTGATCATGTGAGGTTCACCACTCTTCTTGTCAAGGAGTTTACAAGTATGAAGGCAAAGTGGCGCCCTAAGTACAAGTACCACATGTGAAGAAATTTGATTTTAAGAGGCGACAAAGTGACCCTCCTTGGAAAAATTTATTCCTAGTGAAGTGTCAAATTACCAAAAACAAACTAAGACCCATTATATTTCTCAGTGAGAGCTTTCTAGCGGTGCTGACGTTTCGTCAAATCGAGCTACGTTTTGGTCGCAATTGGCGATGGAAAATTTGGTGGTTTTCCATTAAAAAGGCGATTTACATCCAATTTAATTCATTTTCTAAGTGATTTATGGTGAATTTGGAGAGGAGGAGAAGGCCACAAATATTGCAGTGATCTTAGTAGAAAACCTGACCATTGGAATTAGGATCCTTCAGTGGTAGGTAGATGGCCTAACCTTACTCTACATTTTCATCGGTTTAGTTTTTCATATAAGGATGACGAGGCTTAGTAAGAGACCCATGCCCATCCTCACGGTTGGCTCACACTATTCAGGCCTTGAAATACAACCTGGCTCATACTATTCAGTGGGAAAATTTGCGAGCTCATAGTTCCAGGTCAAAAAAATTGAGAGTTGGAGTTGGAGGTGGGTTTTTGTCTACTGGTTGAATGAGGGCCATGATTTGCAGATTTGTGATGCATTTGTCTTATCCTGAACTGAAAAACATGATGATGTTGTGCAGGTATGGTAGATTTGAAGATAAAATTGAATGAGAGAGACTTGGATGCCCTCCGTGCTGAGATTCAAGGGAATCATGTGGTACGAGGAGCGCTTAATCGGTATGAGGTGCTCAAGTTGGTTGAGAACCCATTGATGAGGGCAGGTGAGCCCTTGCTATCTAGGATCATGAGCTATTTGTATCCAAAATAGGAGGCCTTTATAGTGTAGGGGCACAAGATTGAGCTCATGGTCTAGGATATCTATTTCTTGATCGGACTCCCGCCACTAGGGGTGGTGGGAAACATACATCCAGTGTTGCCTCGTGGGAGGACCATTTCAGAGTTCGTGGAGCGCCATTGTAGACCGGATGCTTGTGCTAAGGGAAAACCATTCTAATTAGTGATCTAGAGAAGTTAGAGGCATGGGCTTTCACCGCAACATTATTGTGGATCCTGGATAACTAGGCATTCCATTGCATTAGCGAGGGGCAGATGATGTTGGTAGAGAGTGTTTTGAGTGGGACCTAATATGGGTGGGCCCAAATGATGTTGTCGTCAGTGAAATTATAGTTATCACTATGCAAGTGATAGGTGAACCATGATTATGGTTTTGGTATAGTATTTTGCTCATTCTTATTTGAGAAGATCCCCACGATTTGACCTCATGTGAAGATCTGGGATGGGGGCCCACAAGAGCCCAAGATGCGTCGTTGGGGGAAACCGCTACAGAGAGGAGTGGGGGGGAGTCGGATGGGTGTTTTGACCCAATTTTTTCTCACACTAGGATTAGATGCCACTCTACATAGACAAATATCCATACATCAGTATGAATTTTCAGGGAGACCCAAACTTACCACTTCTGCCAGGTTGAGCATGGGGACCAGATGGTAAGTGAAAGTTGTTGTTTTGGTGCATTTAAAATTTTTTAGAATATGTATGTGGTATCAATTCGTAACTTTTGGTCTTTAGATATAGCACCGGTTAAGCCAATAGGGTATGCGAGATGATCCATGACACCAGGGGCTGTGGGATCTAGTGGAGAGAGAGAAAACTAGAGACCTGATTATGAGGCTTTGTTGGAGGATGTCTATCGTAGGTGTGATTTTTTGATGTCTGGCGTATCAGAGCACGAGTGGCATGATCTTGAGGACCATTACATCAAGGGATGTATAGGGCTACCCTTAGAGTGGCGAGGGGTCATGTGGTGGATGGCGATGGCTGGGTAGGTAGTTCGGGATCTGTGAGCTAGTTGAGTGGAGACATTGGCTCGTGACCCTCCAGATAGTGATTAGAGATAGGGGCATGTGGTGCCCCCCATTTTGATTTTTTAACATGCGGTGGGAATGTCAGATGTATTTATAGTAGTGGACTCTTAATATGGATATGCATATTTTTATATATGATGAGTATATGGTTCTCGATTTGTTTTATTATTGTTTAGTGTTAAGTGCATGTGATAAGTTACATTATAGAATATTGTTTGTAATGTTATCTACATAGTGATTTTCGGCTCTAGGTGCATGACTGAATGTAATGGATTCAAATTCATGCACTAAAAAATTCACTCGTAAATATTTTCTAAAAAGGACATGGTTATTCATATGATACACGCCATTCAATTACATAACAAGCAGCAAGGAATCTAAATGAACATGAAGATGAAGGATGCGATGAGCAAGGGCGTCGACTAACAAACCTATCACTGCATCATATTAAACCTGTTTAATGGTGGCAGGTCCATTGCATACACTTTTGGAGAGGGTTAACAAATGCAAGGGGTTAAAAATGGCCCAGGCTGCCAAGGCTAGATTATGGGAGAAGAAAATTGCATCATCAGCATGGCCAATATACGGTGTGGATGATGGATCCATCTGAAAGGCACCGCAAGAAAACAAATGAGATTATGGTGAAAAATGCAAGCTACCTAAATGCATGATATAAATAAATACAAACTTGTCAATGGGAGATGTTATGGGTAAAATTTCTTGAGGTAAAGTGCATTGCGAGGGTTAGGAAGGATTTGGCCTTCAAAATCCTCTAGAAGGTATGCCCCTTGCCCAAAAATTGGGTGCGAATGTAATGGCCACAATTTTTATGTGGATCGAATTCATGGGTTTGATGTAAGGGGATAAAGAACTAATCAAAATCACTATGGATGAAGTCTTTGGACTCCAAATCATATTGGTCAGGGGTCTGTTGTAGAAGGAAGTATGCACGATGGTGCATATCATCTCAAGGAAAATCAGGGGTGGTCATAGATTCCATAATGTATTCATCAGAATGGAAGATGATAGGACTGGAAGAAGGTAGACCACTTGATGCGGCGGGGCTACCTGGTTCATCTTCATGAGAAATATGGTTCACATATGCATTGCTACGAAGAGTAGACGAAGAGCTAGTAGATGAAACATCTATCGATGTTAGGACCAAGGTGTTCGACAAGGGAGGCTCGACCAAAACATAATAGGAAGCCCCTGAGGGGTCTTCCACCATGGATCTCATGGATGACAACAGATAGAGAATAGCTTCTAGAGTCCGTCATCTCGACATTAAGGGGAGGTATCACAATGGGTGCAGAAAATTCCTCTGGTTCTAGTGGACTAGAACTCACAAGTAGAGGAGTAGAAGATCCAATGTGAGCGACCTCTATTTCACAATATGCCATAAGGGTATCACAAAATTCATTGGGATGGGGAAAATGATGAGAATAGTGGTCATAAAGGTCGCACAAAGCACAAGGGTGGTTCATGCACAACGATTTGAGTTTTTTGGCTGAATCAGGTAAGGTAACATGGACCTCTGGGATGTCAGATTCAGGAAACATTTCTTTGGCCACAAGTTTGAGGTAAGGAATATCAGGACAATTATTGGTGGCATGCCCAAAAAAATTATACAAAGCGCTTGCAGGTGTCAGCTTTGGAGGCTTAGTTGGAGCTGGAGTTGTTTGGGGAGCCTTGTCCTTAGGTTCCTTCTTTTTGGCTTTCCCCCCCTCACTAGATTCTTTTGCAATAATAGGTTCCTGTTGAGGTGATTGTGGCACTGAAGAAAATGGAGGGGTCATCGTGACTAGTTGGACTAGGGTAAAAGTGGTATATGGTTTAAGTTTTCGAGGTAGAGTGTTTGTTGGGGGACCAATGTACCAGATTGGGATCCCCAGGGTTAAATTAGGTATACTCAATGTAGCCATAATATACACCGAAAAGAATCCATATGGGGGAGCTAAAAATATTATCTAATCAAAAGGGTAATGCCCTGAAAAATGGCTCCCAAATGGTTAAGGCTTGGGGGAACCGTTCCTGGTTGAAAAATATTGGGAGAGACACCAACAGAAGGAGAAGGGCCTTGAGGAGATGTTCATGACGACTGTGTCGAGTGAACAAAATTAGGTTGCGAAGGTGTTGGCAGCTAGCTAGTCATATTAGGCCACTTTTGGCTAGCCTGAGATGCTTTCAACATGCACACATTTGATGAGTTGGGCTCAACGACATGAGGGGGGTACCAGGGAATGAACCAAGTAAGGTGGAATATTTATAGACTCCTAGTGAAACACTAGTGAGAGGTGTGACTGATTAGTTATCGGCCACTGAGGATATGATGGACTCACGGGAGGTCTAAGACTTTGGTTCGTAATATTTTAACTGTTTGATGGTGACGATCTTTCCATTGGGGGGGAGTCACATCTTGCGATGAACTGCAGATGCGACAGATAACATCGCATAGGTGTAGCTACGACCCAAGAGGAAATTATAATCCAAGGGGTCACCAATGACTTCTATGTCAATACAGATAGTCTCTCCTGCAAGTGTTATGGGAAATTTGTAGAACAAGCCAAGGGGTTGAGAAGGGTGACTGTCCCAATCATGCAAAGTGATGGTGGATAGGGATAGATCAGGTGATCCAAGCTTCTTCCAAACATAGGCAGACATCACACAGGTGGATGCACCCTCGTCAATGATACATCTCTGAACATGGGCATTACAAATCATGACTGGTATTTGGATGACAAGGGATGAAGGTAAAGGGGGATGTTCTGACTTGTCAACATCGAAGAGGATAAAATGATAATCTACAGGATCCACAGTGCCTAAAGAAGATAGTAGAGATTTTCATTGAGGTGGGAACGTCTGGAGGACTTACAATGTTGACATGGCAGTAGGAGACTACGCCAAGTCATCTACTATTTTGTAGGTGTGGGAGGATTAGGAAAAGGTAGCATTTCGGCGTAATGGCCCTTTGGGGATCTTGTGAATAACCTCCACCTTACGCTAAGCGATATCTAAGGGAGAATTTGGTGTCAAAATGGATTTTGTGGGAACTTTAGTTTGGTACTCGATTGCAGATGTAGTGGGTTGCGTGTCATATTGGCGTGAACAGGTCTGAAGGTTGACATCAATGGTATTGACCTCTTCAAAATTCATCATGAGAATTTGGTAATCAGGGGTACTATATTGCATAGGTTGAGGAGCGACATGACCTTGAGGTGGTTAGGAAGCAACATATCCTTGTTGAGGGAAAGGATTAGTGAACACAACTGGTTGAGATGGCACAGTGTTTGGAGGAGGCGAGGCAGTGGGTTGTTATCCTCTAGATGTTGCTTGGGCTTCCCACAACTGGTGCATCTGGGGTAAAAGGGGACAATTATGAGTATAATGGTCATGGACACCACAACATGAACAAGATTAGTTTGTACGAAGGGTCTTGTTCTACTTGGGTTGATCGCCATGTTATTGGTTTGCAGTGTTAGATTGGTTCCCTTGGGGTGCGTCAGTTGATTACCTTGGCGACCTTTGTTATCTTGTGCTTGTTTGTTATGGGGTCCTTAACCCTTATTATTTTTCTTATAATTAGGATGATTAGTCGTGCTCTGCTGAGCATACACCTAGCCTTGAGGAGGCGGTGGTTACCGTGGCAGAGGTTGAGAAGGCATGTGAGGCTGGGGAACTGATGCTAGATGGGATGGAGTGTCGGTTTGTGCATAAGGATAGAAAGGAGAGGGAGAAAAAATTGGGTAAACAGGTTGAGAAACAACTGGCCCTGGCATCGACTGATGCGGTTGGGAAAATGCGTAAGGTGTGCTTTAACTGGGATACAAGTTGTCGGGAGGGGTTATGTGTTGGAGGAACTAGTCCCCCCTGGGGGTAACCTTAAATCATGTGAGGATGAGCATATGGATGTGAAAGAGACCCAATGATACCGTCGATGACATGAGATGCCCTCGGTGCGTTGGCACCACCAGGTCTACGAAGATACGATAACACGATATAAACATAATCAGATTGGGCATAGATCAAGTCATATTTTAATGCGACCTGAATAGATTCTTCCTTTGACTAAGGAAAATGAGATGCGACATATTTACTGATGGGGGCTATGAAAGTTCTAAGAAATCAATCCATATAGACATAGTCATTGAATGTAGGACTTCTACACAAGATCCTTCTCCTTCTCCATTCTTGGACATGATAAAAAATGCGGGTGGCAGAAGATTGACCGAATGCGGTCAAAAAATCAATATCAGTATCATAACGGAGGGGTAGCTGGAAATATGACAGAAATTATTTAGCAAGACATTCAAAAGCGACATGAGATGCGGTGGGCTGGTCAACATACCATTTTGCAGCTTCTCTAGTGAGCGTAAGTTGGAATAACTGAAGGCGAATGGAGTCATCGGTGATGGAATTATATGAAAACCACATATGAAAGGAGAGAACGTGATTATTAGGGTCCTCTCTAGTGTTTCCTTCAAACTTAGGAATGTTGGAAGGAAGCTTAGTTGGCATAGCTGGAAAACCTACATCATGGAGTATGGGGTCATTGATTAACTAGCTAAAATCAAGAAGGCTTAAGCCCGCCATAAAAGGAAGAAAAGGAGTACCCATAATGGTTCTATTAGTGGCTCCAACATTAGGGCTAGGGCCACAACTAGCTTGAGGACCTGCACTTGCATTGGCGCCTGAAATGGTGACGGTATGAGGGTGAGGAGAACCGAGGTTGGAATCAGAGGAAGAACCCTATGAACCAGAATCATAGTTTGTATGGGGACTCAGTGGAGGACTAACTCAGACCTTGCTGGCTGGAGTAAAACATCCTAACAGAAACTGAGGGTGAAGACCTCGGAGTCTCCACGATAAATGTCTTAGGGGCACAATGATGGCAAGTCAAAAATGACATGAAAAGGATAAATAGTGATAAACAAAGGATATGTGAGGCATATTAATTAATTATGATGTTTATGTCTTTTCTTGGTGGTGTAAACCAAGCACTCTTCACTTTATATGTGAGTTTGCGCAAGCCATGTGTTAATTTTAACCAAGCCTAGATAGTTGTTTAATTTTTTTGTTTGTTTGTTAAAGTATTGTAAATAAAACTGAAATGACAGTAAAATAAAAAGCTAATCAAGCATAAATCTGAACCCAAAGAAGGCTCTAAAATAAATAGACAACAAGGGGAAGAATTTGACTCAAAACACACTAAAATGGCCAAGATATCTAATGTCAAAGGGACAAGGATCTAATGACTCTATATTGCTGGAAATGATGCATAAAACAACAAGAAAACAAAGGGGAAAAATACTGCAAAAGATAATGTTAAAGGTTAAAAACCTAGGGGAAACAAAGGAACCTCAAGAAAATACCATACAAAACTTCAAGAGGAGGTTTTGGGTGTAACAATAACCTATCAGAACATATTTGTAAAAGAATGAACTAGACCCTGAAACAGTGGATGAAAGCGTTGCAAATCTTAGACTACCTATTCTGCTTAACCCCTCCTCAAAAGGTGGAAGGGTACTGAAACACTAGGGAGCTTATTTGTACTTCAAGGAGAAAAACTAAGCATATGCAGGCCTAAGACGAGCTTAAATAGAGGCCTGAAAACCCAAAATAGTGCTCTCGACAAACCTTGACAGTTGCAGAAAAAATTCAGAAAATATTCTAGATCACAAGTACTGACTTGTTGACAGTTTAAATCGTAGTTACTGGGAAGAAAAGTGTGAGTTTAGTGAGAAATCGTAGTATTTTAGCTGAAAAGTGTGATTTCATGTTCCTCGATTCTTGGGTGGCAGGTTGCAGAAAAGTTGTCATCTTCAGCGTGGATGATACCTGTTACTTGCGGAAAATTCCAGAAAACATTCGGAAGTTATAATTTTGACTAAATTAGGGCATAAAATTTTAAAAACAACATCAAGAGACTAAAGAAAAACTAAAGAAAAATTCTTGTTGTTGAAGCTAATGGTCATGTAGGAATATGAATTACAATAGTGGAGTCAACATTTGTTGACGCCAATATGTAATTAAATCCCCAGTGGAGTCACCATTTGTTAGCATAAATTCTTAATGCAAGTGTACAAAAAGAGCTTACTTTAGCTGTGTGTGAAAAACAACCCTAACAATAGAAATGGTTGCTTAAATCTTTAGGTCTGCAATGAATAGTTAGAACAAATGATGCAAAAACCAAGATCTATGCAGTAAAAGTAGTTAAACAGTGAAAATAAATAGTAATTACTCCATGCATCCAACATACAAGACAAGATTTAAAGAATGTTTTCATATATTATTACACCTAGTGAAGGGAAAAAATAAATGTTTCCAGTCCCCGTCAATGGGATGGGTTCTTGGTTGTCCTCAATGCTTCAATTCCAGGATTTTCTCTCTCTCAATGCTACTGAAAACCTAAAATGTTTTGAACTCTATGGGAGCTCAAGAAGCAAAATAAAAATGGTAGCAAAACTGAGAATGATTAAAGTGTGACAATGAAAGGGATCAAAGTGAATAATGAATCGAAAAACTTTCCTATTTATAACAAAATATTGAATTATCATCGATAATGGCGAATAATAAAATATTATTAACCAAGATCTAGATCTAACCGCTTGGAATATTTTATTATATTTTGTTGGAGGGAAAAGGTATTTAAATTGGTTAAATACCTTTACTTAGAAATAATAAACAAATAAATGATTTATATATCATTTCAAAAATACGGTTAAGGAATAATAAACGAATAATGATTTGTTTTATTATTCCTAGGTGATTTAGTCAAGTTTAACAAACAATAATAACTAAATAATGACTTCATTAATTATTCCTAGAGAAAAATAAGAAAAATGATGATTTATCTAATTATTTCTCATAATTGGGTTAAATATGACCAAGAATATTATTTAAACAATGATTTAATTAATTATTCCTAGAGGAAAATCAAATAAATAAGGATTTATTTAATTATTCCTCATGGGATTTCTTGTTTTAACGAAAAATCACTTAACAAAATATGGTTTATTAAAGTATTTATTATAGTGAAAGCAGCTTTACTATGGTAAAATTTGTCCTACATGGTGTACTTCGGTCCATCTAATTAGGAATGGTTAGATGAACATTTTTTGGTGATAACAATGAGATGCACTGGAATAAGCTAATAAGATTATTTATGAGATGGCTCATCAATCCAACTCTTCTTATGAGAATTATTCAGTATGAGAATGTCCAAGTACCATTTATGTATTATGAATACCTCCCTAGTTAAGAGGGAGTGTTGAAATTTGTAACTAGTTAAGATCCTCAAGCGGAGGAAAAAGAAGGCATAATTTACCATCTTCCACCCACACATGCAAGTTAGGGTTTCTGCGGTAGTTGAAGTTGCAAAAGAAATTGTTGGGATTGGTTGAAGTTGCTGGAAGGAAATATCATCAAGAAGAAAGGTTGACTTGGTCTTTGATGTTGATAAATCTAGGGTAGAGATATTATATGATTTCTCTTATAATGATAACTACTTGTGAAGAATTTTTACTTTTTTTAATTAGGTTCTTCATGTACTTGAGTATTATTATGTGTTATTCTCATCAAGAAAATACCAAACCATAAATAAAAATGATATAAAGGACACAAGATGTAGGAAATCATCCTTGGCTAAAACTTCTCCAACCTGAGAGGAAAACCCACAATAATTCTTCTTCCTATAGAATCTTCAATTGGCGAATTCCAAGAGCTAGACCCTTGACCAAGAACCCCTCCAAGACCAAGTCAATGCTTTCTCTTTGAATAGATTTTCCTTTCATCAACCTAGACCTAATAATAAACTACAAATACAAATATATCTTCAACTTTCCCAGAAACTGAAACTTCGACTTGCCCAGAAACTACAACTTCAACTTGCCCAAAAACTGCAACTTCGACTTGCCCAGAAACTGTAACTTCAACTGTGACTTTTATTGCAACTTCGCTTCACTGATTGGGTAGATTCTCTTTCTTATAGAACTTTAAATCTAGAATGACACTTCTTGGTGACCTAACTTCACTTCTACAACTTGACTTCACTGCAGCAATATGTGCCCTAATTCCTTCACACGTGTGGAGATAAGTAGCCCAAAACAAACCTAAAACTTCAACTTTTTCTACTTCCTTAGTCTTCCTCTTCTTCACACTTCTTTTTCGTCCTTATGTTAAAACTTGTGTGTGTGTGAGTTTTTTATCCAAGTGAGGTTGAGAGCCCTATATATAGGCTTCCTTGATCCTCCTATTAGGTCGACTTGTTGCGCCATTAGGTCAACTTGATGCTTGCATGTTTGGCTTGGTATTGGAGGGTCTTTTGACTCTAATTTTACTCAAATAATTTTTATTACAATAGGTGACATGCCCAAATGAGTCTCAGAATACATGAAAATGACTCAATTGATTTTATGACAGACCTAGAACCACTCAATGGGTGCTTATTCTAAAAATAAAATTTCCCTTAAGCATGAAACCCATGCCTCAGTAATACAAATACTAAATTTATTTTTATCTTTTCAGTAAATACATAAAATCATGATTACATAATTCCTTATGAATACCGGACCTAGTTACATATTTCAAAACTCCCTCTTAAATATGGAGGTATTGATAACCTATACAAGGTACTTGGACATTCTCAATCTGAATAATTCTCATAAGAAGAGTCATATTGGTAACCCATATGTATAACATGATATTAACTAGCATCGTCACATAGAAAGGCCTTGACTAAAAAATCTATCTCTCCATAATATCAGAGCATGATGTTAGCGATACCAATGATTTATATGCACCCTCATCATTGTCTCTCTTAGGACATATTGTTGAAATTCAACAAGAAAATACACACACACTAGTGTGGGATCACAGGTCACACATCGATGGATTCTAGAGACACATTAGTGTGCACCCAATTTATTAAATAAATTGGAAAATTAATTGTAATATTATCTCATAAAAAATTGTAATAGTTAACTAAGTGTGATAAACGTAGTTATCTCAATAATTTCGACTCGAGGGTCAAATGATAGGCATGTAGAGTGATTATATTATTAACAGGGTCCAATTGTAGTTGTAGCAGTAGTGTAGGTGTGAGTGGAATCAATTAAATCACATTAATTGAGTTAAAATCAGTTTAACTAGTTCTAACAGTTTGATGAGCTAGTGGAAGATCAAGTGAATTAAAATAGATTTAATTCACGAGTAGTGATATACCAAGTAACTGATGATTCACTATTTATAATTGCATGCATGTCAATTCTGGTGGAGACCTAGTTGAGACAAAGGTTCAAGGAAAGTAAACTATCAGTTGTATTTTTAGCAAACTGCTTAGATGTAGTTATATAACCATAGGAAGCCCATGATGAATTGCGCAGTCAAGGAAGGATGAATTTCCTATTTAATAGGGGTTGAATTCTCTAACGATTGCGTAAGAATGGTAGACTGATAATTAGCTATGTGTTTTTCCAATTTTTCCTAGATCAGTGTGAAGCAATTGGTAGAGTGTATGAGGTTGTGGTGAGCACAAATACATTGTATTGTTTCATGATTCCTTGGTTGATTATACAATAAATATGGAGGGGTTTTGAGAATTTTCTTTCCCTAGTAAAATATTGTGTTGTGCATTGATTTACTTCTTTATCTTACTTGCATGTGATTGAGCGATCGTGATTTATATTCCGCAAATATTGCAGAAGGATTCAATATCTTGTTTTATTACATTACATGATAAGATTGAATCCACTGGTGTAATTTCTACATGGTATCAGAGTGCCAAGAATCACAATAGTGGAGAAGAAATTGAGTTTGTGTTGAAAAATATTCAAATTTTCTGATACTTTCTTTGGAGTTAGAAGCGGATCAAGATGTCTTTCGATGGCTTGAGACTGAATATGAACTTGAGGGTAATTCAAATTATATTGCATGGAAGAACATGATGGAGGCAGTGTTGGAAGACATTGGGTTGAAGAAATTCATAGATAATGATATTCCCAAGCCCGCAACAGCAGATGCCCAACTTCTTGATGCATGGCAGAAGAAGGTAGCAAAGGCAAGGAGGATATTGTTAGAGGAAGTTTTAGATAATATTGTCTCGAGTCTCCATTGAAAGGCAACTCCATATGCTATGTGGAAGGCCTTGAAAGATCTGTTTCAAAGCAATAGTGACCACAAAAAATTGGCACTCAAGGACAAGCTGAGAAAAATCAAATTGGAGAAAGGCGACACAATCTAGAAATATTTGACCAAGTTCACTCAATGTCGAGATGAGCTTGGAAGTGTTGGGGTTATTGTAGTTGATGATGACTCGATGAGCCTATCACTTCTAGGCCTTCCCAAGAGCTGGAATAGTTACCAGGACTCTATGAATGGGAGGGAGAAGTTACCAAATTGGGAGCGAATATGGTTAGATTTGGTACAAGATGAGTTTGGCGGGATATTAGAGATGGATCCTCATCCAAGATTGATGATGAGGAAAATTGTGCCTTGGATGGTAAGGCAAAGAAGGGGAAAGGAAATAATTCCTATTCCAAATCCGAGACCAAAAAAGAAGGCAAGAAGGATGACATGTCAAAGGTGAAATGTTTTCACTGTCATGATCATGGAAACTATGCAAAAAATTGTCCAAAAAAGAAGAAGAACAACAAGAAGGCTCTAGGAGATGTAGTGGGTGAATATTTTGCCTCACAGTTTGAGTTGGAATTCTCTCTCATCGCATGCATGGCGTCAACTATGATGGGATCTATGTCATACTTGGATAATGGAGAATATTTCCACATGACGGGAAACAAAGAACTCTTAGTAGCTTGGAGGAGAAGGATATTCATATGCACATCGAGATGGGTGATGATGGGAGGTATAGCGCTATCAGGAATGGTACAGTTACTTTCCAGAGACAGTCATGTAAACCTTTCATATTAAAAGATGGCATGCATGTACCAGGCTTGAAAAAGAATTTAGCTTTAGTTGCTATGTTGGAGGATCTTGGATATGATGTGGTTTTCAGTGAAGGTACATTAGGGGAATTTTGAGGTTTAAAATGGGCTTCCTTAGGAAATTATAAAACAATAGTGGAAATAATAAAATAAGATTTGATGACATCATCAAATTTTAGAGAGAAAAAAGAAAAAAACTACTTTTTCAACTTATCTCCAAATTTTTTTACTCAAATTTCAAGCAGGAGTACTTGTTGGATGCAAAATTTAATTCCTCATCTAAGGAGTACCCATGTGCATACTTTTGATGGAATCTGCTACATAAAAAATTATAAATACATGAAAAACATGATTGCAATGACGTTTTTTCATGTATTTCTCATTTTTCGTGTAGCAGGGTCCATCGAAAGTATGAAACATGGGTACTCCATGGATGAGGAATTAAATTTTTCATCCAACGAGTACTCCCGCTCAAAATTTGAGTAAAACATTTGGGAGATAAGTTGAAACTACGAGTTGAAAAAGTTGTTTTATTATTTTATTATTTTTTAATATTTTTACCCTTTTACATAAAAAATGATGAATCATCCCCCATGGTTGACATCATCATCTTGAATCCTATTGGTTCTTCTAAAGTTTATTTTGTGTATAAAATATTTCGATGAAAATCACTTTCAAGCAAATTTTTTCGACGCGTTTCAAACCAGCCAATGTGGTTCATCATCAGGACAAGATTTTATACACAATTTATGGATCACAGAAGCCAAATTCCTAAATTTATTTTGGTTGTAAATTTTTCTTAGGAGGCCCATTTTAGACCTCAAAATTCCCATAATGAGGCGTTCCTTCGTCACAAAGCCACAACACAGGTAAAGAAGATTGGGGTTCATGTGAAGAACCTCTACAAACTTGATGTAGATGGTTGCGCAACATTGAGAAATAAAGCAGGGAAGGCGGTGAGCCGAGATATAGGCGAGTTATGGCATAGGAGATTGGGCCACTACACCACAATGCTTTGAGGATCATGCATCAGATTTATACATGTATTCCAAAGGTTACTCTTGCGCAGATAGACACATGCAAGGGATGTACCATGAGGAAGTATACTAAATCCACTTTTCATGAGAAGGGAAACCATGTAGCGACAATACTTGAGAGAGTTCACTCAAACGTGTGTGGACCATTCTCTACACCTTCCATAACAAAGCACATATATTGTGTGATTTTGGTTGATGATTTTTCTAGAAAGTGTTGGATCTTCTTTCTGCAGAAGAAAGATTAGATGTTCTCCAAGTTTTGTGAGTTCAAGCACTGGTAGATAAAGATACATGGAATAAGGTGAAGGCTCTAAGGAGCAAAAATGGTGGTGAGTATATCTCTAATGAATTCATGAACTTCTGTACAAAGAAGGAATTCAGAGAGATTGCACCTCATAACCCACAACAGAATGGGGTTGCACAAAGAAAGAACATAAAAATTGTGCGAGAAATACGAGCTATTTTACATGATCAGGGCCTACCATTGCATTTGTGGGCAAAGGCATGCAACATAGTGGTATTTGTGCAGAATCATAGTCCTCATTAGATACTTGGCATGAGTACACTAGAGGAGGATTTTTCAGGTAAGAAACCATATGTTTCATATCTTAAATTTTTTGGCTCATCTTTCTATCGCCATGTGACCAAATATTCAAGGAAGAAGCTAGAACCAACAATAGAGATTGGGATATTTGTGGAGTACATTGATACTCCCCATAACTATCGGGTGTATTTTCTAGCTAACAGGATGAAAATTGTGAGGAGAGATGTTAAATTTGATGAGGAGAAACCATGCGATTTTCCCTTGAGAGGGAGTTTGAATTGCATGCAGATGAGGAAATTTTAGCTCCAAAGGATGAACCTTAGTATGTAGAGAAGCCACAAGTAGAGGATCATGAAGTGGCAGAAACCACTCATGTAGAGCCATCCACCAGAAATGGTAGGAAGCACACCAGAGATGCTGATAGATTTATGCTAGATGTGATAGAGCATGTAGGAGCACCCACATCACAACACATTTAGAGAAGGCACCCATACAGGTACACTGGATACATGGCTCTTATGAGTGATTTTATTGTGACAAAACAATCCTCTTTTGAGAAAGCAGTGCAGAAGCCAACATGGGTTGATGCCATGGTTGAAGAGTATGACTCCATTATCAGAAAAAATGCATGGGAAGTGGTCCCAAGGCTAGTGGGGAAGTCAATGGTTGGATCCAGGTGGATCTACAAGGTGAAGCAAGTAGCAGATGGGAGTGTGGAGAAATACAAGGCTATATTTGTGGCCCAAGGACTCTCACAGGTAGATGAGATTGACTATGAGGAGAATTTTGCACTGGTTGCAAGGTACTCATCGATTAGATCTATTCTTACACTCTCAGTGTAGATGGGGTGGTAGATACATCATATGGATGTAAACAAAACCTTTCTAAATGGATTTATTGAGGAAGAAGTGTACATTGAACAACCATAAGGTTTTGAAACCTTTGACAAGGAGTCGCGTGTGTGCAAACTGAAGAGAGCATTGTATGGGCTGAAGTAAGCACCTCATGCTTGGTACACCAATATCGACAAATATTTCACTGGGTTGGGCTTCAGAAATAGTGAAGCGGATGTGAACCTATATCATACTGTGGTTGATGGTAAGCTTTTGATTATTTTAATTTACATTGATGATCTAATACTGACAGGTGATGACTAGCTCATAACTTCTTACAAAGAGGACCTGGCAAGAGAATTTGAGATGAAGAAAATGGGGCTCTTGCATTATTTCCTTGGCTTGGAAATATGGCAAAGAGATGGGGAGCTATTTGTATCTCAGGGCAAGTATGCCAAATATATTTTGAGGAAGTTCCACATGGAGGCTAGAAAATCCATGGAGACTCCTCTTGCAGGTAACTGGAGGAAGGAGGATGCTACTTTAGGTGAGGTAGTGGATGCTACTGTTTACACACAGCTTGTGGGTTCACTTATGTATTTAGTGAACACAATACCAAACCTATGCTATGCAATTAGCCAGTTTATTCAAGCTATGATAAAGGCTACAAAGATCTTTTGGAAGGTGAGGAAGCATGTGTTGAGATATCTCAGGGGCAATACAAAGTATGGATTATGGTATAGACGGATAGAGGGAGTGAATCTTCAAGGCTTCATCGATGGAAATTGGGTAGGTAGTCCATCAGACAGGAAGAGCACCTCAGGGGGCATCTTCAGCATAGGATCAATAGTAGTTTCTTAGTACAATAGGAAGCAGGGATCAACTGCACTCAGTTCAACCGAGGCAGAGTACATGGTAGCTAGTCAGGCTACATGTGAGGCCATCTAGATGAGGAAGATACTTGTTGGTATGTTTGGTCATCATATGGATCCGATGGTGATACATTGTGATAACTAGAGATGCATAAAACTCTTGGTTAATCTAGTATTCCATGAAAGGTCCAAGCATATTGACATCTGGTACCACCATCTCAGGTATTGTGTTCAAAGGCGCATTATGTTGTTGCAATACATTCCCATGAAGGATCAGGATGCAGATATCTTGATGAAGGTGCGTGTGAAGAGAAAATTTGAATACCACAGAGGTAGGATTGGGGTAGCAGATAATCCATTTCTTGTTGAGAGGGAGTGTTGAAATTCAACAAGAAAATGCACACACACTAGTGTGGGATCACAGGTCACACAGTGATGGATCCTAGCGACACATTAGTGTGCAACCAATTTATTAAATAAATTGGAAAATCAATTGTAATATTATCTCATGACAACTTGTAATAGATAACTAAGTGTGATAGACTTAGTTAGCTCAATAATTTCGAGTTGAGGGTCAAATGATAGGCATTTAGAGTGGTTCTATTATTAACAAGGTCCAGTTGTAGTTGTAGCACTAGTGTAGGTGTGAATGGAATCAGTTAACTCACATTAATTGAGTTAAAATAATTTTAACTAGTTCTAACTGTTGGATGATCTAGTGGAAGATCAAGTGAATTAAAATAGATTTAATTCACAAGTAGTGATCTACCAAGTAACTGATTATTCAGTATTTATAACTGCATGCATGTCAATTCTGGTGGAGACCCAATTGAGACAAAGGTTCAAGGCAAGTAAACTATCAGTTGCATTTTTAGAAAACTACCCAAATGCAATTCTATAACCATAGGAAGCCCATGATGAATTGCGCAATCAAGGAAGGCTGAATTTCCTATTTAATAGGGTTTTAATTCTCTAGGGATTGCATAAGTAGGGCAGGTTGAGGGTAGGCTAATAATTGGCTATGTGTTTGTCCAATTTTTCCTAGACCAGTGTGAACCAATTGGTAGAGTGTTTGAGGTTGTGGTGAGCACAAATACATTGTATTGTTTCATGATTCCTTGGTTGATTATACAATAAATATGGAGTGGTTTTGAGCAGTTTCTTTCCCTAGGAAAATCTTGTGTTGTGGATTGATTTACTTCTTTCTCTTAATTGCATGTGATTGAGCCATCGTGATTTATATTCTACAAATATTGTAGAAGGATTCAGTATCTTGTTTTAGTACATTACATGATCGGATTGAATCCATTGGTGTAATTTTTATACATACTGCATCCGGGTTCTCTCAGAGTATGTTCCACCAACACTATTCTTATCTTGGATTTCTAGTCCTCAAATAATATCAGTCCTCTACAAATACTATTATCTTGGATTCCCTACCACATCCTCAAAGTGTATCGAATGCTAGATTCTTACCTAATCCTCCATTATATCTTCACAGGTGAAGACAAGAATGATGTGTCTATATATCGCTCTCAATTAGGGAAGATATACCCATTCTAGTGAAGGAATGTACCCATTCCTATAAAAGGAATGTACCCAATATCCCTCTTCATCAAAGACTTGACCAAGCTCACTCTTGACCAAGGAATTTCTTCTAGCAGATATTTAGGTTGAGATCATGGGACAACGAGCTACTTGAAGAGCTCCTCCTTTCAATGTCATGAAATTTTATTTATTTATTCATGAATATTCATATTTTTGGGACTTCTTCATAGGGAATCGACCATTCATAACTTTCATTCATGAATCATGTCATTCATGTCATCCTTTCATTGGAAAGTGATCCATTAGTCCATAGTTGGCCTTTCCTTCATGTCTTTCTATCCTCTTCCCATCATGTTTCCTTCAGGATGTTTCATCCTACCACATGAGTGTTAGTTGTAGATTACGTCTAAAACTCTTCCTTTGGTAGCCCTACATTATCCCATCTAGATGTTATTCGAAAATATAAAATGAGAATTAAATCAAAAATACCTTTGTGATTCTCTTTCATCATGACATCTCCTTGTTTGCATCAAGGTCCTGCATATATATTCACACATCTCCAAAAAAATATTCAACGTCAAGGGTCTCTTTATTTTTCATAATTTATTAGGATATTCATATCTTTCCCATTAATATATCGTAGTCAAATCTTCTATTCCTTGGATGTTGATAGTATTCTTCATAGTTTCAATTTTCATGATCTCTTCCTTTCTTTATTCACACATTTCCTTCCAGGAACTTCCAATCATATTTCCTTCAACTTTTTCAGCCACCTCATATTTCCTATGAGGACATATTATGTTGATTTCATATAGTAAATGTGTAAACCATGCCTTCATGCATCCTTTCATAGGATGAGATCCTTTCTTTTGATCACGCTCTTGATATAAAGCACTCATTCATGATATATGCAACCATATGACATGGATATATTTTACTAAGTACAAGTATGCATACCTCATATATTTTTTTTGGTCAAGTAGAATTTCTTCAACAACTTATTTAATTGAAATAAATTCAATCCCTTGACCTACTTCACTTCTTTTTGCATCATACCATCATTCCATGAATCCCATACAATTTGGAATTCCTGTCAAGAAACTTACTTCTTCCAGGAGGTGAACCTTCCAATAAAGATTTTAATGGAAGATCTTGATCATCCTCATCCTGCAAATGCTCCTTTTGAATGATTTATGATGATCTCTATATTATATGAATTTATTTTCCCCATAATTACTCCTTATGCTTCTAATGAGGTTACCAAGAGCTACATCCTTCTATAGATGGCATACACCGATTTCTATTTCAGTTATCTTTCATGCTTCTTTATGATGATGTTACAAGTTCTTGCTTTCAATCATATGCTTCTATGATGCCATCTCATATCATGATGCATCCTATCATGATTATAATGTTTCCTACCATGATGGTTATAGAAAAATAGATACTTGAAAAGAACTGGGTGAGGAAGACTTATCTCAACAATAGTAGAGATCTTTTACTTCCTCCATCTTGAATTTATTCTTTTTAGCTTATTCCACTTCTTCAATGATATGGGCTTCTTCTCTTCTTCTTTTTTTGTTGTCATTCTTGAGCTTAGTACAATCTCTCTTATAGTGCCCATATTCTTTACATCCATAGCAATGGATCTATGACATATTGATCATCTTATTTTTCTGAGGACCAAACTTGCCAAATTTCCCTACTCCTCTTGACATGAAAACAAATGTTTGAACCTGCTCACTTGATCTTGTATTACTTTTTGCCTTCAACACGTTTTCTTTAATCTTGCATTATGACAACAAATTATTGAATGGGATAAATTTATCCTTTCAATAGGACTTTGATACAAGGTTTAATTGTTCATCAGTTAGAGTATGTAGAACAATGGTAATAATTTATTTGTAGGATATCATCTTTCCTATATATTGAAGTTGATTCCTTATTTGTGATGCTTTAGTGAGACATGTAGATATCCCTTCATCCTTTGACGATTTCAACTTGTATAGTTCAGATCTTAGTGTTATGAATTTTCCCCTAGTGCTTTTAGAGAATAGTTATAATAGCTTAACATATGTTTCTGTTGATGTCTCCAACTCTACTACATAGGGGATGAGGGAATCCTTGGTGGATTCTATAAGAATCCTTTGAACCCTTAGATCATTTTTCATATATTTAGATAGATCTTGTCCTTCAAATGGTTTGGATACTTTCCATTCACATGATTAATAACTTCATTTTATTTTATTACTAAGTCTATCCTCCTTTTTTGTTAGCTTGAGAGGTCCTGACCCAGGTTTAGAATTGAGATTAACTAACAAAACCCTCTTACTACTATCCCTTTCGACAGTGGTCTGCTTGCGCAAGTCAAAGTCTCACCCGAAGCAGTATGGGGGGGTACTGGGACCTGGTTTCTGCACCCTAAGGGAGATTCAGAATGATATGTTAAAGGTTATTGCTTGATTTATGATTGTTGTGTTAACTTGCACAATATTTTCTGCATATTTGACCTAAATTTGTCTGAAGAGGGTTTACTAGTTAGGGCTGCTGTTGCGAAGGTCTGTTTATGATTGGTTGAATCTCAAGGCACCCACATCATTCCAAATCCCTCTAAGGGTGCTGAAACCTAGTTCCAGCACCCCCCCCATACTAATTCAGGTGAGACTTTGACTTGCGCAAGTAGGTCATTGCCGAAAGGGCCAGTAGTAAGAGTGTTTTGTTGGTTAATCTCAATTCCAAACCTGGGTCAGGACCCCTCAAGCCAACAAATAGTTTCGTTGCCGGGACCGGGAGATTTTTGAGAGAGGTTGGGTGATGTCGCGAGGTCATTGGCAACCATTAAAGCCTGAACTTGAGGACTGGTTTGAAGAACAGATTCAGGAATTTTCCCTAAAAGAGAACAAAAGTAAGAAGTTATCTACTGAAGAGTGGAAGAATAAGTATATTTTTACAAAGATACATGAGATATTCTTCGTAACCTTTTCACATGAACCGCGGGAGTGGTTGGCAAGGTTAGCATGATTCCAAACCTATTGGAAGGATGATCAGGTCATGCAGTGGACCCCTGAATTAATCCAATAGTGGGAAAAGACTGATAATTCTATTACTTGAACTGTAGATCACTGGGTTGACAACGTCTTGGGTGGGGTTGTAACTGAATTTGCAGTTGATCAATTTGTGCCCTATTCTAAAGCTGAAAGGAGGTTTTTCATAGGATTGAGGGGTAAGTTCTTACAAACTTTGCCTCTGCTGATTAAGATGCTATTGTGTGAAAAGGGTGTTTTGTGTAGCCACATTGAGTGAATGACCCCTGATCAGATCGAAAGAAAAATACACAGTGGTAAATACTATTGAGTCAACCAAAAAGGGGATAAATGTGTGTACAATCCTCTAAGAAATTCCCCTAATCCAAACAGAAGCGGGGCTACGCACGCAAAGACTAGCCCTCTAGCTATGCCACCATCAAACTCGCGTAAGGGTGAGATTCTTCCTACCCAACCACCAGCCCCACTTGCGGACGATGTGTCCGCTCAGATGAGGTTACCCACCTTTAAGGGTGCGGGGGATGAGGATATGGATAGATTTTGGTTCGTGGTGAATGCGGTGTGGACTGTGCAGAATGTCAATACAGATGCTGTTAAGAGAGCGCAACTAGTAATGGCCTTTGAAGGTCAAGCTTTGGATTTGTTCATGGGATACATTACTCAACATGTGAATCCCACAATGCAAGAGATTAAGGATGCCTTGAAGCAGCAGTTCTGAAAGCCTAAATATTATTCTCAATGCATAGTAGAACTAAAATATATTAAGCAAGTGCCTACAGAATTAGCTTGGGAAGATGAATAGCGACTAAAAAAGGTCACCATCGACGGAGGATTTTCCTACGATGACAAGCAACATAAGGAATGGTTCATTGCCATGTTGTTGCCACATCTACCTGGGCCCATGGGTCAACAAAATATTGACTCGCAGGAAGAAGCCCTAAAAATTTCTATGAAGTTAGAAGTTGAGCCAAGGGATGATGCTCAATTTGGAGCACTACATATTCAGAGCCAATTAGAGGTGATGCACTTAGAAATTCAAAATTTATGAAGAGACTGGGGTAAAGAAGTAGCACAAATTTTTGGTACATATTCTACAGGGTATTTGGCCACACCAAAGATCAGTGCCCTCTGCTGTTGGATTATATGCAAGCTGGGGGACCAAGTCCACTGCGCCCGAGGGATATTATTGGGCCTAGTACCCCCACACTTTGGTGCGTCGATTTTCAGGTGGCAGGGTGACATGATACAAACCACTTCCCATGGTTAGGTACCTATGTCCCAAAACTGAAGCAACAATGTTGCATATTCTGCTCTTCGGTGGGACACAGTCAACACAACTGTCGAACATACAACTTGATGATTGATAGAGGGAACCTTTACAAAGTGTAGGCTAACCCTTCATCACCAGCATCTCCCTCCGAACATGGAGGATCCCCAACAAGAGGACAGGGAGGGGGGAGAGGTGGAGGCACAGGTCGGGGAAGAGGGCAGCTAACTTTATACAACTATGGAGACGTTGGAAATTATGCACGATACTACCTGAACCCCGCATGGAAATCCTGTAGGTATTGTAGGAAATTCGATCATGTAATTGAATATTATCCAATGTTGATCGCTAAAATGCAGGAAAAATAGAAGACACCAACACAAAACATATAGCAGGTTAAGGCTAAGCCATGCGACGATGGTCCAAGTGTAAATTTCATTACACATAGTGACATTTCTACTGGAGGAAATGAGGCGAAGGCCACCACAAAACCACAAATCAAAAAATCATCTGAAAAAAAGGAAAGCCTCAACCTGTAGAAACAAAAAGAGACTTTCATCGAAGCCAGAAAGGATTTTTTTGATGTAGAAGAAACCACTTCGAGAACTCTCATGGAATGAAAGATGACGATGAAGTTAAGCCATTATTACAAGCCTGCATTAAGCTAGTGTGCAATAAGAAGGTAGTAGATAATCTCCAGGCCCTGATAGACAGATGCGCAGAAAAAGAGTTGTCGGGGAAAGAAACCAAGGTTGTAAACAAAGTTTAGAAGAAGAAGAAGGGAACTGGTAGGGAGATGCGCATGACTATGAAAATTGGAAACTATGAGATGGACCAGGTCATCTTATATCTGGGGTTCAATGCAAATGTATTACCTAAAAATGCTTGGTAGAATATGGAAGAGCCAAAGTTGGAATGGTCCACCATTTAGCTATGCATGGCTAATAAAAAAAATATCATCCCCCTTGGCATGCTTCCGCAAGTTGAGGTTGACATCGCTAGAGTAAAGGTATGTGTTGACTTTGAGGTTATACAAATTGTGGATGATGCAGATCCCTACCGTTGGACATTGGGTTCAATGCTCCCCGTGTGTTTTGCAACATGGAATAACTGCCTCTCGTGGATCCTAACTCTGGTGATTTTAGCAGAGAGTAATGGTTGCAGGTTTTGGTCTAACAACAATCATGATTCAAACAAGTGGTATCAGAGTGACAGGTCTCGAGTTTGAAACTCACCTGACTCATGTTGGGGGGGAGTTTGTTGGACATTGGGTTCAACGCTCCCCGTGTGTTTCACAACATGGACTAACCACCTATCGTGGATCCTAACTTTAGTGATTGTAGCAAAGACTAATGCTTGCAGGTTTTGGTCTAACAGAAATCGTGATTCCAACACCTACCTTGTGCTGTTAGGATTGGATTGGGCCATTGATATGGGAGGTATCATGAACCTAAAGCGCAAAAACATGATTTTTGAGAATAATGGTACACAAGTGATAGTCCCACTGGATCCGGAAGAGGGAGAACGATACATAGAGCCAGTGTGCGAAGGGGATGAGGTTGACCATATCTATAAATTAAATAAGCGGGATGAATACTGAATCAACCCTACAACTGATGGAATGTTGAACTGGGAGAAGGATAGCTCCTGTTTTTCTGATTCTGATGGAAAAATGGAGAACTGGTAGAACTAGTTGCACAATGTCTTTACATTATGCTGCCTTAAGATTACAAAGAATTTTTGATGCATCTCCTATGAGGTAAAGGAACTACCCTACTTTGATGGTTCTAGTAGTGTCAAAGGTTTTTTAAAAGCAATGGAAAAAGATGTCCCAGAGGAATGAAGGTTCTGGGCGCTTGATTTGGCTATGCACGAAACTCTAGAACGGTGGTGGGAAACACACAAGGGAATTTTTCAGGACTGGGAGGAATGTAGAAAAATGATGATGTTGGTCTTTGAACCTCCTGCCACATCGCTCATTGAATTATTCTATGGTCGGGGAAATCTACGCAAGCACCTGGCCATATGGAAGGAGGTATGGGATGAAAAGACATGGAATGAGTGGGTTCATAGGTTTGTCCACTCATTAGGACCAGTCCCCACAACCTGGTATCTAGAACTTGAGTTACACCGAGGAAATCGAGACTGGTATACAATGACCAGATATTTCCTGGCAACCTTTGGCTCTGTGGGGTGATCAGAAAAATTGGATGAGGTATTGCAAGACATAGATACGTTTTTCTTTGATGAATCCTAGCCCTGTAGGGAGTGCACTGCATTGGCCTAGGATGTGTAGATGAAAGACACAATTAAATGTAAAAATATATTAATTTAGGATAACGAAGATGACCCAAGGAATATTAATATCCCTGAGTCATAAGGAGAGTGCGTAGTGACAAGACCAACATTAAGAACAGTGAATGTGACTAAACCTCTGAAATTGAAGAAAGTCAACATTCAAATGGATGAGCAGCACAAGTTGGCCAAGATTGGGGATTACTGGGATGATGATACAATAGGCAAGATTGAAAATCTGCTGACATAGCATCAGGATATGTTTCCTACAAAGTTCTCGGAGCTTAAGGGCATTGTGGGGGGCCTAGGTGTCATGAAAATCACATTAAAACCTGATGCACATCCTGTCAAGTAGCGCCCATATCGATTGAAACCCAAATATAAGCAGAAGAAGTTAAAGGGGGAATTAGAAAATATGGTGGCTGTGGGTATCATTTAACCAGTCGAGCAATCTGATTGGGTAAGCCCAATGGTAGTCTGGGAGAAAAAGACCAAGGGGGAAATCAAGATCTGTGTTGATATGCACAAGTTGAATAATGCTTGTGTGCATGACCCCTTCCCTACTTCGTTCTCTAATGAAATTCTAGATAATGTGGGATGGAAAGAAGCTTATTTGTTCACAGATGGGTTTTGAGGTTATCATCAAATCCGAATTGCACTAGAGGACCGCATCAAGACCACCTTTGCCACTGAATGGGGTTCTTTTCAATATACTGTCATGTCGTTTGGGTTGAGAAATGCACCTGCAATCTTCTCGCATGTGGTCATGGCCGTATTCAAGGAATTCATGCATAAATTATTGGAAGTACACTTTTATGATTGGACATTATTTGGATTGGTAAAGAAACATGTATCGAATTTGTCCATGATGCTTGATATCTATCAGAAGCACTAAATTTCTCTCAACCTATAGAAATGCATATTCTGTGTACCTTTTGGGATTCTGTTGGGGCATATAGTATGTCAGCAAGGATTTATGGTGGACCCATCCAAGATCGTGATTATCATTAATGTGGAAGTCCCTACCACTGAGAAGTAGTTGTGCTCCATCCTAGGACATACCGGTTATTATAAGAAATTTATCAAGGGGTATGCTCTGATCACTGCGCCAATGGAGGAGTTATTAAATAAGGAAGTAGAATTCTTTTGGGATGACGAATTTCATAAGAGATTTGAGCTACTAAAATAGAAAATGTTCATTATACCCATTTTGATATTCCCAGACTAGTCTAAGGTTTCTCCATGTGCATGTGGATGCATCTGGTATAGCACTGGGAGTTGTTTTAGCACAACCAGGAGAAGGCGACATTGGTTATCCAGTAGATTTTTCAAGTCAGAAGAGTTCAGGTGCAAGAGCGCAACTACTCCACTACAAAATGGGAAGGATTGGCCATGTTATATGCACTAAAAAAATATAGACAATACTTGTTGGGAGGGAATTTCAAGATGTTCACTGATCATTCTGATTTAAAATACTTAGTCAATAAGCCTGTGTTGGGGGGGGGGGGGAAGATATGCTTGTTTTTGTGGATTAGTCGCATGGGTGTACAAAATCGCACAAGCTTAGAGAGTGTGGTCTACTCTCTAAAATATTGGTAATAGGCAGAAAGTGGGGGGGGAGCTCAAAAGCATAAAAATTAATGGAAATAGTATGCTGAAGTATACTCTGGTTAAACTAAAACTAAAAAAAACAAATATACAAAAGCTATATAGAGAGTTCCAAGCAATAATAATGAAAATGATGGATCGATGGCCTCTTCTTATTAAATGTTCGAAATGGAGAAGAAATTTTACCCACTTGCCAAAGGGCACCTAGGCAATGGCTCTAGGTCCCAATGCAAGGATGTTACCTTCCAAGCTCTACCTCTAATGCGGTCTCACTCTCTCTCTTTGCTGTGGTGGACTAAGATGTTGGGAGGCCAACTATCGAGTCCTCTTTAGCTCCATCTCTGGGTCACACATAATGCTGGTGTTGCTTGGGAAACTTTGGCCAACATAACCTTGTGATCACCATTTGTTCATCTCTTGGTGGGTTTATATAGGTTAGCTCCAAATCTTCCTTCCCTCCCTTGGTACATGATGGATGGAGACCCAAGGGAGAGGTGTGATTCCATTGTGTGCTCAAATATTCTTTTGTGTGCTCACATAATGTCTAAGGAGGCACTGGTAGCTGTCCTTAGGCGGCTTTCACATAAGGAATAACTGTCCTTTGCTTGTTGTGGTCCCGGAAAGTGACTTTTTTCCATTTCTAGGAATGTGCACTTATCGGGCCAAAAGGTGCGCAGAAGGCACTCTTCTCGAAGGAAAAAGCGCGAATTTGAGCATTTATGAATAGTTCAAATATGATTTTCTCAAAACCTTAGAGATTTTAAATACTTCTTGATTTCATAACGTATTCCTGTCCTGTAAATCCTTGGGCTCGACATTAATTGATGTCGCCTTCTGCTATACAATTTTCCAATGTTAATAGTTGCCCCCTACTGTGTGAGGTCTAGGAAGAACTGTATAGCCGAAATACATTATAGTTTATTTTCTATATCGCACGTAGAGAGAGAGAGAGAGAGAGAGAGAGAGAGAGAGAGAGAGAGAGAGAGGTCTGTGTGTATTTTTTGGAATTGACAACACCTTGCACCGTTTCTGAGATAACCATGGCCTAAGGGACCCCCTGCAAGCAGAAAAAATATACAACATATTTACAAAATTTCAACGAGGCGAGCATGTCCCATGCTCGTGATGATATGGATAGTTAAACAAAATTGACAGATACATGTGTTGTCTGTGCCACTACTGTGGTAGTGATGCTGGTGGTTGTTGACGACGATTGCTGATGCCCTCAGGGGCATTTTTTCTTTGAATATAGGTGGAATGTGGTACCCATATGCATAATCCTAGTATGGCATATCACTGTGCCATGTATGCATATGTACTGGCTGGGACCTTCCCGTGTAAGCATTGTTGTCAGAGACACTTATGAACGTACAGGTCTTTGACGGATCTTGATCAAAGTGTAATGGTTGTAAGGTACGATACCATCATGACATGAAAGCTTTTGCTGTAGTCGAATGTCAAGAAGATCAATGACATATGTGGACAATGATTTCTCCCACAGTGCCACTCGAGGATACCCATTTGCATGGGGAGGGGCCATCCAAGGTACCGCTTCCTTTTTGGAAAAGAGGTGTTGAGGTCAATAAAAAGGAAGCCTTAACCGAACCATGAGTCACCGACCTGAGGGGTTGGGGATCGGGATATGATGGGTTTAAAATAGGCATGTTGGTGAGCGGTGGCTGAAAATGGATGGTGGGGATTCAGTGGCCCGAGGTCGAAGTATACTTGAGCAGCTTGGCGACAGTCATAAATATTTCTGAAGGAAAAATCCTTGGAGTTGGTAGGATTTCCAGGGCGGGTGTGAACCGGCTATGATTATCGTAATGGTGCATGCATGGGGGGTGAAATACTTTGACCAAGGGGGATGGGGGACTGCTACCATGGGAGAATAGGTGAAATATGAGGGCGAAGTGGCGAAGGGCATAATTTGCGGTCTTTATACACTTACCAAAAGAATAAAATAATGGGGTTTGGTTTGTACAAAACATAGAGATGGGTGCCCCAAAACATGAAAGAGAGTCGCTCACTGAAGGTGTGAGGATGGTGTTTTACTGGGGGTAGAGGTGCCATTGGTTGGTCTCATGTGCGAGGTTGATGAAGCGGAAGATGTCGCAGACAAGATTATGCTGATGGAGGTATGGCAGGCCAAATGCACTGCACGAAGGTGTGCTTTCAATCTGCTTGTACAACCTGATCGTTCGGGAAGGGGGTTGATTTTGAATGGTGAACTTGACCTTATGCATGATATGTGGATGGGCATGAGGTGCTTCCTAGACTAAAATGTTATGGCCATGGCGTCACTTGTGGGGTGATGTATGGTCTTCTTTGGATGACGATTGCTATGGAGGGGAGGCTCTACCGACCATCACGGGTGTTTGTCATATGCAGGGTGAGGTGATGATAAACGTGGTTGGGTATGAGGACCCTATGGTTTATTTATAATGGAGAAATTATGTCAGGATATGCAAAGTTCTTTGGGACTCTATCATGCTGAGGGTAGAATGATACCTGCTACGGAACTTTCAGTGGATGGTGCTGTGAATGATTGTGGGTTCTTCCTGCAAAAACAAATAACTCAAGTGAAAGCATCTTCTTTTCATCCAATATTATTGAAAGACATGAAATTTGGAAAGGAAGATGGGAGGGTGCATACCTGCCGACGCTAAAAAAATTATTTTTACAGGAGTGTGAATGTGTGGCATCGCCTCTGTTTGTTATAGAGTGCTGATCACATTGCTGCTTTCGATTTGATGATCGATACTTTAAGCTCTAGTTTTCCCTTGGGATTTGTTACTTGGATCCTAGTTTTGATTTCAGTTGGGGTTGCCCCCAAACTGAGATCAGGGGGGCGTTGTCGGTTACTGCCCCCTGTCCATGATCTCCCTTTTGTTTGTTCCTCAACTTCTTTTTGCATCATTTGGAGGATTGTCATAATTCTCCTGGTTGTATGGTTTTTGATGAGCCTAGGAAGGGTTGCACTAGATTGACTGATGCATTACATTGTTCCATTGGTCCATTCTATGCGGGGAATGGGGGATATCGGCTCCCTTGTCCCTAGTTGGTATATGAGTGTCGGGGTGAATTTCATGATAGGTAGGTTGTGATACATTCTAAGTAGAATCGTATGAGTATCAAGGTATTGATTACTGCTGCCTAGGTGTCCATGGGCCAAAGACCTAATCAAACCATTTGCAGAATCGATGTGCATGGTGCTTTTCTACCTAGGTGATCTTGGGAAAAATACCCGATCAAGCCATTTGCAGAATCGATGCGCATGGTACTACTGCTGCCTAGGTGATCTTGGGTCAAAGACCTGATCAAGTCATCTGCAGGATCTACCTACCTGGTAACTTCCTGAGTGCCATGGGTGTTACTACTGCCTAGGAGATCATGGCTCAAATACCTGATCAAACCGTTTGTAGTAGACAACACACCTGGTAACTCCCCGAATACAGATTACTGCTGCCTAGGTGACCTTGGGCCAAAGACTCGATCAAACCATCTGTAGTAATTGATGCGCCTGATAACTCAAGAGGATGAGGTGACCAGGTTCGTTGGTTCCTGGTTGGTGTATGGTGGTTTGGGGGGAGGAGGGACAAATGGCTGTCTTTCTAGTGACTGTCATTCCTCCTACAGGTACAGGATGGTACAAGGTTCGTAGTTGACAGACTAGATGGAGGGATCCTCTTGATAGGACCGCTCAATTGTGTGTAAGGAGTCCCTATACCATGGTATTTCTAGAAAATTGTGGGTATAGTGCCCATAAGTTTCATAGAGAGTGCATGCATGATTGGTATGCAGCGGTTTGCTTATGCTTTTGGTGGCAAGTTCCTTTTTGTGCGAATGCCATTTCGAGGTGCCTGCCTCGCAGCCGAGGAGTGGTTTTAATTCATCCAACTCTGAGCATATGTGGGTAGGGTTTCCTATGACATCACATATAATGCAGGTTGAAGACTCCCTTTGCATGGTGGGGGTCACCACTTTCTTTCCTTTCTTGGTGATTTTCTTGGTTATGGTCACCAGTTTCGCAATGGGAATTTCCCTTGCGGGGGTGGTTTCGACGACCAGGGGGCTTTTTACCAAATGAAGTAACGTTGGCAGCTGCCATTCCTGGAGGGGGAATGAGATAGCACACTAGGAATGCCAATGATATATGGGGTAATACCAGTGTTTCCAAGACCTGCTAGGAGGTGAAGCCAGGAGGTGGGTAGAGGAAAGGAGTTTGGGAGGTTGCGTAGACTAGGGAGGCTATAGTAGCTGATGCCTCGGTGTCATTACTGCTTGAGTTCGTATCCTGACTAATCTCGGTGCTTGATGTGGACATCATGAATACCGGGGCCCCTGTGGCATTGGGCGATACCTCAAGGATAATGGGAGGATCTCCTAGAATGACCCTAGGACGGGCGACGGTTTGAATTGGCCAGGGCCATATTATTGATACCATGAAAGACCATTTGTGGCTGTATCTACATAGGGTAGAATTACATCTGTGTTGGTCAAGGGATGCTTTTCACTGTGTGTCATCTGGTAACTGTGATTATTTGATCCTCGTGGGGGAAAATCATGATGCAGAAAATGAAGGATGCTGTGGCAGACATGGCGTACATGTAACTCTGCCCAAGGAGTATATTGTAATACAAGTGAGCATCCAAGAATTTGATTTCTATGTGGACCGTCTTGCCAGCTAAACAAATCAGTACATTTTGGAAGAGACCAATGGGGGTTGAGGGACGATCGTCATATGCTCTGAGTGTGATGATGGAAGGTTTGATTTCGGGGGCTCCTAACTTCTGCCATACATTCTTTGACATGATGCATGTGGATGCACCCTCGTTAATGACACATCGATGAATAGTGATATTATGTACTGACACTGGTATCTCGAAGGCGACCATGGAGGGAAGCCTAGGGGTGGCTTTGTCTAAGTCAAAAGCCATCATGCGCGTGTCGGTAGGCTCGACAGCACCTAATGTGGAAAGTAGGGCTTTCCGTTGCTTTGGGCACGACTGCAGTACTTCCAATGCAGACATAGCAACAGGTGATTGAGCTAAATCATCTACGATGCTATAATTGTGGGCCAATTTGGAGTAGTTACCTACTCGCCTATTAAGCCCTTTTACCATTTTTGGCAACGGTTCCAAGGGAATATTTGGAATGGTTAAAGGTGCATTCAGTGTGCTCGTACTAACCCCTGATGTACTAGTGTCTGGTGCGGTGTCATAGTTGCGATTCCGAGTTTAAAAAAACATTTCTTCCCCAGCCATGTAAATTTCATGGTTGTTTTTCCTGGAATCGTCGGGGTTTTGCTACTGAGTGCTGACTGTTCCTTGATGGGGGAAGGGTTCTTGCATAACCGCAGTTGTCTGGGAAGATAATCCTTGTCCTCGGTTACTTTGAAGCTTTTTAAGCTTAGGTAGTTGGGGACAGTGGTGAGTATAGTGCCCGTACTCACCACATATTGAACAAGAATGGTTTGTTCATAGAGGTGGCCTTTTGCCTTGCCTTTGGGCAGTGCTTGGCTCCTGGTTCTGATTCCGGTTGGAGTTACCTCCAGCCTGGGATCGCGGTGGGCACTGTTGGTTACTGACCCCATGTACAGGGTTCCCCTTGGGCTTGGTTTTTACCTTTTTCTTAACCACGTTAGGAGGGTAATTCTCTTGATCATACTGGTGTGGTTGATTTTGGGACAGCTGCACAAAGTTCACCTGTGCATTGTTTTGCGTAGGTGGGTTGTGTGCTTGGGACTGAGCATATTGCTGTCCCATGTTTGCACTTGGTTGTTGAGGGGAGTTCTTCCTTTAGTTTTTCTTCCTGCGTATTGGGTTCCCTCAGCCGGAGGATAAGGTCCTCCTTGGTGATACGCTGGCGCCCTATTAGTCAAATTTTTCTGCTGCATATGATGACTTTGAAATCCGGGTTGAGACTTGTTCTGGGTAGACCCATGTGTGTAACTGGGATTCTGACTGCTGCTGCCTAGGTACCTTTGGGTCATTGACCCAATAAGTCCATCTGCAGAGTTAGACACACCTGGCAATTATTGATAATAATTCACGTGCGGGGCATTGGGTAAGATATTGTATATGTATCCTGATTGTGCGTAGATCAGTTCAAGCTGTTGGGCTTTACTGATTGTGTCCTCTTCGAATGTGGGGTTACATTGTGCCACATCCTTTGAAATCTCCGCTGTCAGAGTTTTCAAGAATAAATCTAAAAGGAATCGGTCGTCGAGTTGTGCTTTGCATAAACTACGACGCCGCCTGCACTCATGGAGATGTTCTGAAATATGGGTAGAGGGGGATTTTCTGAAATGAGTCAGTAACTCCATTCCTGAATCGTGGTGAATGGGTAACTGAAATTATGTGAGGAACATGGTAGCAAGGGTGCTAAAGGTTCTATGTGAAGCATGAGGTTTCTCCATGTACCATTTCGCAACCACTCCCTTAAGAGTGCATTGAAATATCCTCAACCGAATAGTATCGTCAATGATGCTATTCGATGAGCACCACAGGTGAAAGGTCATTATATGATTTCCTGGGTCTTCCACTTGCTTGCCTTCAAACTTTGGTATGTCTGAAGGGAGCTTCGTGGGCATGGGAGGCCAATTGGGGTCGTGTGTGATGGGGTAATTGGTGATCTTGGTCAAATCTAGTAGATTCAACGCTGCTAAGAAGGGTGACTGGGATTTTGACGCCATGGAAATGTGTGAAGACACGAAGTTCTGGTTAGAACGAGGGTTAGTCTATGACGTACCCTGTTGTGAATTCGGCTGGCTTCCCGTATGGGATGCCCTCCTCTACCCCCCAGGGGACGAGGGGGGAGTAGTGTGTAGTGTGGTGTTGGGAGACCGACTAGGGTTCCCAACTAAGGTTGCTCCCAGAAAGGAGGAACCAACCACTGTGGCAATGTTCTGTCTTTGATGCCTAAACGGCGAAAGACCTCGAACCCCTCCCGGTAATGGGGGGAGGTCCAAAAGACGCATTGATCGACAAGGTTTCGTTGGAACCGTTTGAGTGTCGACTAGGTTAGGTTTTGGAAAAATTTTGAGGGGATCGAGTCTATGATCACGAAAAATTTATGGCCACATACATAAAAAAAAAGCGAAAATGAAATGAATTTTCCTTTAACTTAATCTATGTGATCAATCAGGAAAAAAAATGGTTTTGTTTGTTTGCGCGTGATACTCAAAATCCTAGAAGACTTTATACGTCCTCACAAACTCAAAAGTAACTGGGCCTTGAGAGGATTTCTTGTGAGTGCTGGCACAACATCCCGTAAGAGCTGGCAACACCCCTAGTCAGCTGAATAGAATCAACCAAGGTAAGGGTAGAGGGTCTGGTGCTTGCTTGCACCGTCACATATAGGGTAAAGGATGCCCTAGTTTTGGCCACTAAGAACCACCGTCCCACGTGAGCGTTCGAGTCTTGGGCTTCTTGGTAGTCAGCTAACAGTAACGAGTATCAGCCTGGTTAGGTAGCCCCAACTGATACCGCACGCACTGCGCCTAAGCCTAACCCCCTCTGAATTGGGTCTCTGCCATGCTCGAGTTTTCTTTTCTGTGGGATGATAGGTGGATTTTAAAGCTCCCTAAATACACAACTTCTATGTTTCAATGTGTGATCAGGAGATCAAGTCTCTTGTAGAAAAATGCTCAAAAATGAAGTTTCTCAGAATTGGTTCGAACTAGATCAACTAGAAAGAGCTCGGAAAAACGATCCTGTAGACGTGAACGGCACTGAAAACTGACGCTGTATGAGAAAGTTATTCAGCTTTGAAGTTTTCCAATTTCAGTTAAAAAATGGCCAAAATTTGACTTTATAAAAAATATTTTTATTAAAAAAAGAATATTCTGAGAATATTTTGTGGAATATTCCACAGAATATTCTGCAAGTAGCCAATGAAAGGGTGCCACGTGGCCCCAAGGTCCAACAGAAATGGCAATTAAAATTTTTGTGATGCGTGGTAGGATTCGAACACGGGTCAGGTCGGAAGCAACGGAGAGGCCCGACCAACGGGCCACGACTATGTTTCTTATTATTTAACGAATTGAACTTATATTTAAACGTTAAATTTGTTTTGGGCGAGCCCGAAAGGGGGCCAGCCCCCTCCACGATGTGACCTCCTCTCGAAACCGGGAGTTAAAACTCATCAGCGCGCAGTAATGGGGACGTGGTCCCATGGGTCGGCGGAGCACGTTCAAAGGTTTGTTATATATTAAAGTTCAAAACGCATTTAACTCAAAGTTAGTTTATGAACTACGACGGTTATGGTCACGTGGGATTATCCCTTAGCCCCCTCCATTTCAGCGGTCAATTCGGTAGACCCCCAATTTTAGCGCCATTCCCTATTTTGTCGGAGTTATCTGGCAGTTAGCCAGACTTAGCTGGAGTTATTCTAGGCCAAACTGACAGTCTGAGTAAATGTGGCATAACTTTGGCTAGGGAGGTCCATTTGGGACGATTTTTTTTTTGATTTTGGGGTATTGAAGCATTCTGGAGCTGTTGGGATAGGTTGTAGAGCCATCAAGGTGCTCTATCAGTGATTTTACCATCAATTTTGGTTGTGGAGCCACTAGGGCCTAATGAAAGATCAGTTGTGTTGGACTATACTCATCCATTGGAGGTGAATGAATAGTCGATTTATATTGATTTATATCTTCTGTTTCTGAATATGCAGCTAAATTTTCCTTTTGAGGCTTTCTACACAGTGTATCTCTTAATTTGAGCATTAATGAAAAAGGGAAAAACCTAATTAGAGGCTTTTGGACCCAGCAGAGGTAGCCCACGAGAGGGGTGAACTGCTTAAAAAAATACTTATTGTTATGCTGTGCATTTTTGCTGTTGTATTTCAGATTTTTCTTCATTAAACATTAGCTTTTCATAAGTACACTTTTCCAAATTGGACTTATGCAGTGAACACAACTCCTTAGTTTCACTTCAAACCACATTACTTCCTTTGCAGAATACTTGAACTTGCTTATTCACACATAAAATTTTGATTAATGAATACTTTGCACATAAACAAATACTTTCATTTATCGGATCTATTTCAGTGTTTACATTATATTTCTTTAGGCAGAGCCAGTTTTTGGGCCAGAAGCTTCTGGTTTCATCCTTTTTAGTAAAGGTGAAATAACCAGTAAAAGCCCCCTACTGTCAATCTCCATATAAGAAATAATTTGTTCGCACAATTTCAGATCAATGTGAATTGTGATCAAGGCGGCTTATTGGATGCCTACCCCCTTGATCCTAACTTAATCTATAAATTCTCTTGTGGTCCCTGTGGGGAGAATTTAGTGAGTTGGTTTAAGTTATTTTTAGGTGGCTTTCTTTTCTTAGTGGGTGAATTTGTGTGAGCGTATGGTGAAAAATCTCATAATTTGAACATATGGATATCGGTGATCCTTTACAAAATTCCCCGAGTTAAACTATGTGACGTTGTTCCCTTCTCAAATAAAAAGCATTTGCGGATAATGGGCCGCTTCTAAATCCTCGTAGTTAGTCCATGTGAATGACTAAAGGGAGATGTCGAATCAAGAATGTAGAGCATTCATATGCTTGTCTAGGGTCACCAAATGGTACAAAGACAACAAAGATTACTTGCTCCAATTGGCGATTCGATCCTAGTCCCGCAATTTCCTAAATGAAAAAATTGAATTTAAACTAAAAAATTTCTACACTAGCTTATGCATATGTGGCTTTGAACCACTTATTTGGACTAGTTAAGCTAAGTGTGCATACCAGAATGTGAAAAAAAAAAAAATTGTTCGGAAATCAATGATTAATTCGCCCCCTACTTAAACTATGTGAACACTTTTTTGCAAAAACCAACTTAAATGAAAACTAACTAAATGCCTACAAAAAGCAGCAAAAAATGAGTTCTCAAAAGCTGTGGGGTATCAACATAGGTGTTGGCAGATACATTAGGGGCTGCCCAACACACTTACAAGCAGAAAGAATGCAGAAAATAGGGAGAAAAAATCTCTCTGCAATTTGCGCCCAAAAGCCCTTGACAGGTGTGCCTTCCTGTGCGCAGGTCACTGTTGATCACGCGCAATGTGCCTCGGTGAGGAAAAACGACACGCAAAAATCCTGCAAGTAAAAATATAAGGAGATGCCTTCTTCAGTCTGTCATCTCAGTGAGTCTAGGGACTACAAGATGGGTCAGAGGACTATCAGCTCCACTCCAGCATATACAAAGGGTCTCCTGCAAAATATGGCACAACCACATAAACTTGAAACAAGTAAGTGGAGTCGCCAATCCTATTGTTGTGGATTAGTCGCATAGGTGTATGAAATCGCACAAGCTTAGAGAGTGTGGTATACTCTCTAAACTATCGGTAACAGGCAGAAAGTGGGGGAGCTCAAAAGCATAAAACTTAATGGAAATAGTATGCTGAAGTATGCTCTGGTTAAACTAAAACTAAAAAAAACAAATATACAGAAGCTATATAGAGAGTTCCAAACAATAAGAATGCAAACAATGGCTCGATGGATCGATGGCCTCTTCTTATTAAATGTTCGAAATGGAGAGGAAATTTTACCCACTTGCCAAAGGGCACCTAGGTAATGGCTCTAGGTCCCGATGCAAGGATGTTGCCTTCCAAGCTCTACCTCTGATGCAGTCTCACTCTCTCTCTCTGCTGTGGTGGACTAAGATGTTGGGAGGCCAAATATCGAGTCCTCTTTAGCTCCAACTCTGGGTCACACATAATGTTGGTGTTGCTTGGGAAACTTTAGCCAGCATAACCTTGTGATCACCATTTACCCACTTGCCAAAGGGCACCTAGGTAATGGCTCTAGGTCCCGATGCAAGGATGTTGCCTTCCAAGCTTTGCTTCTGATGCAGTCTCACTCTCTCTCTCTACTGTGGTGGACTAAGATGTTGGGAGGCCAACTATCGAGTCCTCTTTAGCTCCAGCTTCGGGTCACACACAATGCTGGTGTTTCTTGGGAAACTTTGGCCAGCATAACCTTGTGATCACCATTTTTTCATCTCTTGGTGGGTTTATATAGGTGAGCTTCAAATCCTCCTTCCCTCCCTTGGTACATAATGGATGGTGACCCAAGGGAGAGGTGTGATTCCATTGTGTGCTCAAATATTCTTTTGTGTGCTCACATAATGTATAAGGAGGCACCGGTGGCTGTCCTTAGGCGGCTTTCACATAAGGAGTAACTGTCCTTTGCTTGTTGTGGTCTCGGAAAGTGACTTTTTTCCATTTCCAGGAATGCACACTTATCGGGCCAAAAGGTGCACAAAAGGTGCTCTTCTCAAAGGAAAAAGCACACATTTGAGCATTTATGACTAGTTCAAATCTGATTTTCTCAAAACCTTAGATATTTTAAATACTTCTTGATTCCATAATGTATTCCTATTCTATAAATCCTTGGGCTCGACATTAATTGATGTCGTCTTCTTCTATACGATTTTCCAATGTTAACAATGTTGATGGTTGTTGCTTTTGTAGGAGCATTAATGGGTGAATGGGGAGGAACCAACCATTCTGGAGGAAGGGTTACCAGATGCGCAACTCTTCGCTATCAAGGTGGTTGATGAGCACTTCGCTGACATTATTCATTTTATGACGCCTGCAGATTATTCAGTCCAACAAAAGAAGGAGTTGGTTCTGCATGGAACTGATTTCACCTTGATTGTAGGCCAGTCGTATAAATTAGGAGAAAATGAAGTATTAAGGAGATACATGTTGGAACATGAAAGATGGGCTATATTGTATGAAGCTCACAGAGGAGTGGCAGGTGGCCACTATGTTGGGAAAGCCACCGTGCAGAAAGTGTTGCGTGTTTGGTTATGGTGGCCCACACTGAATAGTGATGTGCAGGCATACTGTCGGACTTGCAATGCATGTCAACGGACTGGGAAGCTGTCGCGTAGAGATGAAATTCCCCTGCAATCGTAGAAGGCCTTGCAGGCATTCGAAAAATGGGTTATAGGTTTTATGAGACCAATCAACCCTCCTGGGAAGAAGATTAGAGTACAATATACCATTACTGCAACTGATTATGTGACTAGGCGGGTGAAGGAAAAGGTGGTTAAGGAACATACTGCAGACACTGTTGTGCACTTCATCTTTAAGTACATTTTGACCAAGTTTGGGTGCACAAAGATTTTGATGAGTGATAGAGGTATGCAATTTTTCAATGAAAAGATTGAAGCATTAATCGAGGAATTGAAGATCCATCACAATAAGAGTACCCCTTATCACCCACAAGAAAATGGCACAGTAGAAGCGTTCAACAAGATTTTGGAGCATGCACTCACAAAGATCTGAAATACCAATTGGGACGATTTGGACGTGCACATCCCTTCTATACTATGGGCTTACATGACAACATGAAAACATTTGGTAGGAAAGACACCATTCATGATGGTCTATGGGCTGGAAGCCATCATGCCAATGGAGTATATTTTCCCCACTCACGCATTGCATCCTTCACTAACATGGACGAGCTTAATGTTATGGAGGAATAGTTGGTGCAACTCATTGCCTTGGAAGAAGATCACTTCATCTCTAACTTCCATCAGCAAGTGCAGAAGTTGCATGGAAAAGCTTGGCATGACAGGCACATCAGGCAAAAGGTATTCAAGGAGGAATATTTGGTGTTTATATATTACAGTAAGTTTGCACGCCACCCGGGGAAGTTTAGAAAGCATTGGTTGGGGCCATATGTTGTAAACGAACTCACAGATGGAAGTGCAGTGCACTTGGCCACACTATGCAGAGAAGACCTTCCTGGATACTTCAATGGGAGCCGCCTGAAGCCATATAAAGACAATCTAGCACCTACCAAATGAATAAATGGTTGGAGCATCAAAATCAAAGGGTCTACATGTAGCTGGGAGAAAGGGCACAGGAAGGTGCACCAGGAGCACAGGGGTGTCATGCAGGTCGGGAAACTAGCTGTTGGAACAGTGCAACGAGGTGAAAAATGAAATTTCCATTGAATGAAGAGGATTTTTTGTATTTAATGTGATAATATTGGAATATTTTTTACTGTTCCCTTGAAGGTAAATGGAAATTAATGATAATATGACCGTTTTTACTATGGTTGAATTATTAAAAAGGGGTCATGGGTCTTAATTGGATCCATTACTGTTTAAACGTTTGGTGCCCTATGATAATATATAATCTCTATCATCCTACAACCTATGAGTTCTGCATGTGTAGTCGTGAATCCCCTTCCGACTATAGTAACTCAGAGTTCATATTTTGTGCAAGATGATGGCCACCAACCCTGCAGAAGAGCATTCGATGCCCCCCACGGTGTCTATAGAGGAATTAGGATCATATGAGGTCAGAGAAGTAGTCCCATACATGGAAGAAGTTGCATCCACTACAACGAAAGAGAAAGGAAAGAAAAAGTTGTTGAAATGGGATACTTCTAAACCACGCACCTCTCCGCAAAATGTTCCATACCCCAGACAAGATTCCAAGGAGCGCTCTCACATTGGTGATCCATTCAAGCGGTCGATGAATATTGGGAAAGAGGCACTACTCATAGAACTAGTTTCTTGGTAGCCACCCTATGTTAAGCTGCAAAAGCCTTCAACGCGCAAGAAAAAAAACCTTGATGCAGTGAGGAAATACTTGCAGATGTCCTTTTTCCCTCAGCATGTCCCCCTAGTCGACGAAATGTATGACAAGCTCCATCAAGTTAAGTTTGATGATTATGATCTCGCCAATGAAGTAACATTCCCAGATCTTGTCCAAAAAATTACTTGGAATGAGTAGTGTACGATGATGTACCGAAGGTAGAGCTGATGCCTTGGGCACATGGGCTGCACAATGCGAGAGTCCTCAATCTACTTAGAATCCCCTATTTTGGGACGTACCCCATCACAAGCATGTGCGTTCGCCAATGTTTGGCCTTGATCCATGACGAATCGCTTTAGATTCAAGGGAGAATTCCTATAGATGTCATGCTGATCCATCGGATCACTGGCCTGCTCATGAGGGGGCCCCATCTAATGATGGGATTTAGTTAAAATTTGGCATTTAACTTCAAGGCACGTAACCCAGAGTGGATACTGGAGTTCCGAACGGTCAGACTAACCGTCGGCCTCTAACCTACAATGTTCACATGTTTTGGCGCGAAATGTTAAGATTTGAGCAGTGAAGTCAGAACGTTTGTCATAGTGGTTACAATAGATGTCGCGGTGTTGTTTGCTATACATGTGACCTCAATGATTGGGGCCGTCGGTGGGATGGGACCGCCAGCAGTCTCCCCCCCCCTCTAAAGCACTAAATTATAGGTAGAAGTGGAGGTGAAGGAAATGTACAAGGTGGAATGGGATAAGGAGGGCTTTCTGGTCTAGACCATCAATGATCGGGTAGTGCGCATGGGAAACCTTGTCCTTGGATGTAAGCTTATGCAGAAATTTTGGCCGAAGACAGTTTCGGCACATGTCATTTCCTTAGTGGGACAATGCAAAAAAGGGATGTTGTATAATTGGTTGCAATTTCTTTGTGAGAAGATTTCGGAGAATGTGCGTGAGTCGCAGGAACAAGGGAAGCAATTCTACTACTTGTGGCTTTTATTACTGATTGCATTGGTAGCATGGGAGACCCCAAATGATGTATTCCTTCCCGAAATTGAGCCAGGCGTCTGTGAGGGGGCATGCAATGAAAATTTGTGGGACACGTCGAATTCCAAGCGAGTCGAAGAAAACAAAATTTTATGGATTCTTTTTGAAGGCACACTGGTGCAAGCTATTCATTCCAAACCACGACTCTCGATGACTGTATATAAGAAGTATAAAAGCATGGCAGAGTTTCAAGTGGCTATGCACAACATCATCATCAAGGCGCACAAGAGACCCAATTGGTATCTCTTACCCTACATGGTCATGGAAGCAGAAGTTGACCATGTCGTCGCAACATGGCCGAAGTCATGGAAGATCGGGCTTGGCTCCACAAAGCCCATTACGCCATCCACATTCAGAAAAGAAACAGGTTGAAATGAAACAACTCTGAAAGATATATCTCCGACTCCAAAAGACACAACAGGACTAAGGTCTCCACGCACACAGCCAGCAGGAGCCTTCTACCTAGAAAAATACACACAAAATGATCACAAAATATCCAAGTATATCATCCACGTTCAGACTTATGCCAAAAATTTCCTTCTTAGACTCAATCTATTCATTTATTTATACTATTTAGCCTGCGTTATCCTATGGTCTGCAAACCATGGTTTGTGATGCCTTGATCCACCCTTTGACCCATTACAATTCGTGAGAGGTTTTGACCCGCCCCAAAACCCCTACGTGAGACTAAATTATTACAAAATATAGCAAAAATATTAGACTTAGGGGACCTCGCTCTAACATTTTCCATGCAAGGAAGTTTGATGACCCAACCAACTTATTGTTTTCCTTGTAAAATGAAGTCATTTTACTAGATTTAGTTATATAGATAAAAATACTTACTTGTCAAGTTAAGATGAACTTCTTCAACTTGATGCATTTGTTGATGTTTATGACTTCTTGATGATGCCTTGATGTCTTTGATGATGAAAACGCCTTTGATATAGCTTTCCTTGGATGAGTAGTCTTCAGGATGCTTCAAATCGAAGTCCTTCCTTTCTTGAGTAGAGATAGGGTATTTTGAGGTCTTCATCCTTGAGATGATAATTTGAGCAAGGATCCCAAGAATTATTTAATTGTAAACTTGTTTTTTGATCGATCTATGGCTTTGACACTTCCTTCAAGATAAGGAAGTAGCCTTTATCTTCAAATTTCCTTGGAGATGGGAGGACCTTGATATCCTTCTAGGACCTTGATATTTGATAGCTTGAGTGTCCCTTATTGATTTTCCCCTCCTTGACTTGTTACCTTAGCTTTGATACCATGTTAATAAATCTAGGGCAGAGATATTATATGATTTCTTTTATAACGATAACTGCTTGTGAGGAATTTTTACTTTTCTTAATTATGTTCTTCTTGTACTTGATTATTATTATGTGTTCTTATTCATCAAACAACTACCAAACCATGAATAACAATGATACAAACAACACAATATGTAGGCGAACATATAGGGCCAAAAGCTATCCAACCTTATAGGAAAACCAACAAGAATTCTTCTTCTTATAGGATAATCAATTGATGAATTCCAAGACCTAAACCCTTGATCAAGAACCCCTCCAAGAGAAATTTAGTGCTTCCTCTTTGAATAGATTCTCCTTTCAGAAAATTCAACCTACTCAAAAATTTCAACTACAACTATAGCTTCGACTTTCCTAGAAACTGCAACTAGATTCTATTTCTTAGAGAACTTGACTTCCAAAACAACTCTTCTTGGTGACCAAACTTAACTTCTACAAATCAGATTCACTGCACCATATGTGCCCTAATCCCTTCGCACGTGTGGAGATAAATAGCCCAAAAATTTGACTTTTTCTCCTTCCTTAGTCTTCCTCTTATTTGCTTTCATCCTTATGATTTAACTTGTGTGTGTGAGAGTGTGTTCTCAAAATGAGGTTGAGTGCCCTATATGTAGGCTTCCTTGATCCTGCTATTAGGTTGAATTTACTTGTCCTTAGGCCGAATTGTTACTCCATTATGTTGACTTGATGCTTGCATGTTTGACTTGTTCTTGGAGGGTCTTTTGACTCTAATTTGATTCAAATAATTTTTCTTACAATATGTAACATGCCCAAATGGGTCTTCAATACATGAAAATGAATAAATTGAATTTATGAAAATCCTAAAATCACTCAATGGGTGCTTGATCTATAAAATAAAATTTCCCTTAAGCATGAAACCCATGCCTCCAGAATACAAATAATAAAATTATTTTTCTCTTTTCATTAAATACAATAAATCATGATTACATATTCCATTATGAATACTGAACCTAGTTACATATTTCAACATTGGAGGCTTCTTTGATAAGGGTCTTAGTTCTTGGAATTCATCATCTGAACATACTATAAGCAGAGAAGAATTCTGGTGGGTTTTCCTCTCAAGTGGAGAGTTTTTGGCCCTGGATTGTAGCCTACATTTTGAGTCCTCTTATCTATTTCATATTCATATTTTGGTAGTTGTTTTACGATAAGAACATAATAATAATCAAGTGAAATAAGAAGCTAATTAAGTTAAGTAAAAATACACCACAAGCAGTTATCAAATCAAGAGAAATCACCTCATTTGGTTGCCCCTAGATTTCTCAACAATGGTAACCAATGACAAGAAATTAGAGTAATATGAATATTGAATAAAGCATCCCTATAAATACAAAATGCCAAATTCACAAATGGGATTTTATGCATTTCCACCCAATGAAATGAACATTGCAATAGTTTTGAATGGTTAATTCAACAAGGTACTTCCACTACAAATATTCATAAACAATTCATGGAATTTAAATGAGAAGGAAAAAATTATAAATTATAAATATTTGAATCTCATTTATAAAAGTAAATACTTTGTTACATATAGGGAAGAAATTTTTTAAAGGCATGCTGGACTCTATAAACCAACATCAAAATGAAAAAAATAGTCTAAATATTATTATTATAACTAAGAAGAAAAATATCATACAAACTAAACCATAAGAGACTAGAGGGGAGAACTCTAAAGTATTAGGTGAACCTTATATTGGAACCTTGCTAGTATTCAAAACCAAATTTAAAAACATGTTTACCATATTCAAACAAAATGGGTATATACCAAATAAGATATTTTCAAGAATACATGGTCATCTTTTAGCATCACTTTCTTTAAACATCTATGAAGGGGAAGGATACATAAAATAGATAGATTTTATTACTAAATTACATGTAATAATTGTTGAGCCCCAAGATTTTTCTTTATTTCATCTTAATTTACCCCATTTTCCTTTGTCCATTGTTATCCCAGACCTAATTGATAAATGAAATTAGTTAAAATTAATTTTAGAATGAATAACATGGCTAACTTGCTAAGTTTTGTGATTTTGTCATTGTAATGCATTGTGAACTGAAACTAGCTAAGGCATCGCACATTCGCATAACAACTTCGCTAATTTAATCGTTTTCACGTTTGCTAAGATGTTTCAGGTGTCTTATCGTAAAAGCCACATGGTATATATTCGCATCATGTCCTCATCGCTTCGCTTGCCCATCACAAGAATGAACCTAATCTGGATGTGTTTTGGTACGTGAACTATCTCAAGTGAGGCGATTTCATTTGCACACCATGCAGCTCCGTATGTCCTTTCGTCCCTTTACGCGTTACTCTTTAGAGTCCTAGTATGATTTTGATAAGGAAAGACAATGATCCCCGTATTGTTGCAAGTTCTGTTATGTAGATTTGTTATAAAAGCACTTGGGAAACCGAGAGACAAGCTCTAGATTTTGCTTAGATTTTTGATTAGATTATGCTATATTTCTGAAGACCAAGAATACTCTGTTTCAAGTTATTTTCCTTTAATGAAGAAGACATCATTGCTTTGAACGCGTTGAGTTGATCTCGAGTTAGATTCCGTCTGGTGGTAGAGGGCCCCTGCCTCCTGCACGACTTTAATTTCGTAATTTAGATAAGTATCTTAGTTTGTTTTCATTTTTTTTGAAGTTTGAGTTTATAGTTAATTTCATTAGTCACTATAGCTATACTCGTTCTAAGAAACTCTTCCAAAAGATCATGATAATGAATGGGAAATGGTTGTAGTGTTGTAGGTTTTATTTGTAATTTCTTTTGTTCATTATCACAGTTGAACTTATTCTAGTAAACTCTTCCAAAAAATCCTTATGATGTCTAAGGCATGACTGTGATACTGAATGTTTTAGTTGTTTGTTTACACTAAGTAGCGTAGCTGATCTTACTCTTAAAACGCTCTTCCAAAATATCATAATAATAGGTAGGAGATAGCTGTGATGTCTTAGTTTTTAATTGTAATTGCTTTCAGTTTTCATGTTTGCATTTGCATTGAATTGTACAGCCAGGATTGTTCTAAGAAGCTCTTCCAAAACACCATTCATGATGGACAAAATAGGTTGTAGAATCCCATAGATTAATTGCATGATAACTTAGTTAGGGCACTCCGGAGTCAAATTGCATTCAATTCATGCTCTGTTATTTCATTTTAAGTTTGATAATGGCTTGTTAGTTCAGCACTGTTTATTGTAGACTAGTGACACCTTAGTTCAGTTCTAGCTTAGCTCATTGTATTTACATTCCACATTTAGTTGTCATCCATTGCATATTAAATTACATTAGTTGTTAAACTTAAACACCACGGCCTTCATTATTTACAAAACCTCTTTTGTTCCAAATCTATAATTGACTCATAACCATATGGACAGAAGACAGTATCATCCCAAGGCCTGAAGTACTTTTGCAACCTCTTTACCATTTTATAAACAAAGCCTTTCCTCAAAAGACTACTTTAAAAAGAAATCTATAACTTTTGAGTAAGGTTTAGTGATGTTAAACTAAGTTGCAGAATAATTAGGAGCTAGTCTTAGAGGAGAGATCTTATGATGTTACCAATGTTCTTATCCAAATATGTTTCAACAAATCTTTAATCATGGATAAGATGTTGTATCATTATAAGCTAATTGTTTAATTGTTTAGTTAGGAGAACTTTTATACTTAGCTGCCCATTTCTCAAGCTCTTCCAAAATACCTTTAATGACAGAATTGGACAAGTTAAGTTTATGTTTTGATTCATTTTCTTGAAGTCATTATCAAGCTTTGTATTCTGCTTAGTCATAGTTTAGGTTTGATTCTGTTTCAGTATTTTCCTTTGCATTTATCATTTGTCATCAACAAATTAGGCTTCACTCTGTTTTTAACCAGTAGCTTCTTTCCACCAACATTTAGTTCTTTTCCTTGTGAACATAAAACCATCAAAAGACCAAAAAAATCATAAAACACTAAACACAATGCATTAAGAAACAAACACCTAGGCACATACAGTGCACTTCACTTCAGCAGTTTACCAACCCTGGTTGACAATTAAATCAACTCAATTTAGGAGACTAGGTTGAGACCAAACATTTTGGCGCCGTTGCCGGGGAAGTGAAAAATAGGTAACCTTTGTTTCTTAACTCCCAAAAACAATTATATGCGTAGAGAGAGAGACTCAAGGGGTAGATTCATAAGTAGCAGAAACAGAAGTTTGATTTCTAGAACACCACTTGTTTCACCTAGACCAAGAGCTAGTACACTTTCAACTCAGACCCACATTCCATCCTTTACTGATCCTGGACTTCTAGAAGACCTAAGATCAGACATTCCATTAGAGAAACCTTCCACTTCATCCACTGAACCTGCCTTAGAAGAATATCTAAAGACTCCTGTTAGGGACACAAACTTTTCCACCTCCACAGAAGAATCAACTATGGCAGAAGAAGAGGGAGGAGGAGTCTTTAATGGAGAACACACATTATTTGGAGGTAGAGGTAGAGGTAGAGGAGAAGGAGGTAGAGGTGTAGAAGGAGGAAGAGGTAGAAGAGAAATCAGAAGCTCTTTTGGGTTCCCTATAATTGATGAAGAAACCAATACAACCATGAAAAACATTTCACCCTCTGTCCTTCCAAACTTCTATGGACTTAAAACTGAAGATCCTGAAACCTTCCTATTTGAATTTGAAATCTTGTGTAGAACTTATGACTACTTACAAGATTCTCAAAAACTTAAACTATTTCCTTCAACATTGAAAGAAGCAGCATTAAAGTGGTTTATGAGTTTGATCAACAGTTCTATTAGGACATGGGAAGACATGAAACAAGCATTTCTAGAAAGGTATCTGGATTATTGTATGCCGGTCAATCATAAGGAAGAAGTGTTTAAGATGTTACAAAAATAAGATGAAAACTTGGAAGATTTTTTGGAGAGATTTCATTACAACATCAAAAGAGAAAAAATGGAAAACCTAGATCAAGACACCTTAAAATATCTTTTGTTGAAAACAATTAGGGATGAATGGTTGGATATCCTTAACATGATGGGAAAAGGGGATATATCACATCTCACATTACCTGAAATATCTGAGTTATGTATCAACCTTTCAAGAGGGAAATCTAAAACTGTAAAAGGTCCAAGAGATCCTGCTCTTGCAAGGGCAAGTAAGTCTGCTTCTGGGACAGTAAGTAGATCAGAAATAGGACATATGCTTGATGATTTCAAATCTGAAATTTTAGGGAGTCTTAGTGAATAAATAGACACCCTTAAGATACAAAACAAGCAAAAAGCTGAATCTGATGCCTTGGCAATCTTTTGTCCCAAATGTAGGAAGAAACATGCCTTGAGAGAGTGTCCTTTGGATGTAAAAGTTGTAGAGACCTGTTACATTTGTTCTGAAAAACATGAGACCAAGAATTTTCCTTCTCTTCCTAGTCTCAAAGCTATCTTTCAAGAGGAAACTCCTACAGATTCCACAAAATCTCTTAATTTTGTCTCTAGAAGGCCTTGGCAGGGACCTCAAACACAAGGATTCCATGATCAAATGTATAATCAACCTCCACCTTGGAATTCTTGGCAGCAACCTTGGCCTCAATTTCAAAATCAATCTCAAGCTTGGGCACAAGGAGCACAAAATCCCTATGGAAGATACTTTCAGTACTATCAGTATCCACCATCCTATCCACCATACCCACATTTTTATCCTCAAAATCCTCAAAAAAATTTTCAACAAAATCCTCAACAACATCATCAGAACCTACCACATCAAAATCAACCACTTCCATTACCATTCCCTCAAAAATCAAATCATTTGCATGCTCAACCCATACCAAACCCCAATAATAAAAACCCTCAGAACACATACATGATAGAAGGCCAACAGTTTCCAACTTATTTAATTACTCCTTTAGACCTTAGTGACGTTCAACTTAGGTCTGGAAGAATAATTGAAAAGAGGAAACCTTCTGTGATCATACAAGAACAAGATAACAATGAGGAAGACTCTCTACGGGTGAATAAAAGTCTTGAGGAAGACACATCTTTTCAAGACCCAAACACTGAAAAATTAAAGAAAAAAGATCCAATAATTTCAACTCCTGTATTAGAGCAACCATCCACATCTACTTCTATACCTCCCTTTCCAGAAATATTACAAATTGATAGAGGTGTAGAAAAAAAAATTATGGTGCCTAATTATGATTTCCTAGATGAGCTGAGAAATGTTTGCATTAAAATTCCATTATTACAAGCCATAAAGGAAATTCCAATTTTAGCCAAAACAATAAAGGAGTTGAGCATGAAGAAAACAAGAAAAAGAATAAGAGAAACAAAGAAAATTCAATTGGCAGGAAAAATAGCAGACATTATGATGGGCAAGATTGCTATTCCAAAGTATCTTGACCCAGGAAATCCAGTTGTTAAAATTCACATCAATGGAATTGAAATCCAAAACACACTCATTGATTTAGGAGCAACAATCAATATCATGAGTAGATAAATCATGGATAAACTGAAACTTCCTAATCTCCTCTTTACACCCACATTATTACAATTAGCAGACAGATCTGTGATCAAACCAGATGGGGTAATAGAAGACATTCCAGTGTCCCTAGATTCTTGGGAGTACCCTGTGGATTTCATGATCCTAACTCCTAAGAATAATCTAGGAGGACATCCTGTTATATTAGGAAGACCTTGGTTGGCTACAGCTGATGCTTTTATTAGTTGTAGATCTAGTGATATGTACATCTCTGATGGTAGTTCAACTAATAAATTCACTTTGTATCCTCCAGCTAGGAAAATTACAGATTTAGATGATACTCAATGGATAGAGGATGAAGAAGATTTACAACCTCTCTTCACAATTTCAGAAATTAGTGAAGATAATCAAATTCTGAATACTCTAGAAAAATTTGAATCCTCTCCAGAACACAAACATGAATCATTTCAAGAGGGATCCAATATTGAGTTTTTGTCATCAAGGCAAATGTCTCTTCATTCTATGGATAAATTTGGCAGCTCTACAAGTGAGATATTTCCAGGCAAAACTTTGAACATAAACAAGAACCTAGAAAAATCTCAACAAGAAGAGTTAGTCAAAGTATTACAGAGACATTCTTCTACATATGCATGGGAATACACTGACATGAAAGGGATAAGCCCCAAGACTTGCACTAATCACATCTATATAGAGGAAAATTGTAAACCAATTAGACAACCTCAAAGACGGATGAATCCAAATCTTAGGGAGATTGTTAAAGAAGAATTGCAAAAATTGTTAAATGTCAACTTCATCTATCCTATTTCAGATAGTCAGTGGGTTTCTCCTTTGGTAATTATGCCAAAGAAAAATGGTAAATGGAGGGTATGTGTTGACTACCGGGAACTAAACAAAGCTACTCTTAAAGACCATTTTCCCTTACCTTTCATAGATCAAGTGTTAGATACATTAGCTGGCAAAAAGTACTTCTCATTCCTAGATGGGTTTAGTGGTTACAACCAAATCCAAGTAGCACTTGAAGATCAAGAGAAAACCACATTTACCTGTCCTTGGGGTACCTATGCTTACCGAATATTGCCATTTGGATTATGCAATGCACCTGCAACATTCCAAAGGGCAGTATTAGGAATTTTTTCAGATTTAATACATGATTGTGTAGAGGTATACATGGATGATTTCAGAGTTTATGGAAACACATTTGAAGAAGCTTTAGAAAACTTGGAAAAAGTTTTAAAGAAATGTCAGGAAGAAAATATTTCACTTAGTCATGAGAAATGTTTCATGATGTTTACTGAAGGTATTGTTTTGGGACATCACATTTTAGGGGATGGGATTAGAGTTGATGAGTCAAAAGTTGAACTCATCTCTAACTTATCTATTCCAAGTTGTCAAAAAAATGTTAGGAGTTTTCTAGGATTTACAGGATATTATCGAAGATTTATAGAAAACTTCACCAAGATAGCATCTCCACTCTTCAAATTACTTACCAAAGATTGTGAATTAAAATGGACTTATGATTGCTAGTTAGCCTTTAAGACCCTAAAAACAAAAATTTTTGAAGCACCTATATTAAGGGGACCTAACTGGAAGTTACCTTTTCATATCTCGACAGATGCCTCTGATACAGCTCTAGGAGCAGTATTGGGACAAAAAGACTTGATTCCTTATGCCATCTACTATACCAGTAAAAATTTGACTCCTGCAGAGTTAAACTATATTGTAACTAAAAAAGAGTTTTTAGCTGTTTTTCATGCCATAAACAAATTCAGACACTATATAACAGGTTATGAAACTTTTGTTCACACTGATCATTATGCAATTAGATACTTAATGAACAAATCAATTACTAATGGCAGAGTCATAAGATGGTTATTGCTTTTACAAGAATTCAACATTACCATTCTAGATAGGCCTGGAAAACAAAACACAGTAGCTGATTTCCTATCTAGACTCCAAAATATCAAAGATGACACTCCAGTTGAAGATCAATTTTTTGATGAATATCTTTTTGAAATTTCTACTCAAACTCCTTGGTTTGCTGATATTGCTAATTATTTAGTTTCAGGAAAATTTCCTTCAATAATGAATGCAAGAGATAAAAGAAAAATCATTTATGACAGTGCAAAATATTCATGGGTTGCTAATGAGTTGTACAAGACAGGTCCAGATTTGATCATTAGGAGATGTGTTCATGAAGATGAGATGCCTAAGATTCTCAAAGCATGTCATGATGAACCTTGTGGCGGACACTTTGCTGATAAGAGGACAACTTATAAGATCCTTAATTTAGGATATTATTGGCCATCCTTGTTTAAAGATGCTAAAGAGTATGTCAAAAGGTGTGACAGTTGCCAAAGGGTATGGAAACCTTCTCCTTCAGGTGAGATGCCATTACAACCTCAGGTACATATTGAACCTTTTGAAAAATGGGCTTTGGATTTTGTAGGACCTATTAGTCCTCCATCAAGACAAAAGAAATATATATTAGTTTGCACCGATTATGTTACTAAGTGGGTAGAAGCTAAACCATTACTTGTTGCTAATGAATCATCTGTAGTTACTTTTCTTTTTGAGGATATTTTTACTCGTTTTGGTGTCCCAAGGGAAATTGTTACAGATCAAGGAGCCCAATTTACATCAAGGCTAGTGGAGCAAATGATGGAGAAGTACAAAATCAGACATAGAACATCTACTCCTTATCATCCACAAGCAAATGGTCAAGTGGAATCTACTAATAAGGTCATTAAAGGAATCCTAACAAAGACTGTTCATTTACATAGAAGAGATTGGGTAGATAGGCTTCCTGAAGCCTTGTGGGCCTATAGAACTACATGGAAAAACACAACAGGCCATACTCCTTATGAACTTGTTTATGGAAAGCAAGTTTTGTTTCCCATAGAGTTCCAGATTCAAACTTTCAAAATGGCAGTTCAGCTAGGACTTGATTTAACGGAGGCACAAAAGCATAGATTGGAGCATATTAATGAATTGGATGAGATCAGACAAGATGCAGTTCAGAAAACAAGTCTAGTCCAACAGCAAAGGACTAGATGGCATGACAAGTACATCAAAGAGAAGAAGTTCAAAGAAGGTGACTGGGCTCTCTTGTTTGATTAAAAATTCAAGGATTTTCAAGGTAAATTTCAAACACATTGGCTTGGGCCATATGAAATTGTTGAAATTTTTGACAATGGAGCAGTAAAAATCAGGACAATAGATGAAGAAGAGGTCACTTTTCTTGTGAATGGTCATATATTGAAGCTGTATCACAAACCACTCTCAAGAGAAGAATTTGTCAAGAAGTTCCAGGAAAACAGTGATGTGAAGTTAATGAAGAAGAATTTTTCTTCTTCATCAACTTGATTGAATTTTCTGAAGCATTTCTTTTATAAAAAAAATAAAAAAATAAAAAAAAATAAAAAATAAAAAATAAAAAATAAAAGTATAAACATGAAAACCAATCACTGATTGGCATGTTTATACAGAAAAGATAGGGTGAAAATCAGAGTCTTTCTGACACTCTAAATTTTCCATTTTGTTTCTGCAAGCAGCTGTTATAAAATCATAAGTTCAGATCCATTGCACTTATGATCCATCTCATTTCATTTCATTCCATTTACTTATCCATCCATACTCCATTTCATTCATTCATTTATATTTCACTTCATTCCATATTTCATTCATCTCATTTCATACTTCATCCACCTCATTTCCATGTCAAAATTTAAAGTTTGATGTCTTTCTGCAAATGAATAACACATGTCATGGATTTCAGGCCATTTCTTATATTCTTCCACTCCATTTCATGAATTGTAGTCCATCCCATTCCATCATTCACTTCATACATATCCCATTATATCATGTTTCATCATCTATCTTCATTCATTCCATATAAAGTTTCACTTATATTCCAAACCACTCCATTCCATGATTAAAATTCTCTACAGGTACATTCTGCAGCTAAACAGACATTCTGCAGCTGATCAGACTTTCCGCAGCCAAACAGTCATTCCGCAGCTACAGATCCTGAAGGCACTAATCAACAGACATTTGAATTGCAACAAGATGATCCTGTATATCCATGAACAAGTAAAATCAAGAAGGATTATGAAGACTTTTCCAGAGGAGAACAAAGTATATGAAGACCACAAAAAAAAACAGATGAAAAGCAAAGGTAACAAGTTTTGATTATAATGGCATGTCATAAACTTTAGTATAGTTTTAGTTATGAATCACTCGAAAAGTTGTTTTGATTATTTTTATTGATCATGCCAAATATACCCTCCACAAACTTTGGATACAAATCTTTCATTTCAAATTCTATACCCGAACATCATTTAAGCGGTTAAAAGGCTGAAGTGTTTGATTTTCTTACGTCACTCAGCCAAATCATTTAATGATGATTTTTGAATCCGTTGTAAAAATCTCCGCAGTATTTTCACTCATTGATTTGTTTTCCTCACCTCACTTCATTAACTCGTTCCGTAACCACTTCCTATTATTCCATTCTGTAGCCATCCCTTCATCATTTCATTCCACAAAACAGAGGTATCTCTATCACCGTGAACAGAGGTATATCAGTTTGGAATTTGAATCCATTGTCACCGTGAAGCAAAGATATATCAGTTCAGAATTTGAAGCCATTGTCACCGTGAGCAGAGGTATATCAGTTTGAAGATTGAAGCACTAATACAGTGAAGCAGAGGAATATCAGTTTGAGGGTTGAATTCATTTTCTCCGTGAGCAGAAAGAGTACTAATCTAAATATTGAAGAAGAAATTATGGGCCTCATTGTAAGAACTGAACCAGTGGGCACAAAATACCTGGAAGGATACCCTCAAAGCAGAGAAATGTTGCAACAGGTAGGATGGCTACAATTTCTTGAGAAATTTAATGGCTTCCACAAAGAAGTTACTAAAACATTTGCAAGGTCATTCAAAGGAGCTGAGGTTGAAGTTGGAGATGTTAAATTCACTATCATAGAGGTTTTTATTGCAGAAGCAACAGGATTGCTTAGACATGGAGAAAGATGGTTTAAAAACAGAGAATTTCATAATGAATCATGGAAGCAAATCCTAAAATCACCAAGTATGGATGTCACTGTGTTTAAAAAGGGAATTCCAAGCTCTGCATTAAAAAATAAATGGAGAAATATATTGCTTATTCTACAAAAATTTATCACTTGTGAAGGTAGATATGGCACATTTTATGTTTACCATATTAGATTGATAATGCATTTTCTGGAGGAAGAGCTAAATTTGCCCTATTTCTTGCTTCAAATTTTGAAAAAGATGGCTTTTAGTGTTCGAAGGAGAGTCCAATTCCTAGAGACAACTCTATACCATCATGGCTTGGTTAAGATTTTAATTGAACACCATTTAGCCAAAACAAAAGATACTTGGGATAATTTCTTGGTAAGAAATCACTTTGAGGAACCAAAAGAGCCTTCACCTGAACATCAGCCTACAAGGAGAAGCAGAAAATGGAGAGCCCCTAAAATTGAAATTGACAAAAAAATACAGGAAAGTAGTGAAGAAATAATCTCTGAGAAGTTGACTCAGATTAAGAGACAACTTAAGAAAGAGAGGGTAATCAGAAAATCTGCCACAGAAAAAGGAGAGGGATCATCCCAGCCAAGAAGAAGCCATAGACTCAGGGGGAAACTAAGGAAAACACAGATCAAACAAACAGGGGTGATAAACATAGAAGATGAGGAAACATCTATTGAAGAAGATGTTGAAGAATATTTTAATGAAGAAATCCTTGAAATTGACCCTGCACAGCAAGAAGTTTATGACTATGTTGAAACATTGGAAAGGAAAGCTTCAGAGAGTAGAGATAGAACACCTAGTCCTCCACTGTCCGAAATAGATGTGTTAAGAAGAGATAGATATGAGCTGGAAGTACTTAATAGACATATCAGAACTGAGAATGATATTCTCAAGGAACAAGTCAAACTCAAAACCAGTATGAACTCAACCTTATCTCTACAAATGGATAAAGTGGAAAAGGCTAATGAAAAGTTGAAAAAGAGGAACAAGAAGCTAATCAGGGCACTTATCAACTTAAGGTTCAAGTTAGTCATCAGGAAACCCAGAAGACCTTTAACTTCCAGGCAGAGAAGAAGAAGAGCGTTGGATGTTCTTGCAGAAGTCTCTGAGTTTATGGAATAAGTTGCATGAGGACATGCAAGAAGTCAACAGTGGGGGTATGTTGAGCCCCAAGATTGTTCTTTCTTTCATCTTACTTTACCCCATTTTCCTTTGTCCATTGTTATCCCAGACCTAATTTATCAATGAAATTAGTTAACATTACTTTTAGAATGAATAACATGGCTAACTTGCTAATTTTTGTGATTTTGTCATTGTAATGCATTGTGAACTGAAACTAGCTACAGAATGCAGACATTCTGTAGTTAACTGCCAATTCTGCAGTTGTCTTCACGTTCAAGCATGTTCCAGGTGTCTTCTTAGGAAAATCCACACATGGGTATATTCCACATCATGTCCTCATCGTTCGTTGCTCACCATGAAGAATGAACTGAATTCTGGACGTGGTTTTGGTACGTGGGAACTCATTCAAGGAGGCAGACTTCTAATAAGACTAGGACAGTCCAGATGTCCTTTGTACCTTTACGTTGCCATCTTTAGAGTCCTAGTATGATTTTGATAAGGAAAGACAATGATCCCCATATTGTTGCAAGTTCTGTTATGTAGATTTGTTATAAAAGCACTTGGGAAACCGAGAGACAAGCTCTAGATTTTACTTAGATTTTTGATTAGATTCTGCTATATTTCTGAAGACCAATAATACTCTGTTTCAAGTTATTTTCCTTTAATGAAGAAGACAACATTGCTTTGAACGTGTTGAGTTGATCTAGAGTTAGATTCCGTCTGGTGGTAGAGGGCCCCTGCCTCCTGCACGACTTTACTTTCGTAATTTAGATAAGTATCTTAGTTTGTTTTCATTTTTTTTGAAGTTTGAGTTTATAGTTAATTTCATTAGTCACTATAGATATACTCGTTCTAAGAAAATCTTCCAAAAGATCATGATAATGAATGGGAAATGGCTGTAGTGTTGTAGGTTTTATTTGTAATTTCTTTTGTTCATTATCACAGTTGAACTTATTCTAGTAAACTCTTCCAAAAAATCATTATGATGGCTAAGACATGACTGTGATACTGAAGGTTTCATTTTCTTGTTTACACTAAGTAGCATAGCTGATCTTACTCTTAAAACGCTCTTCCAAAACATCATAACAATGGGTAGGAAATAGCTGTGATGACTTAGTTTTTAATGGTAATTGCTTTCAGTTTTCATGTTTGCATTTGCATTGAATTGTACAGCCAGGATTGTTCTAAGAAGCTCTTCCAAAACACCATTCATGATGGACAAAATAGGCTATAGAATCCCATAGATTAATTGCATGATAACTTCATTAGGGCACTTCGGAGTCAAATTGCATTCAATTCATGCTCTGTTATTTCGTTTTAAGTTTGATAATGGCTTGTTAGTTTAGCACTGTCTTTAGTTCAGTTCCAGCTTAGCTCACTGTGTTTACATTCCAGGATTAGTTGCCATCCATTTCATTTTAAATCACATTAGTTGTTAAACTTAAATACCACGGCCTTCATTATTTACAAAACCTCTTTTGTTCAAAATCTATAATTGACTCATAACCATATGGACAGAAGACAGTATCAGCCCAAGGCCTGAAGTAATTTTGCAACTTCTTTACCATCTCACAAACAAACCTTTCCTAAAAAGACTATTCTAAAAATCTATAACCTTTGAGTGAAGTTTAGTAGTGTTAAACTAAGTTGCAGAATAGAGTTAGGAGCTAGTATTAGAGTAGAGATCTTATGATGTTACCAATATTCTTCTCCAAATATGCTTCAACAAACCTTTAATCATGGATAAGATGTTGTATCATTATAAGCTGATTGTTTAATTGTTTAGTTAGGAGAATTTGTATACTTAGCTGCTCATTTCTCAAGCTCTTCCAAAATACCTTTAATGAAAGAATTGGACAAGTTAAGTTTATGTTTTGATTCATTTTCTTGAATTCATTATCAAGCTTTGTATTCTTCTTAGTCATAGTTTAGGTTTGATTCTGTTTCAGTATTTTACTTTGCATTTATCATTTGTCATCAACAAATTAGGCTTCACTCTGTTTTTAACCAGTAGCTTCTTTCCACCAGCATTTAGTTCTTTTCCTTGTGAACATAAAACCATCAAAAGACCAAAAACATCATAAAACACTAAACACAACGCATTAAGAAACAAAAACCTAGGCACATACAGTGCACTTCGTTGTAAGTTGTAGGATTAATCCATCTTGCTAGACAAGACCGATCTCTCTAGTACAAAAGGTAACTAGCAACAAACAGCCAATTATACTAATCTCTCTCTAAGCATGTAAGATTCATAAAACACTATATAGGTGTGAGACCTACCTTATGTCCAACGCTTGCTTGATTTTGTTGAAGTCCTTCCCGTGCACTGAAAGAACGTTCCTCATGAATCTGCAATCACAAACAAACAAAAAGATTAAGCAGCACCTGTATAGACATTATTATAAATCATACTTATCATAATGATCAAGGAATTTATGAAATAAACCATGAATAGATAGTTTAATGAGAGAAATGAGTATATTTGTATTAATTTCAAATGTAGAAAACCTTTACAACCTGTGCCTTGATGTTGTGCAGGTCCTCCCGGGGTCCGAAGCAGGAATCTCTTCTACTATGACAAGCATTGCACTCTTTGAACCAAGACAACTTAGAAAAGAGTGATTTAACCTCACAGAAAGTCTTAGTTATTTAAGACTGAATCTCAACAGCATTTAACTTCAAATCTCTTCAGCTTGAACTCCCCTTGAGGCTACCCAAGGCCTCTTTTTATAGTGGAAAAGAGGAGGTTTCTTGTTCCAAATATGAAGGGATAGAATCCTCCTTCAAAGGGATAAGCTCCTTATATAGAGGGGTTAGCTCCATCAAGTAAGGGATGCATGAACCTTCTCAAAGCGTATCCATTCCCGAAAATTCCCGTCTAGAATCTTCTAGAATTCACCTGGAATTCACTTTTTATCTTCATTTTCTCGCCTTTTTATGTTTTACAGAGGTCCGCACCCATTACACAAAGAACGTGCGGTATGGTTCCGCAGGCAGGCTGAGATTTAGGTGCGGGACCGCAGGGAATGCATAGAAAAAGTGCGATACCAATTCTTAGGGGATTTTAGGGATTTTTCTCTGATTTTGAAGCTTGACATGAGGAGCTGATATATTGGACTTGCAAAAGGAGGAAGTATGAGTAATAATGAGCTCATACTCATGGTAAAATGTCAAGGTGATAGTTTTTAGTGTAACAAATTTCCCCCTAAAGTGCAAAGTCTGGAATAGATGAAGCTGTGGTCTGTCATATATGAAGAGTGCAGTACTTTATCATTTCAAAGATCATCTTGTGGACACCCCAGTCGGAACCTGTAAAAACATTCAATGCAAAGTATATACATGTATATGTCATCACTGAGGTAGGCATTCCCATACTCAGAATAAAACTAACTATAAACTAACTGAAATCGTTCTGATACAGGAATGATTTTGAATACATCATAGTACAGATATATGTAGACACAGTATGGACGCAGCCATCTGTTTATCAATAGTCCACTGTATAGATGACAGCAAAATTCCTTGCAGCCTGGATGGTGGAAACTAGATCGTCTTGCGGACAAGACCGATCTCTCTAGTACAAAAGGTAACTAGCAACAAAAAACCAATTATACTAATCTCTCTCTAAGCATATAAGATTCATAAAAACACTATATAGGTGTGAAGCCTACCTTATTTCCAACGCTTGCTTGATTTTGTTGAAGTCCTTCCCGTGCACTGAAAGAACGTTCCTCGTGAATCTGCAGTCACAAACAAGCAAAAAGATTAAGCAGCACCTGTATAGACATTATTATAAATCATACTTATCATAATGATCAAGGAATTTATGAAATAAACCATAAATAGACAATTTAATGAGAGAAATGAGTATATTTGTATTAACTTCAAATGTAGAAAACCTTTACAACCTGTGCCTTAATGTTGTGCAGGTCCTCCCGGGGTCCGAAGCAGGAATCTCTTCTACTATGACAAGCATTGCACTCTTTGAACCAAGACAACTAGAAAAGAGTGATTTAACCTCACAGAAAGTCTTAGTTATTTGAGACTGAATCTCAACAGCATTTAACTTCAAATCTCTTAAGATTGAACTCCCTTTGAGGCTACCCAAGGCCTCTTTTTATAGTGGAAAAGAGGAGGTTTCTTGTTCCAAATATGAAGGGATAGAATCCTCCTTCAAAGGGATAAGCTCCTTATATCAAGGGGTTAGCTCCATCAAGTGAGGGATGCATGAACCTTCTAAAAGCGCATCCATTCCCGAAAATTCCCGTCTAGAATCTTCTAGAATTCACCTGGAATTCACTTTTTATCTTCATTTTCTCGCCTTTTTATGTTTTACAGAGGTCCGCACCCATTACACAAAGAAAGTGCGGTATGGTTCCGTTATGTGCTAAGATTTAGGGGTGCGGACCGATAGTGAATGACAGAAAGGCTGAGACCACCTAGGGATTTTAGGATTTTTCTCTCGATTTTGAAGTTTGACATGAGGAGTCGAGACATATTGGACTTGCAAAAGGATGAAGTATGAGTAATAATGAGCTCATACTTCATGGTAAAATGTGAAAGTGACACAAGCAGTAACAAATTGCCCTCAAAGTAAAAGTCCTGAATAGATGAAGTCGTGGTCTCATTATATATGAAGAGTGCAAAGATTATCATTTCAAAGATCATCTTGTGGACACCCTGGGCTGAACTCCGTAAAAACATTCACAATGCAAAGTATACATGTATATGTCATCACCGAGGTAGGCATTCCTGTTACCTTTAATAAAACTAACTAGAAACTAATCTAAACTGTTCTGATACAGGAATGATTTTCAATACATCAACAGTATAGACATATGTAGACACAACATGGATGCATCCATCTGTTTATAAATATTCCACTGTATAATTGCTAACGAAATTCCTCGCAGCCTAGATGGTAGAAACTAGATCCAGGGTCTTGATTTCCGCATCTCGAACTAGTACGATTCTATCCATCTGAATAAATGTGTCAAAGTCGAACATGGTAGAAACCACCTGATTACCGGTCAATGATGTAAACTGTTAACAAGTGTGAGAGTAACCACCAATAATGTCAATGGCTCTGAAAGTACCCAGTACAATCCATGAAATGTGAATGAATGAGCTGAAGTCAAACATGTCACAGAATCATTCGATCGAAGGTCAATGATGTAACCTGTCGTCGAAGGCGAGAAACCTGCCATTGAGGCATGCAGATTTCAAGGTACTGACGATTTCTAGATCAACTTCCTAGATAATGTGCTGATGTCGATAGAAAGTGATCTGTCGTAGGCAAGCCCACAACACGAAATCATAGATCAAGTCTTGAAAATATATTGGCAAGGACTGACTCAGGGATGGTCAAAGATCGATGACAGATACTTTGCAGATGAATGGTTTTATTTGAACTGTTCTCTTGGACACATAACGACACTGCAGATGGCTTGGTGACAATTGACCTAAAGCTAATACCCAGAAACCGACTAAAAACTTTCAATGTGGTTTTCTCAAAGATTAAAATGTAAATAAATGTGTCTGTTTTCTCTCTTTTCCCCCACCATTTCTGGCAAGTACCTCTTTATTTTTGACAAGCTTGAGGAGGATAACATTTGCTTGGTTATAAGCTCATCCTTCGGATGAGTCCAACTTAGTTTTAAAATTCGAACCCTAAGAAGGAGTGGTTCGTTCCTGTTGAAAATTAAACAGGTCCTTTACTGTTAAGTTTTAATGAGTCCAATATAGGAGAAACTCGGTGTTTTTCAGTTTTAGGGAGTCAGAAGAAAAACTTAAGAAAACTCCGTGGGTGTACTTTTTCGTAAATTTAGTCTCTCGAGCCCGAAAAAGGATAAAATAATGCGGGAGAGAACTCTATTGACCGTATTTAGTCAACGTATTCCTTTTTCGTAAATAGTCCATTTCAGTCCGTAAAAGGGGTAAACTTATACTGAAGGGACGACTGTTCATTTACTTTAACGAGTTCGAATAGTCAAGTACTCGGCAATCTTTTCATATTTAGAGAGTCTGAAAAGGGCTTAAAAGAGGACTCCATATTTCTCTTTTTCAGTAAGTTTTAACGAGTTCGAAAAAGGGATAAAAATGTACTCAGGTTTTCACTTTTTCGTAAGTTTTAATGAGTTCGAAAAAGGGATAAAAATGTACTCCTGTGACCGACTTTCAATTTAATTTACGAGCAGGAAAAGACAGAAAGAACTCGGCATTTTCATGTGTTTTACGAGAATGAAATATAGCAAAATAATCTCGGGATTTTCATGAGTTTAACGAGTCTTGAAAATACCGAAATTGACTCCAGATAGGTTTCATTTTTACAAAAGCTTGAAACAGAGAAAAAATATGCTTCAGAGTAGTTTCATTTTTACACAAGCTTGAAACAAAGAGAAAACTGTGCTTGATGCCCCCTAAGCATAGCTGCTAGAGCGCATGCCCCCCCAGCTTCATTTCATTCAACTAAGTACACTGCTAGTAATTAGCTGGATGGAATGAAGGTTCATTTACGAGATCATATGAAAGACCCGACCTAAAAACTAACCTAAATCTATGACTTAACATTTACGAGGTCTATTCAAAGACTCGACTCAAATAGGGGAGGATTTGTTTCATTTTTTAACGAGCTCGACACAGGAAAAGAACTATGCTCATGGAAACGTGTTTCATTTTTTAACGAGGTTGACACAGTCACAGGAACTTTCCTCAGCTAACTACTTATTTCTAATCTACCTACATAACCTACTGATTCATTTTTTAATGAGGTTGACACAGGAAAAGAATTGTCCTCATACCTAATTCATTTTTTAATGAGGTTGACTCAGTAACAGGAACTATCCTCTGAACAAATGATTCATTTTTTAATGAGGTTGACACAGGAAAAGAACCATCCTCAGACACACTGATTCATTTTTTAACGAGGTTGACACAATAAAAGGAACTCTCCTCAGACACACTGATTCATTTTTTAACGAGGTTGACATAGTACAAGGAACTCTCCTCACCAACTGATTCATTTTTTAACGAGGTTAACACAGTGCAAGGAACTATCCTCACCCACACTGTTTCATTTTTTAACGAGGTTGACACAGTAACAGGAACTATCCTCACACCTAATTCATTTTTTAATGAGGTTGACTCAGTAATAGGAACTATCCTCAGATCAACTGATTCATTTTTTAACGAGGTTGACACAGGAAAAGAACTGTCCTCAGAAACTAGCTATTTCTAATCTACCAATCTACCTACATGTTTCATTTTTTAAGGAGCTTGACACAAGACAAGAACTCTGCTCCAGACACCTGTTTCATTTTTTAATGAGGTTGACACAGAAACTATCCTCACAGAAGCTTGTTTCATTTTTTAAATGAGCTTGACACAAGAAAAGGAACTATGCTCTCGACTAACTGATTCATTTTTTAACGAGGTTGACACAGGAGCATAGTTCAGTACGTGCCGACTCAATTTGGCGACTCAATTTGTTGGCTGGATAAATTTTTCTTGCGGACAAGACCGATCTCCCTAGTGTCAGAAGACAATCTAGCAACAAACGAACAACTAAGTTTGTCTTTCTCTAGATATATTCGTTTTACAAATAAATGCTATGAAGGTGTCGATCCTACCTTAGATCCAAATGCTTATTTGCAGTCGCAGTGCTTCCGTTGCATCAATAATCCTTCGTTGCAACAAGGGCCCTTTTGTTACAAGAAAGTATCATCTTTCGTTGATCTGCAATCACAAACAAGAAAATATCAATAGCACCTGTATAACAAATAATCATAAAACATACCTATCATAGTGATCAAGGAATCTATGAAATAAACGATCAAACGACAGCTTATTGAATTAAACAATCGAACGACAATTTATTGAGAAAAACATAACTTGATTGTATTAATCTTAAAATATACAGAAGAACCTTACAACCTTTGCCTTGATGTTCGAAAGGCCTTCCCGGGGTCCGAAGCAGGAATCTCCTCTACTCTGATAAGTCTTGCACTCTTCCTCCAGAAGCATAAAGAGGTATGTGATCTTTCCTCTCAAAAGCTCAACAGAAGGAAATCTAAATCTCAACAGCACTTCAACTCAAATATTTTACCCATCAAAATATTCTTCAATCCTCCATTAGTTTCCTTAACATAAAAACTTAACTTCACTTCCTTCAGAAAACTTAACCTTTGAGGCTACCCAATGCCTCCTTTTATAGAGCAGATGAGGAGGTTAGGATTCCACCTTTAAAGGGATAGAATCCTCCTTCAAAGGGATAGGCTTCTCACATCAAGGGATTAGTTCCTTAAGGTGTGGGATACATGCACCTTACTAAAGCGTACTCATCCCCAAAAAATCTCATCCAGAACCTTCTAGAATTGACCAAAAATCAACTTTTTCAGTTTAATTCCGCGCTTTTTTTAACTTTACAGGGGTACCGCAGGCATTACACTGGAAAAGTGCGTTCTAGACCGCAATTTCTCTTCACATTACCTGCATACCCTAGCTAAAAACGCAGGTAGGCTTCATATGAACTGCGTACCCAAGGCTTTTTGAGCTTTTTAGGGTTTTTCCTCCATTTTCAGGGCATGGAATGAGGAACAAAGGTTGTAAGACTTGCAGAGGAGGTAAGTATGAGTGTCAATGAGCTCATACAGTCATCAGAATGTCAAGGTGACATTTTTCAGTGTAACAGATTGCCCCCTAAAGTGCGAAGTCTGAAATAGATGAAGATAAAGTCTGTCATATATGAAGAGTGAAGTACTTTATCATTTCAAGGATCATCCCGTGGACACCCCAGTCGGAACCTGTAAAAACATTCAATGCAAAATATATATATATGTAATCATATCATCGCTGAGGTAGGCATTCCCATACTCAGATCAAAACTAACTAGAAACTAACTCTAAATTGTTCTGATACAGGAATGATTTTGAATACATCACAGTATAGACATATGTCGACATAGCATGGACGCAGCCATCTGTTTATAAATATTCCACTGTATAAATGATAACAAAATTCCTCGCAGCCTGGATGGTGGAAACTAGATCCAGGGTCTTGATTTCCGCATCTCGAACTAGTACGATTCTATCCATGTGAATAAATGTGTTGAAGTCGAACATGGTAGAAACCATTTGATTACCAGTCAATGATGTGAACTGTTAACAAGTGTGAGAGAAACCACCAGTAATGTCAATGGCTCTCAAAGTACCCAGTACAATCCATGAAATGTGAATGAATGAGCTGAAGTCGAACATCTCACGGAATCATTCGATCGAAGGTCAATGATGTAACCTGTCGTCGAAGGCAAGAAACCTGCCATTAAGGCATGCAGATTCCAAGGTACTGACGATTTCTAGATCAACTTCCTAGATAATGAGTTGTTGTCGATAGAAAGTGATCCGTCGTAGGAAAGCCTACAACACGAAATCATAGATCAAGTTTTGAAAATATATTGGCAAGGACTGACTCAGGGATGGTCAAAATGGATGACAGATATTTTGCAGATGAATGGTTTATTTGAACTGTCCTCTTGAACACATAACGACACTGCAGATGGCTTGGTGACAATTGACCCAAAGATAATACCCAGAAACCGGCTGAAGACTTTCAATATGGTTTGATTAACTGTTAGGCAAAGGATTTCCCAACCCAGGTGGACAAAAAGTGTCGTGTTCAAGAGTGGTTAATGGTTTTCTGAATAATCAAAATGTAACAAACAGGTTCGTTTTTCTCTCTTTCCCCCCACCATTTCTGGCAAGTACCTCTTTATTTTTGACAAGCTTGAGGAGGATAACATTTGCTTGGTTATAAGCTCATCCTTCGGATGAGTCCAACTTAATTTAAAATTCGAACCCTAAGAAGGAGTGGTTCGTTCCTGTTGAAAATTAAACAGGTCCTTTACTGTTAAGTTTTAACGAGTCCAGTATAGGAGAAACTCGGTGTTTTTCAGTTTTAGGGAGTCAGAAGAAAAACTTAAGAAAACTCCATTGGTGTTCTTTTTCGTAAATTTAGTCTCTCGAGCCCGAAAAGGGATAAAATAATGCGGGAGAGAACTCTATTGACCGTATTTAGTCAACGTATTCCTTTTTCGTAAATAGTCCATTTCAGTCCGTAAAAGGGGTAAACTTATACTGAAGGGATGACTGTTCATTTACTTTAACGAGTTCGAATAGTCAAGTACTCGGCAATCTTTTCATATTTAGAGAGTCTGAAAAGGGCTTAAAAGAGGACTCCATATTTCGCTTTTTCGGTAAGTTTTAACGAGTTCGAAAAAGGGATAAAAATGTACTCATGTGGCCGACTTTCAATTTAATTTACGAGCAGGAAAAGACGGAAAGAACTCGGCATTTTCATGTGTTTTACGAGAATGAAAGATAGCAAAATAATCTCAGGATTTTCATGAGTTTAACGAGTCTTGAAAATAACAGAAATTGACTCCAGATAGGTTTCATTTTTACAAAAGCTTGAAACAGATAAAAACTATGCTTCAGAGTGGTTTCATTTTTACACAAGCTTGAAACAAAGAAAACTGTGCTTGATGCCCCCTAAGCGTAACTGCTAGAGTGCATGCCCCCCCAGCTTCATTTCATTCAACTAAGTACACTAGTAATAAATAGCTGGATGGAATGAAGGTTCATTTACGAGATCATATGAAAGACCCGACTTAAAAACTAACCTAAATCTATGACTTAACATCTACGAGATCTAGTCAAAGACTCGACTCAATTAGGGGAGGATTTGTTTCATTTTTTAACGAGCTTGACACAGGAAAAGAACTATGCTCATGGCAACGTGTTTCATTTTTTAATGAGGTTGACACAGTAAAAGGAATTATCCTCAGCTAACTACTTATTTCTAATCTACCTACATAACCTACTTATTCATTTTTTAATGAGGTTGACACAGGAAAAGAACTGTCCTCATACCTAATTCATTTTTTAATGAGGTTGACTCAGTAACAGGAACTATCCTCTGAACAATTGATTCATTTTTTAACGAGGTTGACACAGGAAAAGAACCGTCCTCATAAACTATTTATTCTAATCTACCAATCTACTCTCTACAATCTACCTATTGTTTCATTTTTTAATGAGGTTGACACAGTAAAATAACTGTCCTCATGGAAGCTTGTTTCATTTTTTAAACGAGATTGACACAAGAAAAGGAAATATGCTCCTCAGGGTCCTCAACAACCCCAACTTCAGTACGTACCTCAAGGTTATCAACCTCAAGGGCAGTACCCAATGCAAGGTTACCAACAGCCTTATGGTCAACCATCTGTTCAAGGAGCCAGAACTTTACCTTATTATCAACCCTACGTTCAACCAGGTTTTGGTCCTTACGTTCAACCTTCTACGGGACAATACCCCGGAATGATGGTGTGGGATCCATCCCAATATCAACAGCCTTTGCAGCCTAATGTGCAGTTACCTTATCAAATTGGTCAGCCTTTGGTTTCTGGTTCAACCCAGCAGCCTGTTCAGCCAGCTATTCAAACTCCTGCACCTAGTTCAGTTCAGCAGGCTGGGCCTAGTACACCCCAGACTCCACCCCAAACTGCTGCAACTGCTGCAACGCCTGTTCAACCTGTCACACCTATTTCTGGAGTATCTGTAGCCCCGAGTTCGGCTATCCCTGTATCTGTGCAAATCCCTCAGGTCTCTGTACCTCAGTCAGGACCCTCAGTTCAGACCACAGTTCAGATGCCTGCAGGACAAGCCGGTAAAAGTACAGTTGTTACGAGTCAACCTCAATTTACTTATCAACCGTACCAAGGACAACTGCAATTCGGTCTCTATGTTCAGAATCCAAGCTATCAACCATACCCTGGTTATACTTATCAACAACCTCAGTATGGTCCGATTCATCCTGGTTATCCAGGAGGTTATACGATACCTAATGCTAATCCGATTCCTAGTTATCCTGGGTACCCACCTCCTGGATCTGCTTTGGCTTCTCAAGGTTTTCGTGACCCTAACCGTCAATTGCCGTTTATCGCAACTTTGGACTTACTTGATTTAACGTGCCTTACAAATGATCCTATTTTTTATTATCAGAATTGGCCGTCAATGCCTCATAAGTTGCCCAGTGATATACCAAAGTTTGAAGGTAAGTCAGGAGAAGATCCATCAAATCATGTTATGACTTATCACCTTTGGTGTGCATCTAATTCAATAATTGATGATTCAATTCGCTTACGTCTTTTCCAGAGGACCCTCATAGGTCTTGCAGCCAAATGGTACATTGAGTTGCCACGAGGCTCGTTTCATAATTTCAGTCAGTTAGCAACATATTTCTTAACTCATTTCCAGTTGCCTGTCAGATACGACAATGGCACAAAATTATTAACTTCGCTAAAACAATCTACGTCCACGTATATTTCTGATCATATCCATGAGTGGCGACGTAGACAACGTTTAGTGAAAGTTTATATTCCGGATCAAATTTTGGCAGAATGGTTCGTTAAATCATTGTTGCCCAAGATCACTGAAGACGTAGCTAAGGCTGGTGTTGTTACTGAAGAGCAAGTAATTGCTCAGGCTCAGTACCTTGACCTCGTCTATACGCAGTCAGGTACTCTTCATGAGAAAATTCCCGATCTACCCAAATAAGGTCAAATAGCTGCTGCTCCTTCAGGGTCTCATGCCGCTGACGGTATGATTGGTACAGTTAGTTCTAAAAGTAAGAAGAAATCCTCAAAGAATTCTTCTCCAATTATAACTTTACCTGATTCCCCGAAAGGAGAATCTTCTCCTGAAGTTTCCGCCGACATTCATGTCGTTGAAACATCTACGGCAAAATCAAAATCCGGTGGTAAAAAGAAGGGGAGGAACAAAAACAAAAAGAATTCGAAAGAAAAAACAGATAAAGAAGAATCCAATGACGATAAACGTAAACCTCGCTATCCTTGTTTCATTTGTGAACAAGATCATTTCACGAAAGAATGTCCATATCGAGAGGAGGTTACGAAACTCGTTAAAGGATCACAACAACCTGCTGTCTTGAAGGATCCTTTTCCAATCCAAGATAATAAGATGATTGGTTCTTCCTTGACCACTTTAGAAGAGCCTATTATGATGATGTCTCATGTAAGGGTTGCGACGCGAGCGCAAGATTACGGTTCTAAGAATCCTGTCGATGGAAAAGAAGGAGAGTCTTCTAATGCCAACACATCAAATACAACTCCTCCTGTTTCCGGTCCGCTACAGATCGAGAAACAAAATCCAGACTTGATAATCAAACCGCCTGCTAAAGGTGTTCTTCGTAAATCAGCTTTCAATCCACATGCGAGAGCTGCTCAGAATTACAACATTGTTGAAGATTTAGCTGTTTCTCCTTCGGCAATGTCGGCTTTGGACGTGCTGCAATCGTGTCCAGCACAACGTAAATTGTTATTGTCTGCTATAGGAGCTGTTGATGTTCAGGATTCTAACCTCATAATCTTCGATTTAGAAACTAGTACACCGCGTCTTCCTCACCAAATGGCTTTCCAGATTCCAGTGTTAGTAAAAAACAGACCTATTTTTCGGACTGTGATTGATGAGGGAGCTTCAACGTGTATTATGTCACTTCAGTGTTGGAAATCTCTGGGTTCTCCTACACTTAACCAATCTCCAACGATTCTAAAAGCTTTTGATGGTCGAGGTTTTCAACCTTATGGTATTTTTCAGGATTTACCCATAGGGGTTGAAGGAAAAATCGTTAATCTAGATGTGGAAGTGGTTGATGCCCCTCTAGATTACAACCTTCTACTGGGTCGTAGTTGGTCTTATGCTATGACTACTGTTGTCTCTTCGGTCTTTCGACTCATAAAATTTCCATACCAAGGAAAGATCGTAACAATAGATCAGTTAACTTATTTTTCGTCTGACCCAACCTCTACAGAAACAATCCAGCATGTTGGTAAAACGGCTATCCCTTATTGGAGTAGGTTTGGTTAAAGATTCTGGTTTACTAGGAACTTTTTCCTTTCCTCCTCCTAACGTATCACCTTCTACTGCAACTATTCATATGATTTCGTCAGACACAGTCATGTTTGATGATCCTTGGATTCTTCCTTCCGAATCCGAGATAGACTCATTTGATGGCGTGATGCCCTTGAGTCCATTTGAAATTGCGTACCAGGCTGTACAGTCTTTTTACGACCCCTTTTCAACCAAAGTTGATCCAATGAATGGGATCCAAGAGGAATCACTTTCTATATCTAGTTCAGTAACAACAACATTTCCTGAAATTGTTCATACAGATGAGCAAATTCATGAGTTTTTGTCTGTTGATGATTTACCATGGGAAGATCTCCATCACCGATCTTCATTTTTACCTGAATTAGATCATTTTGAAAATGATTTCGCTTCAATTTTTACTGCTGAATATGCCAAGGAACCTCAGAATCCATTGCAAAATCCTGATTCTGAGTTAAATTTGGAAAATATATCTAGAACGGTTCCAATTGACATTTCAGTAAAACCAGGAATTATTGAAAACATTCATATAGGTGCTTGTTGTTCAAATGAAGAAATTCAAATTTATAAAGCCCTATTTCAAGAATTCCGTGACGTGTTTGCCTGGTCTTATGAAGAAATGCCAGGAATTGATCCATCGATCGTGGTTCATGAAATTAAGACTTACCCGGATGCTAAACCTGTTCGTCAACGATTACGTCAAATTCATCCTAGAAAAGCTGCTGCTATAAAAGCTGAAGTTGAAAAATTACTTCGAGCGGGATTCATTTATCCAATTCCCTTAACGGATTGGGTATCGAATATTGTTCTTGTGACTAAAAAACAAGGAACAATAAGAGTATGTATCGATTATAGGGATATTAATCGAGCGTGTCCAAAAGACAATTATCCAACTCCCTATATCGATCAAATAATCGATGATTGTGCTGGTAGTGAATTGTTTTCCTTCATGGATGGCTTTTCAGGCTACAATCAAATAAACATACTCCCTGCAGATCAACCTAAAACAACTTTCATTTGTCCGTGGGGGACATTTGCCTATTGTAAACTACCTTTTGGACTAAAGAACACTGGAGCAACTTTTCAACGGGCTATGTCTTATGCATTTCATGATATTAAGCACATCGTTCAGCCATATCTAGATGATTTACCGGCACATTCATTATGTCGGGCCGATCATCCCACTCATTTAAGAGCAATTTTTATGAGATGTAGGCATTATCGGATAAGGCTGAATCCGCATAAATGTGTTTTCTGCGTAGAATCGGGTCGATTACTGGGATTTGTTGTCTCGAAATCAGGCATTCGTGTCGATCCATCGAAGATCGAAGCTATTGTTAAATTGCCTCCTCCTTCGACATTACGCCAACTCCAAAGTTTGCAGGGGAAAGAAAAATTTTTACGTAGGTTTATTCCGAACTATGCCGAGCTTGCAAAGGGTTTTACCCGGTTGTTGAAACAGGACATTCCGTTCTTTTGGGAAGAGATCGCTGATCGATCTTTTAATGCACTTAAACACGCGTTGACCCATGCACCGTTATTGCATCCTCCCAACTACAACCAAGATTACATTTTGTATCTCGCTGCTTCTCATTCCACCATTGGAATGGTACTAGTTCAGGAAGATCAATCTCACAATGAACATGTGATTTATTATCTTAGTCGAAATCTCAGTCCGACTGAAATCAAATACACACATGTGGAGAAATTGGCCTTGGCAGCTGTTCAAGCTGTCCAACGTTTTCGACATTACATCTTGTTACGTAAAACCACGGTAATTTCTGATTGCAACCCTATGATGTATATTTTGACCAAACAATTTCTAGGGGGAAAATATTCCAAATGGATAGTTATCCTACAGGAATTTGACTTGGAATTTGAAAAATCCAAGGCAAAGAAATCTTTGGTTTTTGCGGAACTGATGTGTGATTTCCCCTCTACTGATATTGAAACAATGGCAGAAGAGTCCATTGTGGACGAATCTTTGTTTCTTATCAGTACACTTGATCCATGGTATGGGGACATTATTGTGTATCTCCAAACCCAATCTTTTCGGCCTGACATTTCACGAACTCAGCGACGGAAAATACGCTTCCAATCCCAACAATATAATATCATTGGTGATACTCTTTATCGACATGGAGCGGATTCTGTTTTCCGACGTTGTTTAACCCATGAAGAAGCTGAAAGGGTGCTAAATGACTGCCATTCTGGAGCATGTGGCGGTCATATGTCTGGGTATGCCACAACCCAAAAGATATTGCGTGCAGGTTATTTCTGGCCAACATTATTCAAAGATTGCATTTATGCGGTTTGGAAATGCCACAACTGTCAAATTTTTGATAGAAAAATGCGCGCGCCACCCGCTCCTCTTCACCCTATAATTGCTTTTGGTCCATTCGCAAAATGGGGTATCGATTTTATCACATGTAACCCTCACTCGGCCGGGGGGCATGCCTATATTATTCTTGCAGTAGATTATTTTACGAAATGGGCCGAGGCGATGCCTACATATTCAGCTGACGGCAAGACTGCTGCAACATTCATATTTAATCACATAATTGCTAGATTCGGTGTTCCTCAAGCTATTATTACGGATCATGGAAGCCATTTTCGGAATATCATGATGACTGAATTAACAGAACAACTTGGCCTACGCCACGATAGTTCCACTCCATACTATCCACAAGCAAATGGTCTGGTTGAAGCCATTAATAAAGTTTTAGTCACCATGATAAAACGAATTATTGGTATTCATAAGACGAATTGGCATTCCATGTTATTTTCAGCGCTTTGGGCATATCGAACCTCAGTGAAAACATCAACGGGTTTCACTCCTTTTCAACTGGTTTACGGTTTGGAAGCTGTGCTGCCGATTGAATGCAAAATACCGTCATTAAAATTAGCCGTAGAATTACTTCCAGCTACGTCTGAAGAGGAAAAACGTTTCTTGTACTTAGCCCAATTAGATGAGAATCGAAGAAGTGCTGCAATAGCAAATGAGGCTCATATTAAAAGGATAAAAGCTCAGCATGATAGAAATGTGACCCCTCGAAATTTTTCAGAAGGAGACCTAGTTTTACTTTATGATCAAGCTAATGACAAGCTAGGAGCTGGAAAGTTCGTGCCCATGTGGCATGGTCCTTACATTGTGAAACGAAAGTTAGCAAAAGGGGCCTATGAGTTGATAGATTTTGACGGTGTCCCTTTGGATAAACCCAGAAATGGGCTTTATCTAAAGCGATATTACGCTTAAACGAGGTGTGGAGATTTTTGTTAGTTTAGATTTATTTACTGCTGGTGTGTTTTAGATTAGAAAAGTGTGCCTAGTTTAGAAGTGTGTGTTTGTCACTATGACTGCTTATCTGAGTTTTACTCTTGATATTGCAGATGTCGACGTCTCTTCAAACCTACATTGGTTTTGCTGATGGTGCTTGTCGTAGTACACGGAACATTTCTTCCGTAGCTTGGGTTATCTATTCACCCTCTGACGAGTTAGTTTCCATGCATGGGGTAAGCCTTGGTCAAACAACAAATAACATTGCCGAGTATAGTGCAGTGATTGAGTTATTATCTGAGTCCATATCATTTGGAATTCGGAGTTTGATTGTAAAGTTGGATTCAGAACTTGTTGTATTACAGCTTAACAGGGTTTATACCATTAGAAATCCAGTGTTATTAAGGTTGTTTTTGAGAGTTCGTCTCTTGGAACGTGAGTTTGATTATATTGAATATCAGCATATTCCAAGACATTTAAATACATTAGCAGATTCGATTGCTTCTAGTATGATAAATAGACATTTGCAATAATTAAAAGTAGTAAAACAAATAACATTCACATATGTACACAGATAGCCGTCAAAATAGTGATATATATCATAGGAGTGTGTTCAAAAAATATACATCGTCTTCGATCATAGGTTGGAAACACCTTATGATCGGAAAAAATGATAATACAAAAGTGCAAAAATGAGTCTACACGATCATCCCATCACTGATGATGATCTCGATAAGAAACAACTGCTCGGGCCACCCTGCACAGGAACCTCCTGAAAGGTCCTGGGACTCCAATCACATATCTTTGTAGCCTGAGAGGAATGTCATCTATACTGGTCTCTGGTATATCTAGAGTCAAGCGCTCTAGATGATGCTCCAAATCAGTCAAAATATCTACTGATTGGCCTGCTGGGGCTGGTGCGGGCGCAACTGGTCGTCTCCTCTCAAAAGGTTGGAGATGAGCTGGTCGTTGTGGACCCACATCTGTATTCAAAAAAAATTTGATTATTAGTTTTTTAAGACGATAAAAATTTAAAAAAATTAGCACTTAGCAAATGTTGAAAAATTATTTTACCTGAATCATCCCACTGTTCCCCTGCCGGGAGAGACATCTCTCTATCACCGCGGAAATCCATCCCGGCATACGGAAAATCTTCTATAACAAAAAGTTGGCGATCCAACCAACGAAAATATGAAGAAGGGATTTACAATCTCAGTGCCCTCAATAGCATGACGGGCCATCAGCGCGGACCAACGAACCATTCTTGGTTCTCGAGGTCGACCGGTACCAACGACAATACTTTGTGGAGCTAATAGGGGGATCCTCTCCAGAGCAAAGGAAACGACGATGGATCCGTATCCGAAGTTTTTTAGTTTCCTGGTTTTTGCTCTGGTAAGTTGGCCTTTTACATTTGCCAACACAGCTTCACACTAGTTAAAGATGGTGCCGCGAAAACAGTCCACTGCAACACGCATTTGGGAACCAGTAGCCACATGTAGTGCGGCGCTCCCACATAGTTTGGTAACAGTGAATGCTATAACCTTCAGTTCAGGACGGATGATATGTTTTATGTCAATCCGTATGTCCCGAGGATTTGCCTGATCATTGCAAAATTCGAGTTGAAGACTAGCGACAGTCTGGCCACCTGGCCTAGTCCCAAACAAGGATACTTGTTCGCCCCTCTTGGACAAACCAGTCAAAAAGTATATATCCTCCAGCTCAATTTCGAGCTGGTGGCCACCAATGAAGAAACACTGGTCCTCCACATGCCATCTGTCTACCAACCATGTTAAGAGTTCCACTTGTGCCCTCATGCCAGAGATGGCCCAGAATTTGTATAAGCCACATGCTTTTAATGCCCTTTGTGTGGGCAAATGAAGTATTGCAGCTTCATCCACTTCCTCATGCTCTCTTTCTCGCCAAATAAGCATCTTGTTAATCCTGCAACACAAATAAGGCAAGTTAGAATGATTTCATTTAAAAAAATTTGGCAGAAAAATGAGAAAACCGTGTTTTAAAAGTGACCGCGCGGGTACCGCACCCGCTCTTTGTAAACAGAGCGTAGCTCCGCACGCGGGGTGAATGCCAGGTGCGGTACCCACGATTTTTTCCCGTTAAGAAAAAATCGGGGTCCGCAGGTAACCTGTGTCCCACCTGCGGACCCCGCAGGCGCATTTTTGAACCATTTTTTGCCCTAAAAAATCAAACTAAAGCCTAAAAATGAATTTCAAACGGATGAAAAACAAGGTAAGGAGGTCGTGGATTACCTGGGGCTGACGATTTTCGATTCCAACGGTTGAATTTTCCAGAATCTTCACGGGAACTTTTTTATCCAAAAGCTTTTAACTTTTCACTCTGCAACTGAACGGTAAAAATGAAATAGAAAAAGTCCTTTTTATAAGTTTTTTCGAATGAATGAATTTTTTATTTGTTTATTTTTCACTTTAAAAGGGTATTTTTTGAAAGCATTTTTACTTATCTTAAATAGGTATGTGTAATGTTTTGAGTTTTTGTGCAGAAACAGGATTTTTCAGGTGAAATGATCGTTTTTCAACAAAGAGCATAATTTTATCACTTTTTCGGACTCTTTAAAATTTTTTACGAAAAAGTGAAACCTTGGAGTCCTCTTTAAGCCCTTTTCAGACTCTCTAAATATGAAAAGATTGCCGAGTACTTGACTATTCGAACTCGTTAAAGTAAATGAACAGTCGTCCCTTCAGTATAAGTTTACCCCTTTTACGGACCGAAATGGACTATTTACGAAAAAGGTATACGTTGACTAAATACGGTCAATAGAGTTCTCTCCCGCATTATTTTATCCTTTTTCGGGCTCGAGAGACTAAATTTACGAAAAAGAACACCAATGGAGTTTTCTTAAGTTTTTCTTCTGACTCCTTAAAACTGAAAAACACCGAGTTTCTCCTATACTGGACTCGTTAAAATTTAACAGTAAAGGACCTGTTTAATTTTCAACAGGAACGAACCACTCCTTCTTAGGGTTCAAATTTTAAACTAAGTTGGACTCATCCGAAGGATGAGCTTATAACCAAGAAAATGTTATCCTCCTCAAGCTTGTCAAAAATAAAGAGGTACTTGCCAGAAATGGTGGGGGAAAAGAGAGAAAAATGGGCGTGTTTGTTGTATTTTAATCTTCGAAAACTCAGTCAACCACTCTTGGACATGACACTTATATTCACCTGGGTTGGGAAATCCTTTGCCTAACAGTTAATCAAACCACATTGAAAGTTTTCAGCCGGTTTCTGGGTATTAAATTTAGGTCAATTGACACCAAGCCATCTGCAGTGTCGTTATGTGTCCAAGAGAACAGTTCAAATAAAACCATTCATCTGCAAAATATCTGTCATCCATCTTTGACCATCCCTGAGTCAGTCCTTGCCAATATATTTTCAAAACTTGATCTATGATTTCGTGTTGTGGGTTTACCTACGACAGATCACTTTCTATCGACATCAACACATTATCTAGGAAGTTGATCTAGAAATCGTCAGTACCTTGAAATCTGCATGCCTCAATGGCAGGTTTCTCGCCTTCGACGACAGGTTCCATCATTGACCTTCGATCGAATGATTTCGTGAGATGTTCGACTTCAGCTCATTCATTCACATTTCATGGATTGTACTGAGTACTTTGAGAGCCATTGAAATTATTGGTGGTTTCTCTCACACTTGTTAACAGTTCACATCATTAACTGGTAATCAAGTGGTTTCTACCATGTTCGACTTCGACACATTCATTCACATGGATAGAATCGTACTGGTTCGAGATGCGGAAATCAAGACCCTGGATCTAGTTTCCACCATCCAGGCTACGAGGAATTTTGTTGTCATCTATACAGTAGACTATTGATAAACAGATGGCTGCGTCCATACTGTGTCTACATATATCTGTACTATGATGTATTCAAAATCATTCCTGTATCAGAACGATTTCAGTTAGTTTATAGTTATTTTTATTCTGAGTATGGGAATGCCTACCTCAGTGATGACATATACATGTATATACTTTGCATTGGAATGTTTTTACTGATGTTCCGACTAGGGTGTCCACAGGGATGATCTTTGAGATGATAAAGTACCGCACTCTTCATATATGACGGACCACGCCTTCATCTATTCCGGACTTTGCACTTTAGGGGGCAATTTGTTACACTCGACACCGTCACCTTGACATTTTACCATGAGTATGAGCTCATTATTACTCATACTTCCTCCTTTTGCAAGTCCAATATATCGACCTCCTCATGTCAAGCTTCAAAATCGAGAGAAAAATCCCTAAAATCCCCCCTAAGAATTGGTATCGCACTTTCTCTATGCATTCCCTGCGGTCCCGCACCTAAATCTCAGCCTGCCTGCGGAACCATACCGCACGTTCTTTGTGTAATGGGTGCGGACCTCTGTAAAACATAAAAAGGCGAGAAAATGAAGATAAAAAGTGAATTCCAGGTGAATTCTAGAAGATTTTAGACGGGAATTTTCGGGAATGGATACGCTTTGAGAAGGTTCATGCATCCCTCACTTGATGGAGCTAACCCCTTGATATAAGGAGCTTATCCCTTTGAAGGAGGATTTTATCCCTTCATATTTGGAACAAGAAACCTCCTCTTTTCCACTATAAAAAGAGGCCTTGGGTAGCCTCAAAGGGAGTTCAAGCTGAAGAGATTTGAAGTTAAATGCTGTTGAGATTCAGTCTCAAATAACTAAGACTTTCTGTGAGGTTAAATCACTCTTTTCTAGTTGTCTTGGTTCAAAGAGTGCAATGCTTGTCATAATAGAAGAGATTCCTGCTTCGGACCCCGGGAGGACCTGCACAACATCAAGGCACAGGTTGTAAAGGTTTTCTAAATTTGAAATTAATACAAATATACTCATTTCTCTCATTAAACTGTCTATTCATGGTTTATTTCATAAATTCCTTGATCATTATGATAAGTATGATTTATAATAATGTCTATACAGGTGCTGCTTAATCTTTTTGCTTGTTTGTGATTGCAGATTCACGAGGAACGTTCCTTCAGTGCACGGGAAGGACTTCAACAAAATCAAGCAAGCGTTGGACATAAGGTAGGTCTCACACCTATATAGTGTTTTTATGAATCTTATATTCTTAGAGAGAGATTAGTATAATTGGCTATTTGTTGCTAGTTACCTTTTGTACTAGAGAGATCGGTCTTGTCCGCAAGACGGATTAATCTACACCTACCGTCAGTTGACGGTAGGTTGGGAGAAATTTTACGGTAACCAGTTGGAAATTCTTGCTGTGGAACAATAAGGTTTTCCAAAAATTTTGAGGCTTCATCCATGTGAGGGCAAATGTGAGTTTGATGACTCCCTTTGCATAACTTACAAGGAAACCTAACTTTACCCTTTTTCCCAGGAACCCGACTATCACTGGTTGATGGATCAACGGAAAGTTGATGAGTGGTCGATTCGATTTCACATTCGGTCGATCCCACTCTCCCTGTAGAGAGTGAACTTCATACCGCTCAGGTTCTTCTTGTTACATCAGATTCTTCTACGCCGGGGGGCATTTCACCTGTTTCTACAGAACCCCCTCCAAGTACTGAGGTCTTTTCCTTTGATTGGAATAGACTGACAGAACCTCGTCTTCCTTCCTCCATCCCTTTCCAAATCATTGTCAATTTTGGTGGTAGGGACATTCGCCGCACACAGGTAGATGAAGGTGCTTCTGTTAGTATTTTATCCTCAACTGCTTGGAAAGCTTTGGGTTCCCCTCAGCTTGTGCCTATTACGCAGAATCTGAAAGCTTTTAACAGAACCATTAGTGAACCTTTAGGGATCCTTCCTAAGCTTTCTATTACTTTGGAAGGTAAAACTGTCTGTATTGATCTTATGGTAGTTCGAGGTCCCTTGGATTTTAATTTACTCCTTGGGCGAGACTATGTTTATGCAATGAAAGCTGTCGTATCGACACTCTTTCGCGTGATGTCTTTCCCTCACAATGGCAATATTGTGACTGTAGACCAGCTTTCATTCACTAGTCTTGATTCGACTACCAATAATATGACACCCCTAAATGTTCCTATTTCTAAAGTGGTATCTACCCCGCCACGGGTTAATTATGTGGCAACTAGTCCCATGTTTTCAGTTACCGATGTAAGCGAGCCTCTCACTGTTTGATCGACTTCCTATGACTTAGATCCGGTAATTGACATGGAAAAATCTATGGGATTATTTGAACGTGATGTTCTTATCCCTTTTGAGTCCCTTGACATGTATTCCTTCCAGAGAACTATTCTTCCATCTGATGAAGACCTCTTGGAAGCCATGATCAAGGCGTGTCCATTGACATGTGTTTCTTCCAGTTGGAAGCCATAATCAGAAATGGTGAGGAGAGTTCCTTTTACTGTGTCAACCTCATTAAAAAATGAATCAGTGTGTCTGAGGAAAGTTCCTTGTACTGTGTCAACCTCGTTAAAAAATGAATCAGTGAGTGTGAGGAGAGTTCCTGTTACTGTGTCAACCTCGTTAAAAAATGAATCAGTAAGTGAGGAAAGTTCCTTGTACTGTGTCAACCTCGTTAAAAAATGAATCAGTAACTGAGGAAAGTTCCTTATACTGTGTCAACCTCGTTAAAAAATGAATCAGGGAGGCCGAGGAAAGTTCCTTTTACTGTGTCAACCTCGTTAAAAAATGAAACAGTGAGAGCATAGTTCTTTTCTTGTGTCAAGCTCGTTTAAAAAATGAAACAAGATTCTATGAGGACGGTTCTTTTCCTGTGTCAACCTCGTTAAAAAATGAATCAGTTGTTCAGAGGATAGTTCCTGTTACTGAGTCAACCTCATTAAAAAATGAATTAGGTATGAGGACAGTTCTTTTCCTGTGTCAACCTCTTTAAAAAATGAATCAGTAGGTTATGTAGGTAGATTAGAAATAAGTAGTTAGCTGAGGATAGTTCCTTTTACTGTGTCAACCTCGTTAAAAAATGAAACACGTTGCCATGAGCATAGTTCTTTTCCTGTGTCAAGCTCGTTAAAAAATGAAACAAAATCCTCCCCTAATTGAGTCGAGTCTTTGAATAGACCTCGTAAATGTTAGATCATATATTTAGGTTATTTTTTAGGTCGGGTCTTTCATATGTTCTCGTAAATGAACCTTCATTCCATCCATATATTTATTAGTACTGTACTTAGTTGAATGAAATGAAGCTGGGGGGGCATGCACTCTAGCAGTTACGCTTAGGGGGCATCAAGCATAGTTTTCTCTCTGTTTCAAGCTTGTGAAAAAATGAAACCACTCTGAAGCATAGTTTTTCTCTGTTTCAAGCTTTTGTAAAAATGAAACCTATCTTGAGTCAATTTTGGTTATTTTCAAGACTCGTTAAACTCATGAAAATCCCGAGATTATTTTGCTATCTTTCATTCTCGTAAAACACATGAAAATGCCGAGTTCTTTCCGTCTTTTCCTGCTCGTTAATTAAATTGAAAGTCGGCCATATGAGTACATTTTTATCCCTTTTTCGAACTCGTTAAAACTTACGAAAAAGTGAAAACCATGAGTACATTTTTATCCCTTTTTCGAACTCGTTAAAACTTACCGAAAAAGCGAAACCCTGGAGTTCTCTTTTAAGCCCTTTTCAAACTCTCTAAACATGAAAAGATTGTCGAGTACTTGAATATTCGAACTCGTTAAAGTAAATGAACAGTCGTCCCTTCAGTATAAGTTTACCCCTTTTACGGACTGAAATGGACTATTTACGAAAAAGGTATACGTTGACTAAATACGGTCAATAGAGTTCTCTCCCGCATTATTTTATCCTTTTTCGGGCTTGAGAGACTAAATTTACGAAAAAGAACACCAATGGAGTTTTCTTAAGTTTTTCTTCTGACTCCCTAAAACTGAAAAACACCGAGTTTCTCCTATACTGGACTCGTTAAAACTTAACAGTAAAGGACCTGTTTAATTTTCAACAGGAACGAACCACTCCTTCTTAGGGTTCGAATTTTAAATTAAGTTGGACTCATCCGAAGGATGAGCTTATAATCAAGCAAATGTTATCCTCCTCAAGCTTGTCAAAAATAAAGAGGTACTTGCCAGAAATGGTGGGGGAAAAGAGAGAAAAACGAACCTGTTTGTTACATTTTGATTATTCGGAAAATCGTTAACCACTCTTGAACACGACACTTTTGTTCACCTGGGTTGGGAAAATCCTTTGCCTAACAGTTAATCAAACCATATTGAAAGTCTTCAGCCGGTTTCTGGGTATTAGCTTTGGGTCAATTGTCACCAAGCCATCTGCAGTGTCGTTATGTGTTCAAGAGGACAGTTCAAATAAACCATTCATCTGCAAAATATTTGTCATCCATTATTGACCATCCCTGAGTCAGTCCTTGCCAATATATTTTCAAAACTTGATCTATGATTTCGTGTTGTGGGCTTGCCTACGATAGATCACTTTCTATCGACATCAGCACATTATCTAGGAAGTTGATCTAGAAATCGTCAGTACCTTGAAATCTGCATGCCTCAATGGCAGGTTTCTCGCTTTCGACGACAGATTGCATCATTGACCTTCGATCGAATGATTTCGTGAGATGTTCGACTTCAGCTCATTCATTCACATTTCATGGATTGTACTGAGTACTTTGAGAGCCATTAACATTATTGGTGGTTTCTCTCACACTTGTTAACAGTTCACATCATTGACTGGTAATCAAGTGGTTTCTATCATGTTCGACTTCGACACATTCATTCACATGGATAGAATCGTACTGGTTCGAGATGCGGAAATCAAGACCCTGGATCTAGTTTCCACCATCCAGGCTGCGAGGAATTTTGTTGTCATCTATACAGTGGACTATTGATAAACAGATGGCTGCATCCATACTATGTCTACATATATCTGTACTATGATGTATTCAAAATCATTCCTGTATCAGAACGATTTCAGTTAGTTTATAGTTAGTTTTATTCTGAGTATGGGAATGCCTACCTCAGTGATGACATATACATGTATATACTTTGCATTGAATGTTTTTACAGGTTCTCCCGGGGTCCGAAGCAGGAATCTATTCTACTATGACAAGCATTGCACTCTTTGAACCAAGACAACTTAGAAAAGAGTGATTTAACCTCACAGAAAGTCTTAGTTATTTAAGACTGAATCTCAACATCATTTAACTTCAAATCTCTTCAGCTTGAACTCCCCTTGAGGCTACCCAAGGCCTCTTTTTATAGTGGAAAAGAGGAGGTTTCTTGTTCCAAATATGAAGGGATAGAATCCTCCTTCAAAGGGATAAGCTCCTTATATCAAGGGGTTAGCTCCATCAAGTGAGGGATGCATGAACCTCTTCAAAGCATATCCATTCCCGAAAATTCCCGTCTAGAATCTTCTAGAATTCACCTGGAATTCACTTTTTATCTTCATTTTCTCGCCTTTTTATGTTTTACAGAGGTCCGCACCCATTACACAAAGAACGTGCGGTATGGTTCCGCAGGCAGGCTGAGATTTAGGTGCGGGACCGCAGGGAATGCATAGAAAAGTGCGATACCAATTCTTAGGGGATTTTAGGGATTTTTCTCTGATTTTGAAGCTTGACATGAGGAGCTGATATATTGGACTTGCAAAAGGAGGAAGTATGAGTAATAATGAGCTCATACTCATGGTAAAATGTCAAGGTGACAGTTTTCAGTGTAACAACTTCACTTCAGCAGTTTACCAACCCTGGTTGACAATTAAATGAACTCAATTTAGGAACATTTGCATTTGTCATTTGTCATCAACCAAATAGGCTTCACTCTGTTTTTAAACCAGCAGCTTCTTTCCACTAGCTTTGTAGTCATTTTCCTTGTGAGCATAAAAGCCATCAAAAGACCAAAAACATCATAAATCATCATAAGAGACCAAAAACATCACAAAACACTAAACACAACGCCTTAGGAAACAAACACCTAGGCACATACAGTGCACTTCACTTCAGCAGTTTACCAACCCTGGTTGACAATTAAATGAACTCAATTTAGGAGACTAGGTTGAGACCAAATAATAATATGATGATATCCATTACATAATAATATAATGTAAATATTAAGCCAAGTACACAAAATGTACACATAAATTGGTTAAATATACTATTTAAGTTGCTCAATACCCAAAAAATATCAACCTATGGTGTGAATTATATTTATAGATAATATAGATACTAAACCATTTTATCAAACATCTATTTCTCTGATTTTTTTTTTTTTTTTGTGCATAATCCTCTTGTCTCCTACACCCCAACCCCAAACCAAAACAAAATATAACTAAGAGAAGGTTTTTATTTATTTTTATCTTTTATTGAGATTCCATTTACAGTGAATATTTTGGTAATACATTTTGGAATCTCCTATGAAGGCATGTTCCATGAAAATAAATTATATTCCTATCTTTCTCATTTAGCAAATCCACTCTTGACTTTTTTCTCTATTTTTTTCCCTTTATCATAAATCTTGAATAACCTAGTTCATTGTTGTGATTTATATGAGGATATCTCCTAACAACTCTTTTAATATTATACAAGATATTATACACTTCATATTCCAACTCTTTCTCCTCTTGAAATATGTTTTTGTAGCCTCACTTTTTCTAGGTTTTATATTTTGTAGTTTTTTACGAAGTCATAAACATTTTTAACCTTGTAGAGATGTAGTCAAATTTCCATGATTGAGCTATGTGGGTTCTTAGATCTTGAAGGGGATTTTTGGAGGAAATTACTTCGATAAATGTTTCTAAGCCAATAGTGCAATGGTTAAAGGACATGTTGTCTCTTTGAAGTCATTTCTAGGCTCAAGAACTGTGCCAAAGCATCTAAGTAAGGGTTTTAATCTAATTTTAGAACCAATGACTCAAACAATTAACACTTGTATAATCCAAAAACTTATGAGATTTTCAAAGTTTTCATTTTCATTCCTAACATAATCCAATCCTTCAATTGATTTTCAAAGGGGAAAGGAGAATATAAATGAAAATTAAACATTCATCATGAATACTTAATCAATCAGATATAGTAGATGTGTGTAGAGAAAATTTTATAACAAAACATATATACATTTAAGAGATGATAAAAGCCAACAATTAAATGATAAAGAGGTACTAATTCAAATATATTTTTCAATTAGCTAGTTTCCATTATGATGACAACTTTGCAGTTCACTGTAAGGGAAGTTAATATTTAACTTAGCCTTACCCTAACTCCTATGCTACCTTGAACATATGATGAAAAACATAGATGAATACACCGGAAAACTCACATTTACACAAGATTTGTTAAAACTGAAGCCATAATCCTTTGGTTATCTTCAAAATATTTCAAAAAAGTAAAATGATGTATCTTGGCTATCACAGAGGTTCAACCCTTCTTACTTTGAATTAAAAAATATTTATAGAGTTTAATTTAAAAATATATAATCTAATAAAACCTTTTATAAATATTTGTTTATCCTAATGATTTGGATATATATAATTAAAACAATACAAAAATTTATTTTTTGAAATTAATTTACATATTCAACACACTATTCGAGGTTGATGTTTGTAATTTCTACCTTGATACTTGTTTCTGCTCTTTTTTCTCCTTCTTTTGTTGTACTGACACCTCAAATTTTGTATTTAGCTCATGCTTTTCTTATGCTCCCGGCTATAATTATGTATTTATTTTACTCAATAAGTTCGAGTAACTTGTCCCTTTTTTCATCATCTGGAATTGAAAATTTAATTACCCTCTTGTAGGCTTCATCTATTGCTGTATATTTTTCAAAGATTGGCCTAGTAATAAATAAATTTTGGATCTCGCGCTGGATAAATAAATCATATTCTAGACCGTCTATAAAAGCTTTAGCACTTATTACTCCCTTTACCTTGGAAATTTTTTGACCTATCTGTTGCTATCTCATGCAATATATATTGGTAATTTCCTAGTGGAATCAATTGCCCATTAGAATTTCTCAAAGATGGAAGTCCTTTTTGCTGGAGGATAGAAAATTTTCTATGAAATTTCTTAATTTGAATTTCTAAGTTTTGACATTTATTCTCCAACTGTAACATCAAGTTTATCTTAGTCAAAACTTTTATGACTTCAAAGATTGTATCTGTCCTGTCTTAAATTCCATATCTTCGAGCTCATCCTTAGTCTTTGAATTCAACACCTTGATAATAGTTGTTGCCTCTCCTGGTTTATGATCCAATTCTTCTTTCGTTTCTGCTATGGTTGTTTTTTATTTTCTTACCAATTGTTCTTGTTCAAATATTATCTCAATGGATGTTTGGAGCTATAATATTGTTGAATTGATGTCGACCCAATTTTTTTCCTTTGCCTTAGATAATGTTTGTGTAAAAGTGATTCATCCGAGTATTTATCGAGTTGTTTGGTTAGCTTGAAATTATTTTGTATTTCAACTATATATGCATTATTTACCTTGATTTTTTTCTCCTCCATCTTCTATATTGTTGCTTTCAATTTTTCTATTTCAAAATTTCTTAAAGATAAATCTCCCATGGCCTTTGATAATATTTTAGTAGCTTCTTCACGAGTTGAATCTGTTTGCATTGTAGAGGTTCCTACACTCATATTTTGTTATTCTTTTTCAAGAGGCTTTCCATATCAGCTTTTGTTTTATGAATTTGAATATTTTACTCCATAATCATCTTCAACATATTCTCTATTTCCTTTTCTATGTTTCCTACTTCTTTAGTTTGTGGGTGCTCTGTTGTAGGTAATTTTAGTTGCTTTGTTAGTGCTTGGATGTCCAAATTTGGTCTCTTAATTGTTTCTTTAGTAACATTGACATCATTAGGTTATAATCCTAACTTTATTACAAAATCTTCAAACCCTTTTATTCTGGTATAATTAGCTAAGGAAGACATTCTTTCTAGCTTGAGCTGGGAATGAATATTATTTAAGGAAGCCTGTAATTTTGATGCTACCATAGTTGATCTTGTGAGTGAGGAATAAATTATCTCATCTAACTATTTATGAAGATAAATTTGATCTATTGGATGTATTATTGGTATCAAAAGAAAACACATAAATCTTATAGTCATTTGCAATTTTAGGAACTGAGACTTTTGGCTCAAGGAATGCTAGTTGAAATTTCCCTTTGTTAGGGTCTAGTCCATATATGATTATGTGTTGAGTAGTGGAGGAATGTTTCCAAAACTCAAAATATGTTAAATTTTTCAATGCCTATTTATTTTTCTTAATTTCTCTGAATCTGGAAAAAAATATTTGGTTTCCTGAAGAAGGAGAAGTGGGATAAGTAGAAGAATTGATGGTTTTTTCTTCAACTTGCTGTAAAGAAAAAATAGTGTCGCCTGATAGCACTATTGTGGTAGGTTATTATGAATTTCTAACCTATGATGATTCTTCTTCTACATTCATCGATTTCCTCCTTTTGAAAACTTTGAATCCAATTTCTTTAAGTCTTGAAACAATAGGTTAAATACTTTTTTTGGTCCTTTTAGTTCCTTTTCTTTTAAAATTGGAGTTTCCAAAGTTGTGTGACTAGAAATTTGTTCTTCAACTTCTTGCAGTGTATTTTCCTCCCATTCATCTTGATTTTCATACTGCTCAATCTCTGATTTTTTTATATGAACATAAGGTGTTGACTTATGTTCATATATCATGGATGAAATTATTCCAAATGGGTCATAAGGCCAACTGAAGCTTAATTTCAACTTCACTTGTCTGAGTAAACTATCAACTTCCTTCTTTGTTGCTATGATATTAACAATAAATGGACCAATTTTTCTTTCAATTTAACCTCAACTTTTTGTTTCCTAGAAAAATAATGGATTTCATCCATATTCATCCTCTGTCTAATGAATTCTAAAGAAAAAATCCTCAAAGGTAGGAAAATTGGTAGTTTATATGGAGGTAGCTCACAACCATAGACTTTTATTTCTGTAAAAAATTGATAAAGATACCAATCTCCAACCTTTGATTTATCACAAAGATGGAGGGTCATTTTAATTTCTATGGACATTATAGGAACTACATCACTTCTCAAAAGACATAATGCCATATGTAAAAATTGATTGAAAAAATCATTGATAGAGTATTCCTCTGTGTTTTTCCTAACCAAAGAAGTCCAGTGGATCCAGTGGATAAATGGCTGCAGTTTTCCCTATGAATCCAACTTTTGCAATGGAAATTTGAATCTCTCTGACTAATAATATAAAAAAAGATATATAAAAATAAAATAATGCTTGAAATAACCCTTAACACTAAAATTTACAAATTGGTCATCGATGACATCTAATAAAAACTAACTAAAATTGAACAAGACAAGGGGGTTTTTTCTAGATGAGAATACTGACACGAATCCTAAAGTGAATTCATCCACCCATTGATCATTTTGGTACTCTAAAAGACAAGAAACCATGAAAATAACTTGTCTAGACATTTCTAGAAAAACTGCAGAAGAGTATGGTGGATTGGTTCGGGGTAATTCTAAATTTTCGGGTAGAAAAGACTCGAAAATATGAGCTCATTGTTGAAATGTAAGTTTTTGGTAAATTTCCATGAGGGAATTGGTTGAAAAAGGATGAATAATTCCTTGAGGATTTATCTGCAGAGCTTGGAAAATTGACTCATAGGTTATACAAAACAAAATATCATTATTTCGAGCAACTATAGCTATTTTACTGGGTAAATATCGACTTTCACACCAAGTGATGAATACAAGGAAGTGATGGGTTTTAGGGAAACAAAATTGAGGCAAAATAGACTCCCAGAAGTAGAATTCGTCGCTGAAATCCTCAAATTTTTGGTATGCCCACTTATGGAGTTCATAAAGATCAAATTCACACTAGGTTTTAGTAATTTTGATTTGGCTATCAATTAGAGGAAGTTCATCTAAGTTAATTACAGGAGGTAAGGTTGGAATTTCAACAATTGCTTTGAATTTCCATTTATGACTTTCCATTTCTTAAATTGAAAGAGCAGAGGATGATTAAGGAAATTACCCATTGAATCTGCGACTTGCAGCACTGGTAGTTGTTGTAATTGGTCGATTTGGTGACATAGAGTGTTTTGGCTAAGTATGGAAGATGGACGAACAATAGATTGATAGTAGTGATTTGCGGGAACATTGGCATAGGGAAAAGGGGCAATAATGGTAAGTGGTAAAAGGACCGGGGGGGGGGGGGGTGGGTGGGGTGTCCTGCAATCACTAGGAGGAAGACACGTAGTCACGAGTGGTAAATTTAAAATAATTTTGTAGAACCCTACCCCCCTTTAATTAACCATCGGGAGTGCGAGGGGTCCTGTAATTTCTTAATAGCCATTGATCGGAGCAGAGTAAATCTGGAGCATCGAAGGCAACATAGACTTTAACTTCTTTGGTGGCGGTGCTTTAATTAAATAAAAATATTAATTAAATACTTGTTTTTCGTGCCATAATAAAATATAAAGTGCCATTTAGTATAACATGATTTATTACAAAGTGCATAAAGAAAATTAATTCAACTTTTTTTTAAAAAAATATACATTTTAGAAAATAAATGCATAGAGAAAAAGAAGTTACAACATCGAATCCATCTGCAGACTGCTTCCCCCCCAAGATGGAGAGAACATGCAGATCCATGTGCCTTCACCTCAGGCTATGGAGTCATCGTTGTAGAAAACTACACTTTCTTTTGGAAATTTAAATAAAATCGAAAATATAAAATGATTTTGAGAAAAACTCTTTTAGTGTTGGATTTAATGCTTTAGATATTTCCCATTGACTGGAAATGAGAAATATTCCCCACCAAATTTCGAATAAAGAAGGTGTTTTCAAACTTTCCATGATTTCCTATTTCTTTACTTCTTGCATCCCATCTGAGAACCAAATATCCTTGTCTGGAATATGTTTCTCTATCATTTTTGTCAAATAAACTTTTCATGTTGTCTTGATATTGTAGAATTTTGTGTTTAACTTCTTCCCTATCCTGATTTAGTTCAATAATTTTATTTATCCTTTTTGAAAAATAATCAGTATCTTCATATGAATCCTACAAAAGGTTCATGATTGAAAATGCTAATTGAGTAGGGAAAATAACTTATGTTCCATAAAAAAGTTGAAAAGGAGATTTATGAGTAGACCTTTTAGGTGAAACTTTGTTTGCCCATACTACATATTTCAAATGATTGTCCCAGTTTCTTTTATGACTTTCTAACACCTTCTTGATGACTTCGATCAAATTTTTGTTTGATGATTCTAGTAGCCCATTCCCTTGTGGATATTAAGGTGTTGAGTGATGTAAGGAAATATGATATTTTTGACAAAATTCAATCATTTTGATGTTTCTAAAATATTGAGCATTGTCTGTAACAATATATCTTGGACAACCAAATCTATACAAAATGTTTTCTTCAAAACATTCATAACTACAACATGAGTGGCATTCCTCATAGTAATAGCCTCTACACACTTTGAGAATTAATAAATTGATTTAAGTATCCATCTTTGTTGATTACATGAAGAAGGAACTATTTCTCCAATAAAATCTAGTCCCCACTATAAGAAGGGAGCTTCAACTGAAACTGGAATGAGAGGTAGAGAAGCTAATATTTGTTTTCCTGCGAAAATATGGCAAGGAATACAAATTCTTGCTTTTGAACCAACCTTTGCAAACAATGTTGGCCAATAGAATCCTACTCTAAGTAATTTGTGTGTTGTTTTTTTCCAAGCATAATGACCTCCACATAGTCCTTCATGAAAATTTTCAATCACCCCTTTTGTTTCACTTTCAATCAAACTCAATAAGGGAGTATTTAATGGATCCGTCCGATACATATTTTCATTTACTATACAATATTTCATTGCTTTCAGCTTAAGAGATCTACATTGATTCCTTGTGAATTAAAGAGGGTATTCAAAATCACACAGAAAATGTACAATGTCTTTATACCAATCTAGCAATACAATGTGTTCATCAATATGCAAAGGAAGTAGTACATATATTGAGATGAAAGAAGGTTCTTTTGGATTCTTCTCCTCTGAAACCTACATGATTGAGTTGATGCCCAAAATTTTACAATTTGATTCTTCCAACAACTTAGCTAGACCTTGTCCCTTCACCAGTTTTGTAGGTTTTATATCTAGATCAAACTCTAGGATCTTAGAAATCCATCTCCCCCTTTTGTCATCTATATCAGGTTGAGTCAACATTGTCTTTACTGCATTATTAGGCACATAAGCAATTTTGGGAGAATGTAGGACACAGATTCTAAAATCTTTTCGAGGTTGTACTAAAGCATAAGGTTTATTTTCTATTATTTCATATTTCAGTTATGCATCCCTCATGACTTGGTTGAAGAAATAAATTGGTTGCTCATGTTGGTATTCTTTTTTCTGCAATAAAACTATTTTTATTGTGGTATTTGAAGCAAAGGAAAAAATGATAAAGATTTTTGAATAGTCATGACTAGCAAGTACTGGTGCTTCTGAAATTTCTTTCTTGATCTGAGAAAAAAAATAATTTATCCTGTGTACTCCATTTGACTTCATTATATTTATTAAGCATATCAATAATTTCTTTAACAAGTTCAACATAATTGTTTATGAACCTTCTTAAAAAATTTATCCTCCCTAAGAGTGATTGAATTTATTTCTTATTTTTGGGGAAACTAATTACCTAAATAGTTGATTTCTTTCTTATTTATGGGGAGACTCAGGAGGTTCTTTCTCAGATGGTGTCTTCTCAGAAGGTGCCTACTCAGATGGTGCCTACTCAGATGGACGTGCTTGCTCAAGTGGACGCGCCTGCTCAGGAGGTGCTTGCTGAGATAGTTTTTGCTCAGGAGGTGCCTGCTGAGATGGTGCCTACTCAGGACTAGATGTTGGCTACTCATCTCCAGCGCAAGGTGAAGGAGGAGGAGGTGGAGTACTAGAATGATCACTCCACTCATGATCATGATCATCCGATGAGCCTATGCCACACATAGCCATGGTTCCTATCCCTCCTAGCTGCTAGTAGCCTAGAAGCTCTGACGATATGACGCATAAATCTCATCATATGAACGCCCAATATTCTTTAGTAGTCAACTGAACGGATTCCCCAATGCCCAATGAGCTATAACTCACCTTAGCACCACCCTACCACCATGAAGTTTGCACAGGTTTGAACTTGTTGGTGACTTCATGCACCAGCCTAGCACCAACCTAGCACCCTATATAAGAATAAAAGAAGAATGGACTCTTGACCAAGGAAAATGGTCCACTTTACAATGATATAGAATGATGTAGAAGAAGAAGACACACTAGACCATAAACCAAACTATGACACAACCACCTAATGATGATCCTAGACCTCCCGACACTACCTTTTTAATTCTTAGAAGATAGACACTTGTATAAATTTTACAATGATGCTTTTACAATGACTAAGTATAATGACACCTTTACAATGGCTATATGCAGTGCTTCCCACTTGAAGACTTCATGTGGTGAACTTCTTGCTGTTGTTTTGCACCTTGATTGCTGCTCTTGTCATGCTACCCTTTCTCACTCATTAGAACATTAGATCATGCATTGAGTCTTATCTTGGTGAATATATAGTACTTGCAAAGAGTATTCAAGGAAATACCCATGACATGATAATAAAAAAACTTACCACATCCTGCAAAGCATATGTCAGTGCTAAAAAAAAATTATAATACACAGAACGTAATGCAATTAAGAGATGAACATGCATATACAAAATATACTTACCTAGAGCTTACCTCTGCTGCACCTTGATTTTCTTTGCTACCCTATAAAGTCTAGTGCTTTTCAACCCTTGACAGCACATGATTTAGCTTTTTCTTGCTTTCTAGGAGCTTGATATTGAATTTGATGTATCTATGTTATTTCAGGTCCCCAATATGTTATTTTTGGTCATGTAGTATCCCTCTGAGTCTTATTTCCAATGCCAAAGGTTTGACCAAATTTAGATTTTTCAAGGCATAATTATGCCCAATCTCTCACAATGACCTGATTATGGACTAGATCAGTAGAGCGAGCTTGTACGACATGAAACGTGTCACTATTTCCTTTTTTGGCTCTGAATTGATACAAAGAAAACTACAATCCGTGCACTATCTGCCACATTTTACAGAATTCCAATCAAATTCTCAGAGAGAGAGAGTTATGAAAATTTTCCCAAGGTCACCTCTTTGAGATGAAGTTCAGGAGCCTGCAAAAACCATAACTTCCATAGATCAAATCTCCAAAAATATTATGAACCATGGTCTGAAATTTTTACATGAGTTTCCTCGGATTTCGGCTTCGAGTGATAAAAATTTCAGCTACTGAACCTTCGTATAAAAAATGTTATAGCGAAACTTCCACAATGATATGTTTCAAGTAGCAAAATCCCTACATGAGGAGGATATGAGGATCACAATTTATATAAATGCTTAGGATGAGAGTATCTTCAAAAAGTGAATGTGGGATGGATTTTAGGAGCTTAAAAATTATTAATTATTTATTGTTCAATTACCACAACCAATTATTAGTGTCACGCCTCAACCCTATGGGGTTTTAGCTCACTAACTAGGGTTAATAACTTCAAACATGAATATCTCTCAAACCGTGAAGAATTACGTGGTAAACCATATATCAACAGAAACATCTCGACAAGTAGAAACCATCAAAAATATCCTTGACTCAGAAAATAGTAATATGGTAGGCTAAATTTCCCATGCAAGATTTGGGTAGCCCCTGGTGCTGCTTTTGTTGACATAAACGAAAACCACTGATCAACAATATCCCCCTTTGGCATTGATGGCAACACAAGTACCCCCCCTATGATCATAAAACCTCTTCCTACAACACTCTCTCCTCCTTTGACATCAATGGAAAAGGGTAACCCCCCTGATGCACAACCATCTTGTGACCTATACACACTTCCACTCCCCCTTTATTTTATGAATAAGGAAAAAATAATGAGAACTTGGAAGAATCCCAAGCTTCTGGCGAAGATATTCAAATTATTCACAAGGTAAAGGTTTAGTGAAGATATCAACGATTTGTTATTTTGTACTAACATATTCAAGTTTTATATTCTTTTCAGTGACTTGTTCTCTAACAAAATGATATTTGATCGAATTGTGTTTCATTTTTGAATGCATGAAAGTATTATTGGAGATGTTGATGGCACTAATGTTATCACAGAAGATGCGAATAGGCTCACTGAATTATACTTGAAGATCTTGCAAAGTTTGTTTCATCCAAAGGACTTGAGTACAACAAGTTGTCTCTGCAATGTATTCTACTTCCGTTGTAGATAACAAGATTAAGGTTTGATTTTTGCTCAACCATGATACGAGAAAACCACCTAGATAGGATGATGTTCCACTAGTACTCTTACGATCATCAATGGTTCGTGCCCAATATCCGTCTGTAAAGGCTTGAATGATGAGATTGTTACTCTTAGGATACCAAAATCCATATTCTGTTGTTCCCTTTAGATATTGAAGAATTATTTTAGTGACAATAATATGTGATTCTTTTGGTGCTGCTTGGAATCTTGCTACTTGTCCATCTACTTGCATAAAATCTGGTCAGGAGACTGTTACATATAGAAGACTGCCAATCATAGATATGAACAACCTCTAATCCACATCCTTAGATGAGTCGTATATGCTCGATTTGCAACCTGTTACCATCAGAGCAAGGACAGGTTTTCAATATTCCATTTTGAATTTCTTGAGAATTTCCTTGATGTACTTGGTTTGACATATAAATATTCCTTTCTCTTGCTGAGATATTTCAAGCTCTAAGAAGTATGTCACTCACCAAGTAAATACATCTCAAACTCACTTTGCATCTTTGTAGCAAATTTCTTACTTAGTCAATCATCATTTCTACCAAAGATTATATCATCCACATATACCTCAACGATTGTTAAATTATCTTTTTATATTTGTACATAAAGATTGCTATCAACAGTACCTTTATTGAACCCTTGTTGATGTAGATATCCATCAAGAAGAGCATACCATGCTCTGGGAGCCTGTTTGAGACCATATAGAGCCTTATTTAACCTGCAAACATAGTCTTCTTTTTCTGATAGTAGAAAATCTTCAAGTTGTTCGATGTAAACTTCTTCTCCTAACTCGCCATTCAGGAATGCTGACTTAACATCCATTTGGTAGACTTTGATTTTTATTGAACATGCATAGGCGAGAAACATCCGGATGGCTTCCATTCTGGCAACTGGTGCAACTGTTTCATCGAAATTAATTCCTTCCACTTGTGCATAGCCTTTGCAAACCAATCTTGCTTTGTTTCTGGTAACCAGTCCATCTTCATTCAATTTTTTCCTGAACACCAATTTAGTCCCAATTTACATTTTTATATTTTGGTCATGGAACTAATTCCCAGGTGTTATTCTTCTCGATTTGATACAATTATTCATTCATAGCTGCTACCCAATGTTCATTCTGGTTGGCTTCCTCAAAAATACTAGGCTCAAAGGTTGCTAGAAAAGTAATGTGAGCTTGTTGTGATGAACGAAGCTGTTGACTTTCAATTATGTCAGCAATGATTTGATTTAATGGATGGTTCTTTTGAATTCATTATTTTGTTCTCTTTGGAGGATCTTCTCGTCGTTGTTCTTGTATATCTTGATGACCATTATTTACTTATTCCTGGTTGATAGTTGCTTCTTCTTCTAGAATTTTTTCTCTGTCTTTTTCAGCCTCTGTCTCAAGTTTAAAAGATTCTAGGTCCTGATCATTATTATTTAAAACACCATCTTCGTCAAATGTAAAATTTATGCTCTCCACTATCTATTTTTGTCTTAGATTATAGAATTTATAGGCCTTTATTTTGCGTGAGTAAGAAACAAAAATACCTTCTTCAACACGTGATTCAAACTTAACCAACTTTTGATCTTCTCTTTTGATATAACATTTCCTTTTGAATATTATGAAATATTTTACATTAGCTAGTTTTCCTTTCCATAATTCATATGGGGTCTTTTTGCAATTATTTCTGAGAAGAATTCAGTTGATAATGAAGACTATTATATCAATTTCTTGAACCCATAATTTTTCATCCAAATTTTTGTCCTTCAATGTTGTTCTACCCATTTCCTGTACGGTTTTTTTCTTTCTTTTAGCAACTCCATTTTGCTGAGGTGTTCATGCTGTTGAAAATTGTATTTTTATTCCATTTTCGTCACATTATTGCTGAAATAATTTGGAAGTGAATTCTCCACCATTACTTTATCTTAGACACTTTATTTTCAAATCAGTTTCATTTTCAACCAACTCCTTGTAGGTCTTAAAACACTCAAATGCTTTAGTTTTTTTCTTTAGGAAAATCACGATTGTTATCCTGGTATAGTCATCTATCATTAACATGAAATATAATTCTACATCTAAGCCTTTTTTTCTCACAATACCACATAGAATAGTATGTATCAATTCCAATAGATGTGATGCAAATTTTTCTTTTGTTTTAAATTCGACTTTTGTCTTCTTGTTGTGCCGATAGGCTTCACATAGTGTGTTGGAAGGTCATCAAATAGTCCTAGACATGGAAGAAGTTGCATCTACTCTAGAAAAAGAGAAAAGCAAGGGAAAGGTGTCAAAATGGGCTACTTCTAAACCACACACCTCTCCGCGGAATGTTCTATCCCCCAGGCAAGATTCCAAGGAGCACTTCCCCATTGGTGATCCGTCTAAGCGACCAATGAATGCTGGGAAAGAGGCACTACTCGTAGAACCACTTTCTTGGTGACCACCCTATGTTAAGCCGTAAAAGCCTTTGGTGCACAAGCCACAAAACCTTGTTGCGGTGCGGGAATACTTTTAGATGCCCTTGTTCCCTCAGGATTTCCCCCTGGTTGGAAAAATGTATGACAAGATCCCTCAAGTGAAGTTTTATGATAATGATCTCACCAATGAAGTAACGTTCCTAGAGCTTGCCCCATAAAATTACTTGGAACGAGTAGTGTACGATGATGTACCGAAGGTAGAGCCGATTCCTTGGGTGCGCGGGCTGCACAACGTGGGAGTCCTCAATCTGCTGAGAATCCCCTATTTTTGGCGGTACCCCATCACAAGCATGTGTGTTCGCTAATTTTTGGCCTTGGTCCATGAAAAATTGCTCTGGATTTAAGGGAGAATCCCTATAGATGCCGCGTTGATGCATCGGATCACTGATCTGCCCATGAGGGGGCCCCATCTAATGATGGGATTTTGGAAAAGCACTGAATTGAAGATAGTAGTGGAGGTGAAGGAAACGTACAAGGTGGAATGAGATAAGAGGGGATTTCTAGTCCATACCATCAATGACCGGGCAGTGTGCATGGGCACCCTTATCCTTGGATGTAAGATTATGCATAAATGTCGGCCGAAGACAGTCCCGGTGCACGTCATTTCCTTGGTGGGGCAATGTGAAAAAGGGATGTTGTATAATTCGTCGAAATTTCTCTGTGAGAAGCTTTCGGAGAATGTGCGTGAGTTGCAGGAACAAGGGAAGAAGTTCTGCTACTCGTGGATTTTATTACTGATTGCTTTGGTAGCATGGGAGGCCCCAGATGATGCAGTCCTTCCCGAAATTGAGCCAGGTGGCTATGAGGGGGCGCACAACGCAAATTTGTGGGACACGTTAAATGCCAAACAAGTCGAAGAAAACAAAATTTTCTAGATTCTTTTTGAAGGTGCACTGGCACAAGCTATTCATTCCAGACCACGACTCTCGATGACCGTATATAAGAAGTATACAAGCATGTCGGAGTTTCAAGTGACTATGCACAACATCATGATCAAGGCATCCAAGAGCCCTAATTGGTATCTCTTACCCTACATGGTCATGGAAGCGGAAGTTGACCATGTCATCGCAACATGGCCGAAGTCGTGGAAGATCGGGCTTGGCTCCACAAAGCCCGTTACACCATCCACATCCGGAAAAGAAATAGGTCCAAATGAAACAACTCTGAAAGACACATCTCCGACTCCAAAAGACACAACAGGACTAAGGTCTCCACGCACACAACCAGCAAGAGCCTTCTACCTAGAAAAATCCACACAAAACGATCACAAAATATCCAAGTATATCATCCACGTTCAGACTTATGCCAAAAATTTCCTTCTTAGATTCAATCTATTCATTTATTTATACTATTTAGCTTGTGTTATCCTATGGTCCACAAACCATGGTTTGTGACACCTTGATCCACCCTTTGATGCATTACAATTTGTGAGAGGTTTTGACCCGCCCCAAAACCCCTGCGTGAGACTAAATTATTACAAAATATAGAAAAAATATCAAACTTAGGGGACCTCACTCCAACATTTTCCATGCAAGGAAGTTCGATGACCCAACCAACTTGTAGTTTTCCTTGTAAAATGAAGTCATTTTACTAGATTTAGTTACATAGATAAAAATACTTACTTGTCAAGTGAAGATGAACTTCTTCAACTTGATGCCTTTGTTGATGTTGATGACTTCTTGATGATGCCTTGATGTCTTTGATGATGAAAACTCCTTTGATATAGCTTTCATTGGATGAGTAATCTTCAAGATGCTTCAAATCGAAGTCCTTCCTTTCTTGAGTAGAGATAGGGTCTTTTGAGGTATTCTTCCTTAAGATGATGATTTGAGCAAGGATCCCAAGAATTATTTAACTATGAAATTCTTCTTTGATCGATCTATGGTTTTGAAACTTCCTTCAAGATAACGAAGTAGCCTTTATCTTCAAATTTCCTTGGAGATGAGAGGACCTTCTTGATTCTTTGATTCCCTTGATATCCTTCTAGAACCTTAATATTTGATAGCTTGAGTGTCTCTTGTTTATTTTACCCTCCTTGACTTGTTACCTTAGCTTTGATACCATGTTAATAAATCTAGGGCAGAGATATTATATGATTTCTCTTATAATGATAACTGCTTGTGAGAACTTTTTACTTTTCTTAATTAGGTTCCTCTTGTACTTTATTATTATTATGTGTTCTTATTCATAAAAAAACTACCAAACCATAAAGAACAATGAGACAAATGACACAATATATAGGCGATCATACAGGGCTAGGCCCTATCTAACCTTATAGAAAAACCCACAATAATTCTTCTTCTTATAAAATCTTCAATCGATAAATTCTAAGACCTAGACCCTCGACCAAGAACCCCTTCAATAAAAATTCAATTCTTACTCTTTGAATAGATTCTCCTTTCAGAAAATTCAACCTACTCAGCAATTGCAACTGCAACTATAGCTTCGGCTTTCCTAGAAACTGCAACTTCAACTTGCAACTTTGACTTGCCCAAAAACTGGAACTTCACTTCACATATTGGGTAGATTCTCTTTCTTAGAGAACCCAACTTCTAAAACAATTCTTCTTCGTGACCAAACTTAAGTTCTACAACTCGAATTCACTGCAACAAGATGTGCCCTAATTCCTTCGCACTTGTGGTAAGTAGCCGAAAACTTTGACTTTTTCTCCTTCCTTAGTATTCCTCTTATTCACTCTTATTTTCATGCTTATGATTGAAATTGTGTGTTTGGGAGTGTTTTCCATGGAAAATTTTAGGGGCTAATATTCGCAGGTGGGCTAATTTTCCATGGTTTTTCCAAAAAAAAAGATTCACTAATTTCCATTTTTTTATAAAAATGATTCGCCCAAATTTTACAAAATAAAATTATTTTACGTTAAAAATCACCAAAATTATATAGACAATATATATAATATCATTATATATTTGAATAATTTTACAAATACATCAATAAAAATTTTATAGTTTTCATATTAGGGACTAGTGAGATTCGCCAATTTTTTAAACTTCAAGATAATTTTCCATCCTTAAAATTATCCTTGGTGTTTTCTCAAAATGAGGTTGAGTGCCCTATATATAGGCTTCCTTGATCCTGCTATTAGGTCTACTTGACATGTCCTTAGGTAGACTTGTTACTCCATTATGTTGACTTGATGCTTGCATGTTTGGCTTGTTCTTGGAGGGTCTTTTGACTCTAATTTGATTAAAAAAAATTCCCTTTAGCATGAAACCCATGCCTCAAGAATACAAATAATAAAATTATTTTTCTCTTTTCATTAAATACATAAAATCATGATTACATATTCCATTTTGAAGACCAAACCTAGTTACATATTTCAACATTGGAGGATTCTTTGATAAGGGTCTTTGTTCTTGGAATTCATCATCTGAACATACTATAAGCAGAGAAGAATGCTGGTGGGTTTTCCTCTCAAGAGGAGAGGTTTTGGCCCTGGCTTTCAGCCTACATTTTTAGTCCTCTTATCTATTTCATATTCATAGTTTAGTAGTTTTTTGATGATAAGAACATAATAATAATCAAGTGAAAGAAGAAGCTAATTAAGTTAAGAAATAATACATCACATATAGTTATAAAATCAAGAGAAATCACCTCATTTGGTTTCCCCTAAATTTCTCAACAATGGTAACCAATGACAAGAAATTAGAGTAATAGGAATATTGCTTAAAGCATTCGTATAAATACAAAATTCCAAAATTCCAAATGGGATTTTATGCATTTCCACCCAATGAAATGTACATTGCTATAGTTTTGAATGGTTAATTCAATAAGGTACTTCCACTACAAAAATTCATAAACAATTCATGGAATTTAAATGACAAGGAGAAAATTATAAATTATAAATTTTTGAATCTCATTTATGAAAGTAAACACTTTGTTACATATAGGGAAGATAAATTTTAAAGGAATGTTGAACTCCATAAACAAACATCAAAATGAAAAAAACAAGTCTAGATCTTATTATTCTAACCAAGAAGAAAACTATCATACACACTAAACCATAAGAGACTAGAGGGGAGAAATCTAAGCTATTAGGTGTACCTTATATTGGAACCTTGCTAGTATTCAAAACCAAATTTAACAATATGTTTACCACCTTCAAACACAATGGGTATATACCAAATAAGATATTTTCAAGAATACATGGTCATTTTTTAGCATTTAAACATCTATGAAGGGGAAGGATACATAAAATACATAAATTTTATTACTAAAGGACATGTAGTAATATTATGATATCCATTACATAATAATATAATGCAAATATTAAGACAAGTACTCAAAATATAAACATAAATTGGTTAAATATACTATTTAGTTGCTCAATACCCAAAAAATATCAAGCTATGTTGTGACTTATATTTATAGATAATATAGATATGAAACCATTTTATCAAACATTTATTTCTATGAAATGTCTTTTTTTTGTTTGTGCGTAATCCTCGTGTCTCCTACACCACCCCCCAACCCCCCCCCCCCGCACCGCAAAATCAAAACAAAATATAACTAAGAGAAGGTTTTTTTTTTATGTTTTATTGAGATTCCATTTAAAGTAAGTATTTTGGTAGTATGTTTTGGAATCTGCTATGAAGGCATGTTCCATGAAAAGAAATTATATTCCTATCTTTCTCATTTAGCAAATCCACTCTTGAATTTTTTCTCTATTTTTTTCCTTTATCATAAACCTTGAATAACCTAGTCCATTGTTGTGATTCCTATGAGGATATCTCCTAGCTGATCTTTTAATCTTATACAAGATAAATTAGACAATTCATATTCCAAATATTTCTCCTCTTGAAAGATGTTTTTGTAGCCTTACTTTTTCTAGGTTTTATATTTTGTAGTTTTTTACAAAGTCTAAACATTTTTAACCTCGTAGAGATGTAGTCCAATTTCCATGATTGAGCTATGTGGGTTCTTAGCCCTTGAAGGGGATGTTTGGAGGATATTACTTCGACAGATGTTTCTAATCCAAAGGTGTAATGGTGAAAGGACATGTTGTCTCTTTGAAGACATTTCTAGGCTCGGGAACTCTGCCAAAGCATCTAAGGGTTTTAATTTAATTGTAGAACCAATGAATCAAACCATTAAAACTTGTATAATCCAAGAGCTTATGAGATTTTCAAAGTTTTCATTTTCATTCCTAACATAATACAATAATTCAATTGATTTTGAAAGGGGAAAGGAGAATATAAATGATAATTAAACCTTCATCATGTATACTTAATCAATCAGATATAGTAGATGTGTGTAGAGAAAATTCTACAACCAAACACATATACAATTAAGAGATGACAAAAGCCAACAATTAAATGATAAAGAGGTACTAATTCAAATATATTGTACAATTAGCTAGTCTCCATTATGATGATAACTTTGCAGTGCATTGTAAGGGAAGTTAATATTTAACTTAGCCTTGCCCTAACTCCTATGCTACCTTGAACATATGATGAAAAACATAGATGAATACACCAGAAAACTCAAATGAACACAAGCGTTTTCAAAAATGATGTCATAATCCTTTGGTTATCTTCAAAATATTTCAGAAAAGTACAATGATGTATCTTGGCTATCACGAAGGTTCAACCCTTCTTACTTTGAATTAAAAGATATTTATAGAGTTTAATTCAAAAATATCTAATCTAATAAAATCTTTTATAAATATTTGTTTATCCTAATGATTTGGATATATATAATTAATACAATACAAAAATTGATTTTTTGAAATTGATTTACATATTCAACGCACTATTCAAGGGTGATGTTTGTAATTGCTACCTTGATACTTGTCTCTGCTCTTTTTTCTCCTTCTTTTGTTGTACTGACACCTCAAATTTTGTATTTATCTCATGTTTTTCTTGTGCTTCTGCCTAGAATTATGTATTTAGTTTACTGAATAAGTTTTAGTAACTTGTCCCATTTTTCATTATCTGGAATTGAAAATTTAATTACCCTCTTGTAGGCTTCATCTACTACTGTGTATTTTTCAAAGATTGGCCTAGTAATAAATAAATGTTGGATCTCATACTGGATAAATATATCATATTCTAGACCCTCTATAAAATCTTTACCACTTATGACTCCCTTTACCTTGGAAAATTTTGATCTATCTGCTGCTATCTCATGCAATTTATACTAGTAATTTTCTAATGGAATCAATTGCCCACTAGAATGTCTCAAATATGGAAGTCCTTTTTCTTGGAGGATAGAAAAATTTCTATGAAATTTCTTAATTTGAGTTTCTAAGTTTTGACATTTATTCTCCAACTATAACATCAAGTTTCTCTTAGTCAAAACTTTTATGACTTCCAAGATTGTATCTATTCTATCTTCAATTCCCATATCTTTGAGCCCATCGTTAGTCTTTGAATTCAACACCTTTATAATACTTGTTGCCTCTCTTGATTTATGATCCAATTATTCTTTAATTTATGCTATGGTTGTTTTTTCTTTTCTTACCAATTTTTCTTGTTCAAATATTATCTCAATGGATGTCTAGAGCTTTAAAATCGTTGAATTGATGTCAACCCATTTTTTTTACTTTGCCTTAGATAATGTTTGTGCAATAAGTGATTCATCCGAGTATTTATCAAGTTGTTTGGTTAGCTTGAAATTATTTTATATTTCAAATATATATGCAGTATTTACCTTGATTTTTTTCTCCTCCATCCTCTATATTGTTGCTTTCAATTCTTCTATTTCAACGTTTATTAAAGATAAATCTCCCATGGCCTTTGATAATCTTTTAGTAGCTTCTTCACTAGTTGAATCTGTTTGCATTGTAGAGGTTCCTACACTTGTCTTTTGTTCTTTCTCTTTAAAGAGGCTTTCCATATTAGTATCTGTTTTATGAATTTGAATATTTTACTCCATAATCATCCTCAACATATTCTTTATTTCCTTTTCTAGCTGCCTTACTTCTTTAGTTTGTGGGTGCACTATTGTAGGTAGTTTTAGTTGCTTTGTTAGTGCTTGGATGTATGCATTTTTTCTCTTGATTATTTCTTCAGCAAAATTGACATCATTAGGTTATAATCCTAAATTTATTACGAAATCTTCAAACCCTTTTATTCTAGTATAATCAATTAAGGAAGACATTCTTTCTGACTTGAGCTGGGAATGAATATTGTTTAAGGAATCCTGTAATTTTGATGCTACCATAGTTGATTTTGTGAGTGAGGAATAAATTATCTCACCAAAATATTTATGAAGATCAATTCGATCTATTGTATGTATCTTATTGGTATCAAAATAAAACACAAAAATCTTACAGTCATCTGCACTTTTAGGAATCGATACTTTTGAGTCAAGGAATGCTAGTTGAACTTTCCCTCTATTAGGGTCTAGTGCAGATAAGATTCTGTGCTGAGTAGTGGAGGATTGTTTCCAAAACTCAAAATATGTATAATTTTTCAATGCCTCTTTATTTTTCTTAATTTCTTTGATTCTGGAATGAATTATTTGTTTTCCTGAAGAAGGAGAAGCGAGAGAAGTAGGAGAATCAATGGTTTTTTCTTCGGCTTGCTATAAAGAAAATATAGGGTCGACTGATAGCACTACTGTGGTAGGTTATTCTGAATTTATGAACTATGATGATTCTTCTTCTACATTCATAGATTTCCTCCTTTTGAAAACTTTGAATCCAACTGCTTTAAGTATTGAACCAATAGGTGACATACTTTTTCTTGGTATTTTTAGTTACTTTTCTTTTAAACTTGGATTTTCCAAAGTTGTGTGACAGGAAATTTGTTCTTCAACTTCTTGCAGTGTATTTTCCTCCCATTTATCTTGATTTTCATACTGCTCAATCTTTCATTTTTTTATATAAACATAGGGTGTTGACTTATGTTCACATATCATGGATTAAATTATTCCCAATGGGTCATAAGGTAGTTGAATATTAATTTGAAATTCATTTTTTTGAGTAAATATCAACTTCCTTCTTTGTTGCTCTGATATTAACAATAAATGGACCAATTTTTTCTTTCTACTTAGCCTCAACTTTTTGTTTCCTAGACAAAAAATGGATTTCATCCATATTCATCCTCTGTCTAATGAATTCTAAAGAAAAAATCCTCATAGGTAGGAAAATTGGTAGTTTATATGGAGGTAGCTCACAACTATAAACTTTGATTTCTATAAAAAAATTGATAAAGATACCAATCTCCAACCTTTGATTTCTCACTAAGATGGAGGGTCAATTTAATTTCTATGGAAATTCTAGGAAATGCATCACTTCTCAAAAGAAATAATGCCATATGTAAAAATTGATTGACAAAATCATTGATAGAGTATTCCTCTGTGTTTTTCATAACCAAAGAAGTCCAGTGGATAATTGACTATGGTTTGCCTTATGAATCCAACTTTTGCAATGGAAATTTGAACCTCTCTGACTAATGGTACAAAAATATATATATATATATATATATATATATATATATATATATATATATATATAAATAAATTGATGCTTAAAATAACCATCAACACTAAATTTTAGAAATTGGTCATGGACGACATCTAATAAAAACTAACTAAAATTAATAGGATAGAGGGTTTTTCTCTAGATGAGAATACTGACATGAATCCTAAAATGAATTCATCCACCCATTGATCATTTTGGTACTCTAAAAGACAAGAAACCATGGAAATAAATTCTCTAAACATTTTTGGAAAAATTTCAGAAGAATATGGTGGATTGGTTCGGGGTAATTCTAAATTTTTGCGTAGAAAAGACTAAAAAATATGAGCCCATTATTGAAATGTAAGTTTTTGGTAAATTTCTAAGAGGGAATTGGTTGAAAAAGGATGAAAATACCTTGAGGATTTATCTACAGTTCTTGGATAATTGACTCATAGGTTATACAAAACAAAATCTCATTGTTTTGAGCAACTATAGTGTTGAGATTCAATAATATGATGATCCTAGTGAAAATTAAGCACCTACACTAGTTGGGGCCCGTAGGCTATTTTTATAATTTGGGTCATAGTCTATTTTTAGAAGTAATCTATTTATAGATGGTTGAAAAAATTATATGGATGGATGGGTGTCTATTTTTGGAATGCATGTGTGAAGTTTTTTCGTGGAATGCATGTCTAAAAATAGAATGCATCTCGATTATTGTTATCCCTTAACAATAATTAGAAAACAAATAATAATTTATTCTCTTGAAGCACTTGATTTTAGTTAACTGATGTGGAAAACCAGTTGACTGAAGGAATTTTGAGTTCAAAGGTTGGTGGGACATGTTAGTGGACTTCATTGTAACTAAGTGATACAAAGTTGTAATAGAGTTGGATGTGTGGTTATGTGAGTTGTAAAGTAGTTTAACTCAGTTAAGTGAGTTAAACTCAGTTGTGCTAGTTGTAACTAGTTGTAGCTAATGATACACTAGTGAGAGATTAGTGAATTAAGTATTAAATTAATTCACATGGAGTGATATCACATGCAATTGAAGATTTACTATTTTTAACTACATGCATGTCAAAACCAGCAGACACCCAGGGAAGAGATAGTGAAAGGGACAATTTAACTATCTGTTGTGACAATAGTGTTGCATTCAATGCAACCACACACAAAATGGAGATGCCAATGAGGATTGCGATTTCAAGGCAAGGCAAGATAGAATTCATTCAGGGATTGTGATCAACATGGATTGCGCAGTGGAGGCAGGCTGTCAGGAGGCAGTAAATTGGTGCATGTGGGAGCCAATTTTTGTATGACAATGTGAGACGATTGTATATTTTACTGAGAGATCTTGGATTAGTGTTTTGTATGAGATTTTTTCATGATCCATGATATATACATAATATATGATAGTGGGGTTTTTAGTTTTATGCTTTCCCGATAAAAACTTCTGTGTTATGTGTGATTAATATTTCTTCATGTGTTTGCAATTGGCGATTAAATTTCCAAAAATATTTAAGTAGAGGATTCTGTATTTAATAGTGGCATATAATTTTTAGATCAAGAGAATCTAGCAATACATAACTGTATTAAATTTTCTACATGGTATCAGGGAAAAGAAGATTGCAATATTGAAGCAATAGTTGAGTTTTGTTGGTGGAAACAGTTTGAATTTGCTGCAAGAATTTCTTGGTGCGATAGTTGAGCAAACATCGAAATGGATTTCAATGGTTTGTGGTTAGAGTACGCACACGAGGGTAGATAGAAATAAATTTCATGGAAGGATAGGATGGAGGCAGTGCTTGAAGATAATGGCCTGAAGGAATTCATCAACAGTGATGTTCCTAAGCCCACTTCGACGGATGTTGCATTACTTGATGCTTGGTATAAGAAAGTAGCGAAGATGAGAAGGATTATGTTGGAAGGTGTGCGAGACCATATTATCTCAAGCCTTCATGGAAAAGACACTCCATATGCTATGTGGAAGGCTTTGATGGATCTTTTCCAAAGCAACAACCACCGTAGGAAATTGGCGCTGAAGGATAAACTCAAAAAGATCAAGATGGATAAGGGAAACAATATTCCTAAGTATCTCACAAAGTTTTTCCAATGTCATGATGAACTAGGGAGTGTGGGAATCATGGTTGCTGATGATGATTTACTAAGTTTGGATCTCTTGGGACTTCCTAAGAGTTGGCACAGTTATCAAGACTCTGTCAATGGACGGGAAAAATTATCGGATTGGGAACGACTATGGTCGGATCTAGTGCAGGAGGAGTTCAGGAGGAACACCATGGTTGGATCTTCATCAAAGCATGATGATGAAGAGGATTATTATTTGTCTGCCAAAGCAAGGAAATGGAAGGGGAAGAAATCCCATTCAAAATCTGAGGCTAAAGGCAAGAATCTAGATTTGACCAAGGTGAAGTTTTTTCACTGTCACGAACATGGGCATCTTGCCACTAACTTCCCATAGAAAAAGAAGAACAAGAAGGTTGTTGGAGCTGTAGCTGGTGAGGCCCTTGCCTCACAATTTTATCTTGATTTCTCTTTAATCTCATGCTTAGTTTCAAGCGCAATGGGATCGGTGTGGTATCTTGATAGTGGTTCTTCCTTCCACATTACGGGAGATAAGGAGCTTTTCAGTGACTTGGAGGAGAAATATCTCCAAATGCATATAGAGGTGGGGGACGATGGATGATACAATGCGACTTGAATTGGTACCATCACCTTTGAGAGGGAGTCAGGTAAACCATTTCTGTTGAAAGTTGTTATGTATGTTCCAAGTCTAAAGAAGAACTTGGTCTCAATAGCGATGTTGGAGGACAGAGGTTATGAAGTTATTTTCAGCGATGGAAAAGCTTTCCTGTGACATAAAAAAATGGGTCAAACCAAGGGGATAGGGATTCGAGTCAAGAATCTCTACAAGCTAGAGGTAGATGGCTGTGATGCAATGGTGGGAAAATCAGAAGAAGTGGTGAGCCGAGATGAGGGCGAATTATGGCACAGGCAATTGGGCCATCTTCACTAGGGCGCCTTGAAGATTTTGCAGCAGATTTCTACTGGACTTCCCAAGGGTACAATTTTTTAGTTAGATCAGTGCAAGGGATGTGCTATGGTAAGTTTGTGAAGACCACCTTTCATGAAAAGGAGAACCGTGCTTCGGTGATCCTGGAGAGAGTTCACACAAACATGTGTGGACCATTCTCGGTTGCTTCAACAACAAAACATAAGTATTATGCTATTTTTTGTTGATGAATATTCTCGTAGATGATGGATCTTCTTCATGCAGAAGAAGGATCAAACATTCTCAAAGTTTTTTGAGTTTAAAGCATTGGTGGAGAAAGAGTCGAGGAAGCAAGTGAAGGCTCTGCGGAGCGATAATGGTGGTGAATTCATCTCGAACGAATTCAAAGAATTTTGTAGCAAAGAAGGAATTCAAAGAGAACTCATAGCACCTCATAACCCACAACAGAATGGGGTCACAGAGAGGAGGAACAGAATGACCATGGGTGATGTACGAGCTATGATGCATGATTAGGGCTTACCAATGCATTTGTGGGCGGAAGCATGCAACACTGCGGTTTATGTGAAAAACCATTGTCCTCATAGAGTACTTGGAATGAGTACACCTGAAGAAGCTTTTACTAGTAAGAAACTAGATGTTTCTCACTTTAATATTTTTGGCTCATCTGTTTATGTGCATGTGACCAAGAATGCCAGGAAGACGCTGGAGCCGACTGCTGAAGTTGGGATATTTTTTGGGTACATAGAAACACCCTATAATTATTGTGTGTATTTTCCAAACATTCGAATGAGTGTGGTGTGATGGGATATAAAATTCAATGAGGAGAAATCCATGACGTTGTCACTTGAGAGGGAGCTAGAATTACATGCAGAGGAGGAACTTTTGGTTCCCAAAGATGAGTCTCTATATGTGGATCAGCCACAAGAGGATGTTCATAGAGTGGAGGAGTCCACTCACGCAGAGCCAAACATAATAACAGGTAGAAGGCATGCGACAGAAGATGATAGGTTGAAGGTTTATGTGGCATAGAATGTAGGATTCCCTACTTCATAGCGCCAATAGAGACAATCTCCTGACTGTTTCACTGGATACATGGGTCTCATGAGAAAAGGTATTATGACAGAGCCATCTTCCTTTCAGGAAGAAGTGCAGGAGCCCACATGGGTAGATGCAATGGTGGAGGAGTATGACTCCATTGTCAGAAATAGTGCTTGGGAAATTGTTCCAAGGCCAGTTGATAAATCAGTGGTAGGTTCAAGATAGATCTAAAAGGTAACGAAAGCTGATGATGGGAGTGTTGAGAAATACAAGGCCATATTTTTGGCTCGGGGCTTCTCACAGATCAATTGGATTGATTATGAAGAAAATTTTGCACCTGTCACACGATATTCTTCCATAAGGACCATCCTTGCTCTCTCAATGCATATGGGTTAGCACATTCATCAGATGGATGTGAAGACTACGTTCCTTAATGGGATCATTGAGGAAGAAGTGTACATTGAGTAGTTTGAAGGATTTGAGATCTTCAGTAGTGAGTCGCATGTGTGTAGACTCAAAAGAGCATTGTATGGGCTGAAGCAAGCACCCCATGCTTGATACAGTTGGATCGACAACTATTTCACTAGACTTGGCTTCACTAAGAGTGAGGCGGATGCAAACCTATACCAGATTATGGTGGAGGGTTCAATTTTAATCATTTTTCTCTATGTTGATGATTTAATACTGGCTGGTGATGAGAAAATGATACAATCGTGCAAGGAGTACCTTGCAAAGGAGTTTGAGATGAAGGATATGGGCCTCCTTCACTATTTCCTTGGATTGGAAATATGGCAGCAAGATGGTGAAATTTTTGTGTCTCAAGGCAAGTATGCAAGGGGGATACTCGGTAAGTTTCACATCGAGGGCTGCAAACCCATGGATACTCTTCTTCCAGGAAACTGGAGGAAAGAGGATGCTACATCGGGAGAGGTAGTGGATGCTACTATCTATCGACATTTGGTGGGTTCTCTCATGTATTTAGTTAATACAAGACCAGACATATGCTATGCGGTGAACCAACTTATTCAAGTGATGGTTAAGCCTACCAAGCTCTTTTGGAAGGTGGGCAAGCATGTTCTGATATATCTCAGGGGCACATCTGAGTATGGATTATGGTACAAACAGATGGATGAGGTGAAGTTTCATGGCTTCACGGATGCAGATTGGGTGGGCATCCCAACGGACAGAAAGAGAACATTAGGAGGGGTTTTCGTATAGAATATACAGTTATTTATTGGTACAGTAGGAAACAGATATATGTGGCATTCAGTTCAGCAGAAGCAGAATACATGGCAGTAAGTCAAGCTGCATTTGAGGCTGTCTGGATGAGGAAGATCCTGGTCGGTTTGTTTGGTTCTCATTTAGATCCTACAATGATTCATTGTGATAATTAGAGTTGCATTAAACTCTCTATTAATCCTGTGTTTCATGATAGATCTAAGCATATAGATATCTGATATCATCATATCAGAGGTTGTGTGCAACGGAAGATTATGTTGCTTCATTACATTCCTATGGAAGATCAGGATGCAGATATTCTGAAGAAAGTACTCACTAGGATCAAATTCGAATACCATAGAGGCAGGATCGGGGTGAAGGATAATCCCTTTCTTGTTGAGAGGGAGTGTTGAGATTCAACAAGATGATGCTCCTAGTGAAAATTAAGCACCTACACTAGGTGGGGCCCATAGGATATTTTTAGAATTTGGGTAAAAGTATATTCTTAGCAATAATCTAATTATAGATGGTTGAGAAAATTATATGGATGGATGGGTGTCTATTTTTGGAATGCATGTGCGAATTTGTTTCATGGAATGCATGTCTAAAAATATAATGCATGTCGATTATTGTTAGCCCTTAACAATAATTAGACAATAAATAATAATCTATTCTCTTGAAGCACTTGATTTCAGTTAACTGATGTGGAAAACCAGTTGACTGAAGGAATTTTGAGTTCAAATGTTTTTTGGTGGGACATGCTAGTGGAATTCATTGTAACTGAGTGATAAAAAATTGTGACAGAGTTGGATGTGTAGTTATGTGAGTTGTAAAGTAGTTTGACTCAGTTAAGTTAGTTAAACTCAGTTGCGCTAGTTGTAACTAGTTGTAACTAATGATACAGTAGTGAGAGATCAATGAATTAAATATTAAATTAATTCACATGGAGTGATCTCACATGAAACTAAAGATTTACTACTGTTAACTACATGCATGTTAGAACCAGTGGAGACCCAGTGGAGAGATAGGTGAAAGGGACAGTTTGACTATCTGTTGTGACTATAGTGGTTCATTCAATGCAACCACACACACATTGGAGATGCTAATGAGGATTGCATTTTCAAGGCAAGGCAAGATCGAATTAATTCAGGGTTTGTGATCAATAGGGATTGCGCAGTGGTGGCAGGCTGTCAGGAGGTAGTAAATTGATGCATGTGTGAGTCAATTTTTGTATGACAGTGTGAGACGATTGCATATTTTACTGAGAGCTCTTGGATAGAGTTTTGTATGATATTGTTTCATGATCCATGATATATACATAATATATGATACTGGGGTTTTTAGATTTATGCTTTCATGGTAAAAACATTTGTGTTATGTGTGATTGATATTTCTTCATGTATTTGCAATTGGTGATTAAATTTCCACAAAGAATTAAATAGAAGGATTCTGTATTTAATAGTGGCATATAATTGTTAGATCAGGAGAATCTGGAAATACATAATTGTATTAAAATTTCTACATATAGCTGTTTTACTAGGTAAATATCGACTTCCTCACCAAGTGATGAATACGAGGAAGTGATGGGTTTGAGGGAAATAAAATTGAGGCAACATAGACTCCCTGAAATATAATTCATCGCTGAAATCCTAAAATTTATGGTGTGCCCACTTATGGAGTTCATAAAGATCAAATTCACACTAGGTTTCAATAATTTTGAATTGGGTATCGATTAGAGGAATTGCATCTAAGTTAATTACACAAGGTAATGTTGGACTTTCGACAACGACTTTGGATTTCCATTTATGACTCGACATTTCATAAATTGAAAGAAGAGCAGATGATTAAAGAAATTACCTATTGAATCTGTGAGTTGTAGCACTGGTAATTGTTGTAATTGGTCAATTTGGTGGCATAGAGTGTTCTAGCTAAGAAAGGCTGATGGACGAAAAATAGATTAATGTAGTGATTTGCGGGAACATTGGCAGAGGGAAAAGGCGGTTTGCAGGGGGGGAAATAATGGTAAGTGATAAATGGAAGGGGGGGGGGGGGGGGGTTTCTCCCACAATCACTGGGAGGAAGACACGTAGTCACGAGTGGTAAAGTGAAAATCATTTTGTAGACCCCTCCCCCCATTTAATTAACCATCGGGAGTGTGGGGGGTCCCGTAATTTCTTAATATCCATTAATTGAAGTGGAGTAAATATGGAGCATCGGAGGAAACACAGAATTTAGCTTCTTTGGAGGCGGTGCTTTAATTAAATAAAAATATTAATTAAATACTTATTTTTCATGCCATAATAAAAGTCTAAAGTGCCATTTAGTCTAGCATGCTTTATTACAAAGTGCATAAAGAAAAATAATTGAACTCTTTTTTTTAAACTATGCATTGTATAAAATAAATTCATAGAGAAAAAGAAATTACAACATCAAATCCATCTACGGATTTCTTCCCCTATGAGATGGAGAGAACATGTAGATCCATGTGCCTTCTCCTTAGGCTATGGAGTCATCATTGTAGAAAACCAAACTTTCTTTTGGAAATTTAAATAAAACCAGAAATATACAATGATTTTGAGAAAAACTCATTTAGCACTAGATGTAATGCTTTAGATATTTTGCATTGACTAGAAATGAGAAATATTCCCCACCAAATTTCGAAGAAAGGTGTTTTAAAACTTTCCATGATTTCCTCTTTCTTCGCTTCTTGCATCCCATCTAAGAACCAAATCTCCTTGTCTGGAATCTGTTTCTCTATATTTTCTGTCAAACAAACTTTTCATCTTGTCTTGATATTGTAGAATTCTGTGTTTAACTTCTTCCCTATCCTGATTTAGTTCAATAATTTTATTTATCCTTTTTGAAAAATCATCAGTCCCTTCATATGAATCCTACAAAATATTCATGACTAAAAATGATAATTGAGTAGGGAAAATAACATATGTTACATAAACAAGTTGAAAAGGAGATTTACAAGTAGACCTTTTAGGTGAAACTTTGTTTTCCCATACTACATATTTCAAATGATTGTCCCAGTTTCTTTTATGATTTTCTAACACCTTCTTGATGACTTTGATCAAAATTTTGTTTGATGATTCTACTAGCCCATTCCCTTGTGGATATTAAGGTGTTGAGTGATGTAATGAAATCTGATATTTTTGACAAAATTCAATCATTTTAATGTTTCTAAAAGCTTGAGCATTGTTTGTAATAATATATCTTGGACATCCAAAATATAGATAGAATGTTTTCTTTAATAAATTTCATAACTACAACATCAGTTGCATTCCTCATAGGAATAGCCTCTTCCCACTTTGCGAAGTAATTTTTTTTTGTAAGTATCCATCTTTGTTGATTACTTAAAGAAGGAACTATTTTTCCAATAAAATCTAGTCCCCACTGTAAGAAGGGAGCTTCAATTGAAATTGGAATGAGAGGTAGAGTAGCTAATATTTGTTTTCCTGTGAAAATCGGACAGGGAATACAAATTATTACTTTTGAACTAACATTTTCAAACAATGTTGGCCAATAGAATCATGCTCTAAGTATTTTTTGTGTTGTTTTTTTCCAAGCATAATGACCTCCACATAGTCCTTCATGAAAATGTTCAATCAACCCTTTGGTTTCACTTTCAATCAAACACAATAAGAGAATATTTAATGGATCCTTCCAATACATATTTTCATTTACTATACAATATTTCATTGCTTTCAGCTTAAGAGATCTACATTGATTCCTTGTGAATTGAAGAGGGTATTCAAAATCACACAGAAAATGTACAATTCTTTATACCAATCTAGCAATAAAATGTGTTCATCAATCTGCAAAGGAAGTGGTACATGTATTGAGCTGGAAGAAGGTTATTTTGGATTCTTCTCCTTTGAAACCTACATGATTGAGTTGATGCCCAAAATTTTGCAATTTGATTCTGCCAATAACTTAGCTAGACATTGTCCCTTAACCAGTTTTGTAGGTTTTATATCTATATCAAACTCTAGGATCTTCACAATCCATCTCCCCCTTTTTCCATCTATATCAGGTTGAGTCAACACCGTCTTTACTGCATTATTAGGCACATAAGAAATTATGAAAGAATATAGGATAGAGATTCTAAAAGCTTTTCGAGGTTGTACTAAAGCATAAGGTTGATTTTCTATTATTTCATATTTCAGTTATGCATCCCTCATGACTTTGTTGAAGAAAGAAATGGGTTGCTCATGTTGGTCTTCATTTTTCTGAAATAAAACTATAGTTATTGTGGTATTTGAAGCAAAGGAAAAAATTCCAAAGAGTTTTGAATAGTCAGGACTAGAAAGTACCGGTGCTTCTCTAAATTTCTTTCTTGATCTGAGAAAAAAAAGAATTTAGCTTGTGTACTCCATTTGAATTAATTATATTTCTTGAGAATATTAGTAATGTCTTTAACAATTTCATCATAATTAGTTATGAACCTTCTTAAAAAATTTATCCTCCCTGAGAATGATTGAATTTATTTATTATTCTTGGGATACTAATTACCTGAATAGTTGAATTTCTTTCTTATTTCCAGGGAGACTCAGGAGGTGCTTTCTCAGATGGTGTCTGCTGAGGAGGTGCCAAATGAGATGGTTCCTTCTCAGATGGAAGTGCCTACTTAGGTGGACGTGCATGCTCAAGAGGTGCCTGCTGAGATTGTGTCTGCTGAGGAGGTGTTTGCCGAGATGGTGCCTGCTCATGACTAGATGTTGGCTGCTCATCTTCGATGCAAAGTGAAGGAGGAGGATGTGGATTACTAGAATGATCACTCCCCTCATGATCATGATCATCTTATGAGTTTCTATGTCATGCATATCCATGGCGCCTATCCCTCCTAGCCACTAGTAGCCTGGAAGCTCCGACGATATGATGCATAAGTCTCATCATATGAACGCTCGAGATTATTTAGTAGTCAACTCAACAGATGCCCAAACAACCAATGAGCTACAACTCACCCTAGCATCACTCTACCACCTTGAATTTTTCACAAGCTTGAACCAGTTGGTGACTTCATGCACCAGCCTAGCACCACCCTCCCACCCTATAGAAGAATAAAAGAAGAATGGACTCCCGTACTAGGGAAAATGGTCCACTTTACAATGATATAGAATGATGTAGAAGAAGAAGACACAGTAGACCATAACCCCAACTATGACGCAACCACCTAATGATGATCATAGACCTCCCGACGCTACCTATTCAATTTTTGGCAGATAGATACTTGTACAAATTTTACAATGATGCTTTTACAATGACTTAGTACAATGATACCTTTACAATGACTTTATGGAGTGCTGCCCACTTGAAGAATTGATGTGGTGAACTTCTTGTTATTGTTTTGCACCTTGATTTCTGCTCTTGTCAAGCCACCCTTTATCACTCTTCAAAACATTAGATCATGCATTGAGCCTTATCTTGGTGAATATATAATACCTTCAAAAAGTCTTCAAGGAAATTCCCATGACATGATAATAGCAAAACTTACCTCATCCTGCAAAGCATATGTCAGTACTAAAAGTAAATAAATTAGAATACAAAGAACCTAGTGCAATTAAGATATGAACATGCATATATAGAATATAATTACCTGGAGCTTACCTCTGCTACACCTTGCTTTGCTTTGCTGCCCTAGGAAGTTTGGTCCTTTGCAACCCTTGACAACACATGTTCTAGTTTTTTCTTTCCTTCTAGGAGCTCGATATTGAATCTGATGTATATCTACTATTTCATATCCCCAATATGTGATTTTTAGTTCTATAATATACCTATGAGTCTTCTTTCCAATGCCATAGGTTTGACCCAATTTGGATTCTTCAAGGCAAAGTTATGCCCAATCTCTCACAATGACCTAATTATGGACTAGTTTAGTAGAGAGCTTGTACGACGTGCCACGTGCCACTGTTTCCTCCTTCGGCTCTAAAATTGATACGCTGAAAACCACAGTTCGTGCACTATCAAAAATTTTTTACAGAATCAAAATCTGATTCTCAGAGAGAGAGTTATGATGATTTTACCAATGTCACCTCTTTGAGATGAAGTTTAGGGGCCTGCAAAAATCCTAACTTCCATAGATCATATATTCAAAAATGTAGCAAACCATGATCTGAAATTTTTACACGATCTTCCTTATGATTTCAGATTTGTGTGATAAAAATTTAAGCTTCTGAACCTTCATACAAAAAAAATTATAGCGAAAATTCCACAATGACCGATTTCAAGTAGTGAAATCCCTACATGAGGAGGATATGAGGATCACAATTTATATAAATTATTAGGTTAAGAGGGTCTTAAACAAGTGAACATGGGAGGGATTTTAGGAGTTTTAGTTATTTACTATTCAATGACCACAACCAATGATTAGTGTCATGCCACAACCCCATGGGGTTTTAGCCCACTAACTGGGGTTACTAACTTCAAACATGAATATCTCTAAAACTGTGAAGAATTACGTGGTGAGCCATATATCACCGGAAATATCCCGACAAGTAGAAACCATAAAAATTATCCTTGACTCAGGATATAGTAATTTGGTAGGCCAAAATTCCTATGCAATATTGGGGTAGCCCCTGGTGCTTCTTGGGTTGACATCAATGACAACCAATGATCAACAATCCCCCCCTTTGGCATTGATGGAAACACAAGTACTCTCCCTGTGATCATCACACCTCTTCCTAAAACATTCTCTCCCCCTTTGACATCAGTGGAAAAGGATAACTCCCCTTGACACACAACCATCTTGTGGACCTGTACACACTTCCACTCCCCCTTTATTTTCTGAATAAGGAAAATCTAATGAGAAATTGGAAGAATCCCAAGATTAGGGTGAATATATTCAAATGCTTCATGAGGTAAAGGTTTAGTGAAGATATCAACGATTTGTTCTTTTGTAGCAACATATTCAAGTTTGATATTGTTTTCAAAAATTTGTTCTCTAACAAAATGATATTTGATTGGAATCTATTTTTTTTTTTTTAATGCATGACAGGATTCTTGGAGATGTTCATGGCACTAGTGTTATCACTAAATATGCGAATAAGCTCACTGAATTGTACTTGAAGGTCTTGCAAAGTTTTTTTTCATCCAAAGAACTTAAGTACAACAAGCTGCCGCTATAATGTATTCTGATTCCGCTGTAGATAACAAGATTGAGGTTTTATTTTTTCTCAACCATGATATAAGACAACAACCTAGATAGAATGTTGCTCCACTATTACTCTTGAGATCATCAACGCTCCCTGCCCAATTTGCATTTGTAAAGGCTTTAATAATGAGATTTTTACCCTTGGGATACCACAAGCCATATTCTACTGTGCCCTTTAGATATTGAATAATTATTTTAGCGGCAATAATATGTGATTATTTTGGTGCTGCTTGGAATCTTGCTACTTTTCCAACTTCTTACATAACTTCTGGCCGGGAGGCTGTTACATATATAAGAATACCAATCCTAGATCTGAACAACCTCTGAACCACATCCTTATATGAGTCGTCTATGCTCAATTTGCAACTTGTTACCATCAGAGTAAGGATGGGTTTGCAATCTTCCATTTTGAATTTCTTGAGCATTTCCTTGATGTACTTGGCTTGACATATAAATATTCCTTTCTCTTGCTGAGATATTTGAAGCCATAAGAAGTATTTAAGCTGACCAAGTAATGATATTTAGAACTCACTTTGCATAATTGTCAATCATCATTTCTACCAAATATTATATCGTCCACATATACCTTAACGATTGTTAAATTATCTTTTTTATATTTGTACATAAATATTACTATCGGCAGCACCTTTCTTGAACACTTGTTGACATAGATATCCATCAAGATGAGCATACCATGCTGCTGGGAGCTTGCTTTAGACCATATAGAGCCTTCTTTAACCTACAAACATATTCTTCTTTTTTTTATAGTAGAAAACCTTTAGGTTGTTCGATGTAAACTTCTTCTTCTAATTCGCTATTCAGAAATGTTGACTAAACATCCATTTGGTAGAATTTGATTTTTCTTGAACATGCATAGGCAAGAAACATTCGGATGGCTTCCATTCTGGAAACTGGTGCAAATGTTTTGTCAAAATCAATTCCTTCCACTTGTGCATAGCCTTTGAAAACCAATCTTGCTTTGTTTCTGGTATCCTGTCCATCTTCATTCAATTTGTTCCTGAACACCCATTTAGTCCCAATGACATTTTTATCTTTTGGTCGTGGAACTAATTCTCAGGTGTTATTCTTCTCGATTTGATCCAATTCTTCATTCATAGCTGCTACCCAATGTTTATTCTGGTTGGCTTCCTCAAAACTACTAGGCTCAAAGGTTGCTAGAAAAGCAATGTGAGCTTGTTGTGATGAACGAAGCTGTCGAATTTCATTTATGTCACCAATAATTTGATTTGATGGATGGTTCTTTTGAATCCATTCTTTTGTTCTCTTTGGAGGAGCTTCTTGTTGTTGTTCTTGTATATCTTGATGATCATTATTTTCTTCTTTTTCTAGAATTTTCTCAGTGTCTTTTTCAGGCTCTGTCTCAAGTTTCAAATATTCTAGGTCCTCGTCATTATTCGTTAGAACACCATCTTCGTCAAATGTAACATTTATCCTCCCCACTATTTGTTTGTGTCTTATATTATAACATTTATAGGCCTTTCTTTTGAGTGATTAACTAACGTAGATACCTTCGTCAACATGTGATTCAAACTTGCCCAACTTTTGATCTTCTCTTTAGATATAACATTTCCTTCCAAAGATTCTGAAATATTTTACATTAGCTGGGTTTCCTTTCCATAATTCATATGGGGTCTTGTTGCAATTATTTCTAAGAAGACTTCAGTTGATAATGAATATTGTTGTATCAATTTCTTGAACCCAGAATTTTTCATCCAATTTTGAGTCCTTCAACATTGTTCTACCCATTTCCTGTACGGTTATGTTCTTTCTTTCGGAAACTCCATTTTGTTGAGGTGTTCGTGTCGTTGAAAAATGTATTTTTATTCCATTTTCGTCACAGTATTGTTGAAATAATTTGGAAGTGAATTCTCCTCCATTATCTGATCTTAGACACTTTATTTTCAAATCAGTTTCATTTTTCGACCAACTCCTTGTAGATCTTAAAGCACTCAAATGCTTCATATTTTTTATTTAGGAAACTAAGGGTTGTCATCCTGGTATAGTCATCTATCATTAACATGAATTATAATTCTCCATATAAGCCTTTTTTTCTCACAAGACCACATAGATCAGTATGTATCAATTCCAATGGATGTGATGCAAAGTGTTCTTTTGTTTTAAATTCGACTTTTGTTTGCTTTTTGTTCTGGTAGGCCTCACATAGTGTGTTATAAGGTTTTGAGACTTTTGGCATTTCTCGTACTACTTCCTTTTTTCTTATCCTGACAATATTTTCAAAGTTTATGTGACCCATTCGTTTGTGCCATAACCAAATTTCATATTCTTTATCTAGTAGACATGATTTAGTTGCTTCATCCATAACATATATCTCATTTGGAGCTCGACTTGCTGTAGCCACAATTTTACCATACCTTCCTTTCTTGATTTCACATTTTGTGGAGTTGAATAAAATTGTGTGCCCTTGATCACACATTTGTCCAACACTGAGCAGATTGTGATTCATGTTTTCAACCAATAGAACACTCTTGGCTAGAACACCTTTTCTTTTGAGAGTGACAGTACCTGATCCTATAACATTTGAAGATCCATCATTTCCAAAGGATATTGTTCCATCCTTCTTCTGTTTCAGAGATACAAATTTATTTCTATCTCTAGTCATATGCGTTGATCAACCGCTATCAACATACCACACATCTTTGTTGTTTTGAGCCTTGAGAGCGAGAGCACAATTATCAATCTTATTCTTCTTCCATGTTTGTTTGTTTTGTGGCTTCGAAGATTCTTCTAGAGGATTTTCAAGTCTGTAGTCTCTGGCTATGTGTCCAAAGTTTCTACATTTGTAACACCCCATATTATTTCGTAAATGTTCAAATCTATTGATGTTTCGTTGAGCCCTGGGAGGTTCATATTTGATAGATCTCATGGAATTTTAATGGTTCCTAGGGTATGTGCGACAATCTATAGCTTTATGACCAAATTTTCCTCATGAATAACAATAGCCATGAAAAATATGTTGGTACCTGGATGGAAATATTCATTGGGGAATTGTCTTCTAAGGCTGTTCTCGCGAATCTTGTCCAATGAAGTCTACATGCATGTCAGATCTCATAGGTTCATTTTATTTTGTTGTAGAAGGTACTGCTTCTTATTCTTTGTAACTGAGGCTAGTTCTGTCATTGTAAGATCATTGATTTTTGATGAGTTCTTCCAATGCCCTTGAGTTGTTGGCATAGTTTTGGACAATTTTTTCCTTCTTCACTTCATTACGCAGCGAGACTACCTTGGCTTCTAATGCTTCCCTTTCTTGGTTGCTTTCTTCCAACTTCTTTTGAAGTGACTCTTCAATACGTTTATGTTCTTCAACTTTAATTTTGAGACCTTGAACTTGTTCTTCAAGACTATTGGAATGGATCTTCTCAGCCTTGAGCTCTTTTATAAGCCTGATTGCCTCCTTAGAAAATTATTCTATGGTCAACCCTTCTTCTTCGTTGTTTTATACCTCTTGTCTATTGTGTTTGGCCATAAACAATACTCTCTCATTGGCTTCTTCTTCGCTGTCACTGTCTTCATCGGATGATGAGATATCTTCTTTAGAGGAAAGTTCCTTTTTAATCCTTTCTTTTTTCCTTGCTTGCTGAATTTATTAAAGCCTTTCTTTCCTTTTGAGTTTCTGTCACTTCTGTTCGGGCATTTTTCTATGAAATGCCCAACCTCACCATAGTCGAAACATATCAATGGAATTTTACCGTTGAATTTTCCCTTACCAATTTTTAGCTTTCTCGTAAAGTAAGCATATTCTCCATCTGAAAGACATTCTTAATCATCTTCCTTTTCTTCACACTTGCAGGAGCAGGTCTTTGCCTTTGAAGGTTACTTGTCCTTATTGGTTTTCTTAGATGCAACGAACATAGTTTCTAGATGCGAAGTACCCTCTTCTTCATCAATTTTCATTCATATGCTATGAGAACTCCATGTAATTCCTCTTTGCTGAGTTTTTCCAGATTTGCACTATATTCTAAGACTGATACCTTTGGGTTGAATCTCCCTGGTAACGTTCTAAGAATATTTTGTGTAATAGTATTCTTGTCAATAAGCTCTCCCAATCTTTCCAGAGTGTTGGTTATTTCATCAATGTGTTCGGAGTATGTAGTAACGTTGCCATATTATTTCATTCTGAGTTGCTCAAATTTTTCTCTGTAGATTTGAAGCTTTGCTTTTTTGACATTTGAGTCACTTGCATATATATTCTCAAGCTTGTCCCATACATTTTTGACAGTTTTACAACCCAACACCTTATGATAAGCATATTCAACAAGTCCATTGATAATAATATTCTTTACTTTTGCATCATTTACCAAATTCTTCTTACCTTGTTCATCCGCGGTTGATGTAAAGCCATTTTGAATACTGTCCCATACTTCATAACCTTGCGCCAAGAGATAGACCTCCATTCTTCCTTTCCAGAGTGCATAATTATTTTCATTGAACAGAGGTCCACCATTCTTAGTATGATCCATGACCTCCTTCCAGTTGTTAAACTGCTATTGAAGAAACCAAGCTTTGATACCAAATGTTGGAAATACTGAGAGGGGGGTGAATCTGTATTTTGAACAACCTCCACTAGTCATGGTATTGATGTACTACGATATATTTGACATTTATATGTAGTTCTATTACAGTTGTATATTTTTGACATATATATATATATATATATATATATATATATATATATATATATATATATATATATATATATATATATATATTGCATGTATTTTATGTTCATGTTGATGTACTTAATTACATGTTGGTGTTCATGATGATGTGTATATCGTTAGGTCATGTTAGATATGTTCATTTAATGTGCTTGCAGATAGATGTGTATGTTATATCAGCTATTTGACATGAGATGTATATCTAATGTTTGTGTTGTGATGATGTTATACAATGCTTGTATTTTGTTAGATGATCATGATCACGATGATTAGATGATGTTAGCGAATTTGAATGTGTATTTTAGAATATGATGTTTATATGATGGTTATCATGATCATGATGTTTATTTTTAATATTAAATCATGATATTTATTAAAATTGTAATTGTAATTGTATGTATTATCATGATTCAATTTTGTTAAAATTGTAAAATTTGTAAATTTGTAAATTTTTTAAATTGTAAAATTGTAATTGTAATTGTATGCATCGTGATTGTAATTGTATGCAGTAAAATTGAAATTTGTAATTGTAATTGTATGTAAAATTGTAATTGTATTGTGAAATTGTAAAATTGTAATTGTATTGTGAAATTGTAAAATTGTAGTTGTAATTGTATTGTGAAATTGTAATTGTAAGTATATATATTGTCATTATTCAATTTTATTAAAATTTATAAATTTGTAAAATTGTAAAATTGTAATTTAATTGTCAAATTTGAACCATAACTACCGTATACATGCAGTAAAATTGTAAAATTGTAATTTTAATTATAATTGTAATTGTATGTGAAATTGAAAATTTGTAATTGTAATTGTAACTATATTATGAAATTGTAAAATTGTAATTGTATGTATTGTCATGATTCAATTTTATTAAAAATGTAAAATTTGTAAATTTATAAATTTGTAAAATTGTAAAATTGTAAATTAATTGTCAAATTTGAACCATAACTATCGTAAAATTGAATCATCGTAAAATTGTAAAATGTATACTGTACATATTGTTAAATTACCATAACTGTAAATTTGTAAGAATATAAATAATTGTAAAATAACAAATCTAGAATAATATGAATTTGTGTAACATAATAAAGTTCAGAAAATAATGTAAATAAATTCATGTTTAGAATTATCATTATTTTATTATGATCTTATATACCAATTGATTCAAAATACATATTATAATGTTTGGAAAAAAATATTCTTAGTTATAAGGTTAAGTCCTCTTCTTTATAAAAACTCATCTTAAATATTAGTAATGTTGAAATAACACATGTACCATATCATTCTTTGATCTCATAACCCTCATTATCTTCAAGCTAGCTTGGCATGATAACACTATTGTTCTAAAAAATATATTTTGATCTAGGGTCATGTCTCAATATGAACCACCAACCTTATCCAACACATCTGGGTTAAAAAACACCTAGTTGCAGTGTTTGGGGAAAACATAAGGCTCCTTAGCTTCATCCCACATCTTTCTAGAGTTGATACATATCAGCCTACTATCACGATCTTCCTTTACATTATTCTGATAAAAGGTGTCCCACCACTTGCACCTAAAAATAACACATGAGAAAGAAGAGAACTCCACGTTAATGATCTCTTGTGTCTTTCCGATGTAACCTAACGTCCCTCGTACTAGGTTTTGATCACGGTGGCTAGCTCAACTAGATTGATCAAAATTGACTTCCACTCCATAGTCTTGTGTCATGTGTCCATCATCGGCATTTCTGTGTGAAAATGGAGTCTGTGTGCCCAAATGGATGGAAACAAATGCACCTATAAAAAAGTTAAAAAGTCATAGTGTCATGTGTCTAATAACCCAGCTGTTAAAATATATAAAATATATATGTTACATTTCAAAGGTGCATTATTAAGTTTAAAATGTACATAAATATATTATTACTAATTTGCTGCACCCAATCCCTACGTTTAGTGCATCCTCTTCAACACGCAGGTAATGACCAGTTGCACCATATTTCCTTCTTACGTCAGCGACCCAGCTGTTGGGGCATATAGTTGGCATATTTTCTTTTAAATAATCAGGATAAGGCACACTTCTACCATTCACCAGTATGAATTATTTCTTGTCACTATCCCATTTCATCCTCTTTTTTTCATACAATGCGACCCACAGTTGTGTCACTTGAGAATTGTAAAGAATGAATTTATTGATTGCTTTAATTTATGCATTTTTTGATGAAATCAAATCGACATATAGTACATATGAGATCAAAATATACATTATATAGAAGTTCAACTTGAATATTTACTTTATGTATATTTGAAAAATTATAAGTCGCTTACTCTTTATCAAGCACCTTTTTCCATTCGTTTGGAGAAGCTCCCCTTCTCTTTTTTCTTCTTCCCTTTCAACGTCCCAAATCACCGCACATGGCGTGTTTTCAATCTGCTTGATGTACTCATTGGCATAATAGAAAGACTCAAACGATATGTACCCCTCTGCCATAGACCCCTTAGGTTTTTCCCTTTGTCGAACAAAACATTTAAATTTCTTCATGTACCTATCTAAGAAGAACATCCAATGACAAGAAACCACTCCAACTAATTCAACCTCATTTACTACGTGGATTAGAAGATGAACCTGCAAGTCCATGAAACTCGTTGACAATTCCTTCTCAAACATACAAACAATCTCTACTATCTCTTGATGCCACCGTGGAATGCTAGTCACATGAATCTTGTTTGATGTGATGCAACGTACAAATACAGATAATTTAGATATGGAGCATCCTAGGTCTTGGGGGAAGTTATGTTTCACACACCCATGCACGAACAAAGGATAATGACACTGCAAAGTTATAAACACATGAAATATACAAAATTATTTATGTTTTATTATCCCATGGGATAAAAATTATTAATATAAAAAATAATAAAACCATGTTTTTGACATTATACATACTCTTAGAAGATTCAAATGCTCATGCGATTTCAACCCCAACAAATGGTCTTCCATGGTGAAGCAACGTCATAGTGAAGACCCACATGAAGATGGCACCCTCACACCCATTATAACTTCCTTTGCCAAAGAAAGATAATCCTTTTTAAAAATCCATGGGACATCACCTTCTTTGAATTACCCATTAGAGGGACCATCCTCTCCTGTACTTTCAAATTACCTTGGCCAATGTTTATTTTTATTTTTTGAAGTAATAATATCTTTCCTAACAGTCAATGTGTCACTTTGTTTCAATGATATGTGCCTCTATAAATAATATGAAACATTTTTAAATATATGCATGGGATCTAATAAGTGGGTATTATTAAGATGCTCACAATATGGGAGGTTATAAAAGACAGATTTCCTTTTCATCCCAATGGGAAATTTCTCAACATAGGTGTCAAAGAATTCTGGATCATCAAACATAGGCTCCCCATTTGAATTGAACATTTCTATGAACTCCTTCTCCTTCTCTCTCTCATATGCTCTAAGCTATTTAACTTGTGTTGTTATTTCATGCCTTTGGGTTCTCTCTTGTTTACCATTAAAAGCTGATGTGGCTCTTTTTTAAGGGTGTTCTTTTGGGAGGAATACCCTGGAGCAGTCATACACTGGATTTTGTAGGTCGTTGGACCATCTAGCTTTCAAAGAAGGTCCACAGCATTTACATCCATAATACCCTTTTTTTACAAGACCTGTGAAATTATTGTATACAATATGCATGGAACGTTAAATAATATCATGAATATCATAACAATTACAATGAATTAAATTAATATGTGAAATAATATTATTACGTATATAAGCAAATCAATCAACATGTAATTTACCAGAGAAAACTCCTAAGCCTAGATAATCATGTGTCATGTAAGCACATATGCCATACAACGTAAAAATCCTCTCTATTGTGATTGGTCTTGATACATTGTATACACTTATCCCATCCCATAATTCCTTCAATTCATCTACCAGTGGTTGTAAGTAGACATCCATATTGTTCACTTGTCTTCTACCAGGGACTATGAGAGCCAACATAAGATTTTAATTCTTCATAGACAACCATGGGGGGATATTGTTATTGATCACTACTACAGGCCAAACAAAATAGTTGGTGTTCTGGAGGGAATATGGGTTGATGCCATCCATTGCTATGCTGAGTCATAGACTGTGTACTTCATCCTTGAATTTTACGAGCCATGTATCCTCTATATGCTTCATGGCTATTGAACCTATTGGGATTCACATAACTTCAAACTCACTTGTGTGTGAGGCATGCCATCCCTTCAACATAGCTAATTATTTGCAACGACAGAGTCTTTGAGTCCATGGGATTATAGGCATGTGCCTGAATATATTAAAATGATATCTTAAAAGGAGGACCACGTGATTTACCCTTCTTTTTTTATTTATCATACTTGTCATGCCCAAATTTAGGACATATCTCTTTGTTTGCATATTCTCCTATATATAGAATACACTCATTTGGACATGCGTGATATGATATGTAATCAACAACCAACATTTTCAACAATTTTTTTGCCTCTTTGCAACTATCGAGAAAGACATTATCACTCGGAAGAACCTTATATTTGAATAACTTATAGTTGGTGGAAAATATTAAATGTAAAATGAAAATAATTATTAACTTTTATAAAATTTACCATTTCTAATGTTGATAGTGTAACAAGGTTTCTCAAAATATAAGGGACTTGATGGTCAATTACCTAAAAATTTCCAAGAAATATGCATTCGACAAGCCAAAATTTGATTTCAAGTTGTACAGTAACATAGTTGTTCCAAACTGGACAATAAAAGTAGAAGATTAAAAATTATGCAGTAAACGGAACATTTTCCTTATGGTTGTGTAAACAGAGGAAGACACCGGACCCTCTGCGCGTTGTTGCCTCCAGCTGCGATTCTCTGCGCGGCCTGTGGCTGGGCTCTGCCCTCTCGGCCATTTCTGCCTCTGCCCCAGGTCCATCTGACCTCTGGGCCTCTTGGTTCTGCTAGGCTCCCTTCTTCCACCTGCCCTGCTTCAAGTTCTCACTGAGCCTCTTGATCTCTTGTCAGATCTGCTTGGGTCTGCGCCCTTGGGGTTTCTGCTTTCAGGGACTTTTTGGATTCCTGGCCTTGAGATGCCTCGTTCCTCTGCTTGGTGTATATCAGGTTTGCTGTTTTGATCTTCTTGCCATGGAGGCCCAAGGCTCGCCCACCGGTCCCTCGAAAGCCACCGGTCCCTCGAAAGCCGCTATCTCGGAAGCTGAAGCAGCCTTCTCCTCTCTTCTTGCTTCGCTGCCCAAAAAGAAGAAATCTGAAGCTACTAAGTTTGACAAAAGGCTCGACGATGTTCCAGAGGTAAACCTCCCTCCTGAGGGCCCGATCAAGGTCGCTTTGTCCCTGGCAGATCGGGCCCTGGTGGGTCAATTCACGGGCCTTTGGCCCTCGCCAAGATCCACGGAAAACTGGGTTGTTAAGAACTGGGTTCCGCTGATAAAAAATAAAGTCACCTCTTATTTTCTGGGTAGAGGCTTCTTTCTGTTCGAGTTCAACACCAAGGAGGATAAGGACCTGATCTTCAGGAATGGGCCCTATTTCATGGGACCCCAGGGCCTCTACCTTAACAAATGGACCCCCGATTTCGATCCGGCTGTGGATGTCCCAACGACAGTCCCTGTCTGGGTTCGGCTCCCCAATCTACCAGTGCACTGTTGGAATTGGGAGTCCCTCAAGCACATTGGAGATACTCTGGGAAAATTCATTGACATAGAAAACAACAATGATCAGTATGATTGCGCCCGAATTTGTGTCGAGGTGGACTTAGAGGTGGGGCTTCCGGAGGCCATTAAATTAAAGGTGGGCAGTTGGACGCATGTGCAAGTGCTGGACTATGAGCAACTCCCCTTCAAATGCCGCAAATGTCACATATATGGCCATTTTGCAAGAGGGTGCCCGAACAAAGGGGAAGCTGAGAAAGGAAAGGAAGAGGGCTGGAACTAGGTCAAGAGGCCAAAGACATCTCACAAGAAATCTGGGGTTCATGGACCCCAGCCTGCCTCCATCTAGAATGTTCCCCCGCCAAAAAGCCAAGAAAACAGGTATGAGGTCTTAAGCTCTGCTGAAGAGACTCCCCAGGAAGAAGATAGGCAAGATCAAACTTTAGAAAAAATGCCTTCAGAAGAAACAAGACCGAAAGAAAGCGTCACGGCAAGAAACAAGGATAAGCAAACAGAAGCCTCCGAGGAGGAACATGACTCGGAGGAGTCTGAGGAGGATGGAGAAATAGGAGATACGCAGATATCGTTCAGAAGATCTGCAAGGGGCCGCAAATCTACTAGAGAAAAGAGAGATCAGGAAACTTACAAAGACAAGCTCCAGGGTAGTCAGCCCACTCTGGAGAAACTTCTTGGCAAAAATCCGAAGATGGTTAAAAACCAAGCACAGGGTTCCAAGGGAGCCCATCATCATAAAAATAAATGATGAAGATTGTCTCCTGGAACTGTAGAGGAATGGGGAGCAAATTGAAAGAAGAAGCAACGAGAAGCCTTATAAGAAGAGAAGCTCCAGACATTCTTCTGATTCAGGAGACCAAAATGGAGGACAAGGAGTTTCTCCAAATCAGTAAAAAATTTCATAAAGGTAGCAACGGACATGCAGTTTCAGCACGGGGAGCATCTGGGGGACTGGGCTCCCTTTGGAACCCTCTCAAGTTCAGATTGGTCACCGTGCTGCACAACACCCACTGGTTGTTTTTGAAGCTCCAGCCTTTGGACTCGAGGGTGGCAATCAGTCTTTTCAATGTCTATGTTCCAACAAATATAGGGGAGAAAAGGGAGTGCTGGGACTCCATCAGACATCTGTCGGAGTCAGAAAATTTGGAAAACATCATTGTTGCAGGTGATCTTAACCTCACCTTGCGCATGGAGGAAAAGCGAGGAGGCACAATCGTAAGGGACCCTACAAGGGAATGGGTGGAAGACCTCATGCAGGATTGGGATCTGCTTGACATCCCTCCAGCAAATGGTAAGCATACCTGGTCTAACAAAAGAATAGGTCCTGGTCACATTGCTGCTAGAATTGATAGATGTTTGGTTCAGAGTTCCTTTCTTTTGCTGGGCTTAGATTTTAGATTGCATATCCTCCCATGTAGTGTTTCTAACCATAAGCCCATCTTGCTTGAGATGTTGGGCCACAAAGATCTTGGCCCCATCCCCTTCAGATTCAACCCTCTTTGGGTCAAAGAACCTGAGTTCCTGAACTTGGTTCATGACTGCTGGAAACTGCCAGTGAAAGGTTCCCCTTTCTTCATTTGGGAAGAAAAACTTAGAAGACTGAAAACGGTGCTTAAATCTTGGGCCAAAGCTCTTCCCTCTCCTGCAAAAGAGACAAAGCAGGCTCAAGATAATCTTGCCCAGCACCATGCCCAATGTGAAGATGCAGAAATCACTAAAGAAGTTCTAGATAAGGAAGCTGAGCTCCAGCAAATCTTCCACAAAGCTTGCCTTTCGGAGGAAGAGCATTGGAGACTGAAGTCTAGGACCTTATGGCTTAAAGCAGGAGACAGAAATTTGGCCTTCTTCCACAAGCAAGCTCAAGCCAGAAAGAGCTTCAATTCTATTGCAGAAATCAAAGATAGAAATTTGACACACAAAGACTTTGATAGCATAAAGAGAGCAGCTTTCAACCACTTTCAAAACCTGTATAGAGAAGAGGGCGTGACGGACCCAAACTCCAAATTCTTGGAGGTGGTTCCCCCTAGGATCTCACCTTCAATGAATCAGCAGCTTGAAGCAAAGATCTCTATTCAGGAAATAAAGGATGCCCTCTCAGACATGGAGCCTGACAAAGCCCCAAGTCCGAATGGTTTTACAGCAAGATTTCTTCAAACCTGCTGGCATATTGTGGAGAAAGACCTCTACAAAATGATTTTGAAATCTCAAGACTGCCAGAAAATTGGGGGCAGCACCAATTCAACTTTTCTTGACCTCATACCCAAGGAAAAGGGTGCTAAAGAATTTAATCGGTTCCGCCCCATCTCTCTTTGTAATATTGGATACAAATTAATCACAAAGATTATTGCCAATAGACTTAAAGGTATTCTTCCAGCCATCATCCAGGAGAACCAAGGTGGATTTGTTCAGGGGAGATAGCTCACTGACAACTTCATCCTAGTGCAAGAGGCGATTCACTCGAGCCAGCTTCGCAAAGAGAAAGGTATGGTTATCAAACTAGATCTGGCTAATGCTTTTGATCGGGTCAGACTTAGCTTTCTTTGGGAAGTCTTGAAAAAATTTGGCTTTGGAATGGGCTTTCTAAAATGGATCCATTCTTGTATTGCTGATCCTTGGATCGCCCCCCTGGTGAATGGGAGAGCAGCTGGTTTTTTTAAAGCTTCAAGAGGGCTTAGGCAGGGTTGCCCCCTCTCTCTGCTCCTCTTCGTCCTTCATGTTTCCGTCCTGAGTTTCTACCTGGATCAGAAACTGGTTGACCAAGAGATCTTGGGGCTCAATATAGCCAGAGGGGTCAAAAATGTTAATCACACCCTCTTTGCGGATGATACCCTCTTGTTAGAGGCTGCCTCTGCCAGATCTGCTCTTAGATTCAAGGAGGTCTTGGATGACTACAGTGAAGCTACTGGCAGCAGTTTAAACAATGGTAAGTGCAAAGCTTTTTGTTGGAACATCTCGGCTCCCACCCTTTCTGCCATCTCAAGAATTATGGGCTTTACTGCCACTCTCAACTGGTCCTCCTTTTCTTATTTGGGCCTTCCCATCTTTCGCAAATTGGCATACAACAGAGATTGGATTCCTCTGTTGGACAAGTTCAAGGCCAAAATTCAAGCTTGGGGATTCTCTTGGTTAAATCTAGCTGGAAAAACTGTTCTCATCAAATTTGTTCTTAGCAGTCTCCCCATTTTTCAATTCTCTGTAATTCTAGCCCCTTCAGGCATCATAAAAAAAATGGAAGCCTTCATTCGCAAGTTCTTTTGGAAAGGGGGCAATCACAATGACAGGAAAATCCCATTAGTCAGTTGGGAGAAAATCTGCAAGCCCCAGAGTGAAGGAGGCCTCAATTTCAAAGATCTTAGCCTCCAAAACATAGCTATGGGAGCCAAGATCTTCTGGAGAATCATTGGTCCAAACCCAGGTTGGGCGCAAAAAGCCCTATGGAGGAAATACTTCATGGGAAAGAGGAAGAGATGTCTAGACGCCCTCCTACCCTCCTCAGGTTCGCAGCTGATCAAGCTCTGTCATAAAGCAGCCCCTTTAATCAGAGACAGAGCGTATTGGATCCCTGGAAACGACAAAGAAATTAAAATTTGGGATGACAACATTATGATGCAACCTCCTCTATTGTCCCACTGCTCTCTGCACGCGCTGCGTTTGTGGTTGGACAACGCTGAATGCACCACTCTTTGGGACATTTCACAATGGGAAGGCAGACATTGGCAGCGATGGAGGCTCCCTCCCATCCCTCCTGCGCTGTCCCAAGCTCGAGATCTTTTCCTTTCTTTATTAAATGGTATGGCGCCTCTGCGCGTGGGTAAGAAGGATGCCCGAGGATGGGGAGCCGCCCCAGGGCTTTACACGGTTGCACAGGGATACAAATGCCTTCATGATCGCCCTAACGTCCCTCCTAATCCTGCAGTCTGGAACGGGATCTGGAATCGCAAAACCATGCCTAAGGTCGACTCTTTCTGTTGGTTGTTATGCCACAGAGGGATTTTAACTGCAGATAGATTGAAGAAGAAAGGATTTCACGGTCCTTCTCGATGCTACTTATGTTGTGATTGTGAGGAGAACGCTCAGCATATTATTTTGGACTGCAACTTTTCAAGAGATATCTGGCACGGCCTTCTGAGCTTCTGGAATTCTGAATTCACCTTACCCACGTCCATATCTGATCTTTTTGCAAACTGGCGGAATTCCTACCCAGGATCGCTTCCAAAAAATGAGAGTTTCACAGCTGCATGGCTCTCTTTGCTGAAATTTGCTTGCTGGCAGATCTGGCTTGAGCACAACAGAAGAGTTTTCAGAGATGAAAGTCTAAACGCTCAGTTCATCATCACCAAAATAAAATGCCTTTGGAAAGAAAGTCTGGGGGATCATTTGCCGGATCTAAATCTGAGTCAACAAGACTTAGAATGGGGTGCCTCGATGGACCTCCATTTCTCTAGTGAAATAAGGCATTACAAGGCCATAAAAGAGTGGCAATTCAGAGGGAAGGAGAATGATCTTTCGGATCTGCTCGTCAGGCATTCCAGATTCTCTTTATTCTTCGATGGAGCAGCGAAAGGCAATCCTGGTTTGGCTGGGGAAGGAGGAATTATTAAAAATAAAGAGGGTATTACTATGGCAAAGTTCGCCTGGGGTTTAGGGCATTCTACCAGCATGCAAGCTGAAGCCTTGGCTCTTCTGCAAGGTCTCAAGCAAGCAAAGGCTTTCGGTCTTTCAGATATCAATATCATAGGATACTCTCAATCCATTATCAAAGTTCTAGTGGAGGATTCCTCTCCTGCAGACATTAGACTGGAAAGAGTAATTTCAAGAACCAGAAATTTGGTGAAATCCTTCCGGATTGCTTCCTTCCTTCACGTTTTGAGGGAAAATAATAAAGCTGCTGACTTGGAAGCCAACAGGGCAGTTTCACTTCCAGCTGGTTGTCTCTTGGCAGATGGAATTGAGAATTGGGACCCCATTCCATAAAGTTTGTCATGTTTTTCTGCATTTTGCTGAAACAGTTTGTTTGTCTCTTTAAGATAGGGAAAATAACGGAGATAGACTCGATAGTCTCGAGAAAATCTTGTGGTTTTCCAAGTTTAGGGGCCTGTGATCAGTTAGCGAAAGAAATTTTAAGGGATATGCCCGATCAAATGTATCCGGTGAAAGGCATTTTGGCCAAATTCTAATATAAACCATAACCGTTCTTGTTAAAAAAAAAAAAACATAGTTGTTCCAAACTGGGTAGACTTTGACTGACTGCTAGGTCCAAAGAGAGGGTTGGTGGAAGAAAATTTAAGGCTTTCAAAAAAGGTATCAGTGATATGAGCATCATCCCATAGTTGATCATCATTCTGAAATGCATCTAACAACATTGTCTTTATGGCAGTCGTATCTCTTAAGTAATCATCCATACCAACCTCTATTTGATTGCCTCCATTGCCAACTTATGAATAATTACAATTTTTGTAGCCATTCCTAATTGGTGAATCTAGACGTAGTGGGAATTGAATAGGTGGTTGATTCAACCATTCTTGGTATTGTTCCTCTTTGAGTTTTTCTCTTAATTCGGCTTTCTCTCGATTTGAAATTGTCTTGGGGTGCAGCGAAAGATGGTAGGTAGGTCACTCATCATCACTAGAATCCTAATAATTTCAAAAAATATATTTGAACATGATTAGTACAAAATTGATGATATCAATTAGTAAGCACTTCAATGCATGATTAATTGGTTTGACATTGAAATAATTACATTATACCAAAAAATTATTACCATCATTGTCCTAAGATTGTGGCTAGAAGATGGCATGTTACCATTGACAGGTTGAAGCAGTTGTCCATTTTCATCTACCAACCACGTCTTGCAGTATGTTGCTCCTAATAAGGGCTTCCGACATTTTGGAACTGTTTGAATGTTTTGTGCATCTGAATCCAATTTTGAATCTTCATGAACCTGCAAATTTGTATACATTAATTTTATTCAGTTGATTGACATGGATAAAATAAATAAATTCAATTAGATAATGAAAATATAAATAAAATATGAAGCAATTATGTTTGGAGATGGATAGGGAGAACTCTATGATGGACTTTGAGAAATATTATGGAACGAGTTGGATTTTGAAGAATTGTCCATTAGATATAACTATGACATTTTCTCCCTCCATCTAAGCAAAATCACAATAAATTTTGGTGTACATACCTAAAATTAATTTCGGTGCCTTAGAAAAGGAGTTGTTTTTATCAGTTCTAATGTATTTTTAACCGTACCGGTGCATTTTTTTACCTGACACATTGGTGTTGTTAGTTAACAAACGCACTGAATATCGCAGAAAAAAAAGCAACTTTATTTTTTTGAAGTGAAAAAAAAACGCTAAACTAAAAAATGAGTGGCAAATTATTTTCAGAAATCTAATTTCATAAAAAGTTCTTTAAATAGTAAAAGTTATTCATTATTTCATTATTTTTGCAAAAAACAATCAAGGAGGGATTTTCACGAGAGACATACCGGGAGTAAGAGAGCATTGTGGAGCAGCAAAATACTTTCGAATAGTAGCACTATTCAAATAATTGGAATTTGAAACATCTAGTGATTCACACAAAAACCTTGCAGTATAGTAAAAATGTTAAATTACCGTAATGATAGTTTTTTATAGTTTTTCTTAGATGTAATACATGCATAGTAAAAAATTTAAATTTTACTGTGAATTTTACTGATAAAATCATTTACAATCTCTATTCCTATTTAAACTTAATTAAAATTCAGAACAAACAAAATAATCCTTTCTTACATTAAACCATTGCTTCTTCTTGTTTATGTGACTGCAAAAATTCACAATTAGGGCTTTTCATTTTAGATTTATAGGGTTTTTATTACTATATATATAGGCATATGAAATCTAACCCACGGGACCACTTGCAAATTTGGATCACAATCCATGTCGACCCTTGCATGATTTTTTTAAAAAAGACTTTATTTAATTGATGCGCACTATTTAAAATAGCGCACCAGTACGCGATTTTAGTATAATGCATTGGGCGCGTATTGACAAAAGACATTGTTTGATAAAAAAAAAAATTATATTCATTTATGTTTATGTTAATCATTGCTCTAGTGTTAATATAATGCACTGGGTCTCTTATTGAAAAAGAGCACTGTACAATGTTTCTACTGTAGTGGTGATTCATTTATAAGAACCTATCACACCATTTTTGGTGCTTAAGTTGTGAAAGTCGCACTGGGAGTTTAATTTAGATAGACACACCTTTTTCTTGATTTTTTTTTTTTTTAACTTGAAAAATATGTGATTTATTTATAAAATATGTTAATGAATGGTACAGGTTTTATATTGATAAATAAATGGCTGATAAGAGTTCAAGTAACAAAAATACTGATAGCACATCCATAAAATAAAAAAAGGCAAGTTCTTTGTGAATTATTTACAATTTTTTTAATTTTTGAACTATATGTAAGTTTAACTAATATGTATTGTTTAGTGTGTATCATGAAGAAACACAAAATGATGAATATCGATAAGATTATTTCTGATCTAAGACTAGAAGAGTGTAAAAGCTTGATGGAAAAATTACAGAAGGATTAATCAAGTGAATGAAAAAATACTATCGATCCAATATGAGTTTCTTTTTTGAATTTTCATTAATAATATACTTAAAATATTAGATAACATGTTTCAAAAAATCTATTAATTCAAATATTTTTAATTTTATACATGGACTAACAACGAAGAAAAGGAATGGTGTTCTAAGAAAAGAACAAAATATAACATACAAATGAATATGAATTTCTCCTTAGCTCATCTGGAGTGGTACTGGAGATTAATGAGATGGGGAAAATTTTTTACAGAAGTTTGAGGGATCTAATGGAATGAATGTATAGACGTTATTTCCACTTACAATACAAAAATAAATCCAATGATTCCAAGAACCAAATTTTATTTAAACTACAGGAAGAGTTTCCAGAGAATTGGTCAATGAGACATGTGAGACTTTTAATAGAAAAAACATACAACAACAAAAAATAAGGATTGAAAAACTAATATTCCTTTAAATGTTTTTGTAGAATTATATGTATATATTACTACAAAGAAATCATTTATAAATATCACTTTTGTTATATTTAGTTTTCATATATCAATATAAAATTAAATAGCTTATTGTCATGTTACTTTTTCAGGAAGATTATGAAAATCTCAAAGGATGAACGAGCCAATATCAGAAATATGCCAGTAGGAATGACGAAAAGGGTGTGCAAGTATATGGTCAAAGAAATGGACATAATTGCATCACATGAGGAGCTATATCAACAACAACGTGCTTCAATTGTAATATGTAATCATTGAATTTTTCGATTAGGTACAATAAATAAATAATTTAACATTAAATATTCATTTTCAAATATTTTCTTGCAAAAAATAAAATAAAATGGAACCCATGCATTGGTAGTCGTTTGATGAAAAATAACACTAATAACTTAAGAAAAGAGAAGATCCTAATCCAATAAATAAAATATACTCACAAACAGTTACTAATCAAGAGAATATCCTAATTCATGATGCCCTAAATTTCACAACATGGTATCAGAGCTAAGGTTACTAAGTCAAGGAAGGGAATATAATCAAGAGACACTCAAGGATCAAGTTTCAAGGAAGGCATCAAAGAAAATATCATCGCGAAGACAAGGTCTTCAAAGAAAGCATCATAACCCTAGATCAAAGAATAAGTCTACAAAGAAGTTGGTGAATCCCTTAAGCCATCTCAAGAGACCACAAATACCTTACTCAAATTGAAGGACTTATGCATCAAGTTCCTTCCTAGAAAAGAAATATCAAGGGTGTGATCATTATCTTCAAAACATTCTAAGGAAATCTCCTTCTTATTGAAGCAAGGTCACCATCATTGAAGACATCATCAAGCCATCATTGATCATCATCATCAAGAACATTTATCATCAAAGGTCTCAGGTGATCTATTTCCTTATACCACTCTTGAAGAAAGCTATCTTCATCAAGAAGGAGTTTTTATACTATATATATCATCATCAAATTCAAGGAGGAAGAAAGTGGAGAAATAAGCATATACACAAGTAAGTATATTTATGACTTCATATGAATTTGTCAAAATGTATTTTTGCAAGGAAATCAACAAATTGGTTGGGGATTCAAACATTCTTGCATGGAAGAAAAGGAAAAATATGAATCTTATTGAGAATGAGGTCATGGAACATGTTAAGGGCTTAATCACTAAACCTCCAAAAGAATATTCTCAAGCACTTGCTAGATTCATGAAAGGGGAATTAAGGGCTCAAGTGATTCTCATAGAATCCATTAAGGATCCCCTCATCCCATAAGTATCGAAACACGAAAATTCAAAAGAAATATATGAAAATTTGGTAGAGTTGTATTCCATATAATTGTTGGAGAATTCATCTCATTAAGACATGAACTCTATAAGTTGAAGATGTCTAAGGAATATGGAATAACCTCATGCATTGTGAGGATATCTAAGATCCAGGATCAACTACAAGAATTGGGATAAGTCATGTCTAATAGTGAAATTACCAAAATATTATTAAATGTACTACCATAGGAGTGGGGTAAAGTTACTTCGAGTATTTACGGGAAGAAATAATCTATTCCATTCCAGGATCTATGGTCATTATGGAAGATTGAAGAATCTAGAATAAAGTCCAAATATGATGTGGGAGCAGGTGAGGAAAATCAAGCTTATGTTGCAATGACAAGAATAAAGGGACAATTTGGAAAGTTTGGTCCTCAAAAAAAGAAAAAGAACATGGCTAAAATCCAATGCTATGGATGTCAAGAACATGGACACTAGGGAAAATTTTAAGGATGGAATTTTATCTTAAAGTTTAGAAACCTTGGCGAATCTTACTAGTCCCCAATATGTAAATTGTAAATTTTTGATGATATTTTGTAAAAATATTTAGGTTTCTAATTATTTTATATTATTATATACAATTTTTCGCGATTTTTAGGGTAAAATAATGTTATAATATAAAATTTTGGCGAATCATTTTTCAAAAAAATTGAAATTGATGAATAATTTTATTGGAAAAAACATGGAAAATTAGCCCACCTGCGAATATTAGCCCCTAAAATTTTCCCTAATGGACACTAAAAAATAGATTTTCCTAAGAACAAGAAGGAAAATAAAAAAAGGAGAGAGGAATCTCACATCATCGAAGAAGTAGAGGAAGTTGAAAAGAATAAGTCTAAGAAAGAGGAAGTAAGAGATCTCTATTACTGAGATAATATTCCTCACCTAAAGTTCTTTTCAAATTCCTAACTCTTATGTTGTCAGATATGGATACCACAATTCACTAAATAAGATGCATCAACTCATCATAAAAGCATTAAAAGAAAGAGATGGGACATCATCATAGAGAAACATGAAATATGGTTAGAATATATGGATGTAAAAGATATATATCATAGGTATCTCATTGGAAACATAAGTGGCAAGGTCATCTAGTACAAGGTGCATAATACATCTGTCAAAAGGAAACATATGCTGATAGGGATACTTTAGATCCTCAATATTCCCTAATGGAATATTCATTGAAAGGATCACTTATCATTAGGAAAAGAAAGTGTTTCATCAAGAATTCAAAATATATGGAATTCATGGGATGATTGTATGATGACATAAATGTGAAGCAGATTAAGGAATTAAGGCTCTTTCAATAAAGGAAACTGTTGAAGGAAGTTTGGATGACCCAAAGGAAAAATGAGATATGTATGCTTACATTTTTTTTTTTGTGTATGGTTGCAGGTAATATGGATCAATGATCTACCTTGAGAGCAACATAAAAAAGGAATGATCTCCTCCCTTAAAGGAATGTAGGAGTGCATGGGTCACACATTCACTAGATGAAATCACCATAAAATTTTCTCATATATAGTATGAGGTGGTTGACCAAAATTGAGGAACTTTGATAGGAAGCTCCTGGGAATATAATGTGTGAAGAAATAAAGGAAGAGATCATGGAATATGAAACCATGATAAAGGAAATCAACATCCAAAAGACAAATAATATTTGACTTGGATATCTCCATAGAAGATATGAAGACAATGATGAAGTTTGAAAAGAAAGATACCCTTGACAATATATATCTTTGGGATATGCGTTGATATGTATGTAGGATGTTGATGTAAACTAGAATATGTCATGATGAAATACCATCACAAAGGTAATAATTTTAATGTTCATTCCTTTATTTTTATATATCTGGATCGAGTTTTGCAAATATGCGAAGGGAAGATCTATGGATGTATTCCACCACTGATGCACATGTAGTAGGATGTAAAGTTCCTTACGTAAAAATGGCATGAAGGAAGGCCAGATATGGACTAATAGATCACTTTCCGATGATGATATGGTTGACTCATAGATGAAAGTGATGGATGGTCAGTTCCCTATGTATAATTCCTGAACATGAAGACTCCTAGATAAAATAAGTTCATGACATCGTGAGGAAGAGTTCTTCTAATAGCTAGTTGTCCCATCATCTCCAGCTGAGGAGCTGTTCTAGGTCCCTAATTAAGAGGGAGCCTGCAAAAAATTTTCTTACTTGGAAGAAACTTGGAAATTCCTAAGCCAAGAGGGAGATTAGGTACATTCCTTCTAAAGGAATGAGTACATTCCTTTATTAGAATATATATTTCCTCCTTAATTAAGAGGGAGAGATAGAAACATCATTCTTGCCTTCACTTGGGAAGAAAAAATGGACGACTAGATAAAAATCTGAAATTTGATGCTCTTTGAGGATGTATTAGGGAATCCACGATAAAAGTAGTCGTAGAGGACAATTATCCTTTGAGGACCGAGAATCCAAGATAAGAACAGTCCTGGTGGAACACAGCCTGAGAACCCAGGTGGGGTATGTTTCAAGAGAGACAATGATGAGGGTCCCTATACATCATTGGTCTCACCAGTATTGTGATTAGATCTCATGGAGAGATAGAGATGTTGGTCAAGGCCTTGTTATGTGACAATAATGGTTGATATAATGCTATACAAATTGGCTACCAATCTAATTATTCTTATGAGAAATTATTTAGATTGAGAATGAGCAAGTACCATTATGAATACCTCCCTAGCTAAGAGGGAGTGTTGGAAATTATAACTAGGTTCAACCTTCATAATGACATGTAATTTTGATTATTATAAATGATGAAAAGAAGAGAATAAAATTATTTTTGTTATGCCTTGCTTCAAGGGTTTCATGAGCAAGATTTTTTCAGTTATATGGCTCCCATTGAGAGCCTTAGGATTTATCATTACTGTCAAAATAATTAATTTCATGTATGAAGATCTCTTCTTGAGAATGTGTCAAATGCATAGAAGTCTATAAAGCCATCCAAATACAAGCACATGTTACTCCTCTACAATTCGGCTTCAAGATAAAGAAATAAATCTCATTTCAGCTCACCTAATGAAGACACACCTATTTAGATGCTCATGTCGGCTTATTAATTGTGGGAAACCACTATAAATACCAATGTAAGGATCAATTATAGTCAATGAAGTTTGGATCACTTTTGAAGTTCAGATCATATTAGAAGATAAAAAAATTACATAGATACAATTCGGATAGACCACAATTCGATATTCTGAAATCACAGTGACAGCGAAGGAGAGAAAGGTCTCTTTGTAGATCACAATTTGGTATTCTGAAATCACAGTGAAAATGAAGGAGAGAATTGTATTAGTATAGGCCATAGTCTGGTATTATGAAATAATCACTGCAATTTTGTATTATACCATAATGATTTGGTATATCTCACAACAAAGAAGAATTTGGTGCCTCTCGGGATGAATATCTTGGCACTATCTCAAACATAAGGATTCGATTCTACTATTGAAGGAGAGGTTCATTACAGTAACCTTAGTTTGATATAAATACATGACCACACTGATCTCATATAATGAAAGATCTGAAGAGTAATTGATAAAGTGGAAGATAACTTGTGTCTTGGTCTTGGAGTGGCTAATAATTCAAGGGTCCTTGTCTTGGTATTTGTCAACTGGAATCTCTATAAGAATAATTTATGTGGGTTTTCCTCTCAAAGAGTAAGAGGTTTTTGGCCCTGGCTCATAGCCTAAATTTTGTGTCTCTCGTCTATCTATATTTATGCATTGGTAGCTTTTTGATGAAAAAGAACACTAATAACTTAAGCAAAGATAAGATCCCAGTCTAATAAAGAAAATATACTCACAAGAAGTTTCTAATTAAGAGAAATCTCCTAATTCATGATGCCCTAGATTTCTCAACATGAATTACATAGCTTGGAGAGATAGGATGGAGGTAGTGTTTGAAGACAATGGGCTGAAGGAGGTCATAGATAGTGATATTCCCAGGCCCACAACAACAAATGCTAAAAATCTAGATGCATGGAAGAATAATGTAGCAAAGGAGAGAAGGATTATGTTAGAAGGAGTTCAAGATCATATTGTCTCGAACCTCCATGGAAAGGAAACTCCATATTATATGTGGAAGGCCTTAACATATTTGTTTCAGAACAACAAATACCATAGGAAGCTAGTGCTGAAGGACAAGCTTACAAAAATCAAGTTGGAGAAGGGCTACACAATACCCCAATACTTGACCAAGTTCACCCTATGTCGAGATGATCTTATAAGTGTTGGTGTTACCATTTCTGAGGATGATTTGGTGAACCTAGCGCTTCTAAACCTTGCCAAGAGCTGGCACAACTACCAAGATTTGGTAATGGGAGCGAGAAGCTACTAGAGTGGGAGCGATTATGGTATGACTTGGTGCAGGAAGAGATTAGGAGGAACACCAGAGATAATACCTCTTCCAAATAAACAAAAGGAGACTTTGAATTAGTCAACAAAAGGAAATAAATCCAAGGGAAAGAAGTCCCAATGCGAAGAGGGAAAGAAAGACTTGTCCGACATCAAGTGTTTTCATTGTCACGAGTTGGAGCACTATGTCATGAAATGTCCACAAAATAAGGCAAGAAAGGAGGAGCTTGTAGTAGCAAACGTAGGTGAAGCTATAGCTTCACAATTCGAACTTGATTTCACTCTCATTGCATGCATGAGAAACACAGTAATGGGATGCATGTGGTATCTCGACAACAATGCCTTGTTCCATATGACGGGAATAGAGATCTCTTTAGTGACTTTTAGGACAAATACCTTAAGTAGAACATAGATTTTGGAGATGATGGGAGGTATAGTGCAACCGACATCAGTATTGTTACCTTTAAGAGGGAGTTTGGCTCCCCTATCAGACTCATATATGTGTTGTTTGTTCCAAGACTAAAGAAGAATCTTGTTATTGTCGCGGTATTGGAAGATCATGGCTAGGATGTGATATTTAGCAAAGGAAAAATTTTCCTTAGACACATCGCCACAGGATGGGTGAATTAGATCAATGTGTGAGTCAAGAACCTATATACTCTCGAGGTCGAAGATACATGCAAAGCTTTGAGGAGTAGGGAAAAGGTTAGAGGCTTGGTGGTTGAGAGGGAGCATGAATTACCTCTCAACACGCAACCTTAGAAGAAGCCTCAGAAAGTTGTGGAGTAGCCACGATTGGAGAAGAACAAAGGAGGCCGAGTGGAGACATCCACTCAAGTAGAGACCTCTAGTAGGAGGAAATTTCAAGCCAAGTGGGAAAAGGAAGCATATGTATCCATACCTCCAAGTGAGAGGTGGGGTGATGTGAAGTGATAGTCCCAAGAGTGCAGAAATTTGGGCAGGGTCCATTGAGATGTCTTATCTCATGGATCATTACCTTGCTATGGGGGAACACAATATATAGTAGCAAGATAGATTAGTGGCGGTTAATGCAGTGAGATGTCAAAGTGACAAATGCAGAGACTAGAAACAGTTAGATACTGGGGAGTGCAGAGCATATTTGGTAGCAGTACAGATGGCACAGTGTAGAGTAAGCAATAACATGAAATTTTCAGTAGACAATGCAGTAGCTAGTAGCAGTCAGAGACTCCGGTGAAAAATGCATCATACTGATCACCGTTGATTCAGTTTGGATGCTTTTCAGTTTCAGAAATTGCAGTAGAAACAACACTAGAGATAATTGTTGCATGAAAAAAACTCCAAAGGTAACAGATCGGGATAGAGGTCAATTCCTTTCTTGTGTTGAGGGAGTGTTGAAATTTTCAAAAAGAAATATTGAGAAATGGCAACAAGAAGAGGATTCTCATTTAATTTTCCCTTAATTAAATTAGAAGGAAATTGTAATTACACATCAAATGACAACTTGTATGAGTTAACTAAGTCCTGAAGACTTAGTTAGCTCAGTAAATTCGAGTTGAGGGTCAAACTAGAGGCATGTAGAGTGCTCCCTAAGTTTTAGGGTGTCGAGTTGTAGTGTATTTTGACTTGTAATTATTTAACTTAATTATTTGAGTTAAAATTAGTTTAACTAGTTCTAATTGATGGAGGAACTAGTGAGAGGTCCAAGAATTAAATACGATTTAATTCACATGCATCAATTAATCAAATAAATAATAATTCACTAAAAATAAATTATGCATGCCAGTTCTGAGGAAGATCTAGTTGAGATTGGTGTTAAAGGGAAGTGTACTATCAATTGTATAATTAGAAAATTGTATAGGCGGTGAATGGATTCAATAGAAGGCATTATATGTATTGCACAATCATTATTGTGTAATTTCCTAATCAATAGGGGCTCAATTTTCCTAGGGATTGCGCAAGCAAGACAGGGCATCCATAGGATATAAATTGGTTAAGTATTGAACAAAGCTAGCCTAGGATTAATTGAGATAGACATAGATAGTGTAGAGAGTTTTCAAGCCTGAGAGAAGGATTTTATTATTCTCATATTCTTTGACTTATGCAATATACAGATAGCAGAGTTTTTAGCTGAGGATTTATCTAGATAAATCGTTGTGTTTTGTGATTGAAATTCTTTCTATTTATTGTTCATGTGATTTTGCGATTGTAATTAGTTTCCACAATTTGTAGAGTAGATTAAAGTATTTTGTTTTAGCGTATTAAAAATATTAGTTTGAATCTACATGGATTTTCTACACAACAAGCTTGCCATATACATACAATAGAAATATAATATAGCTTCCATTATTTTTATTTTTAAGATAAACACAATGTTCAAAGTGATATCTAGTAAAGCCTTATTCAAACATAAACCTGTCAAATTTTAGATACCGTTGCCTTTGAGCTTGTTTTAATCCATACAACCTCTTCTTCAATTTGCACACTAATTTCTTCTTTCCTTTGACCACATACCCATGTGGTTGGTGCATATATGTTTCTTCCTCCACATACCCATGGATAAAAGTTGTCTTTACATCTAGCTGCTCAAGATGAAAATATTTTGTGGTTACTAGACTTAAAATAGTTCTAATTGAAGTCATTTTAACAACATGATAAAAAGTTTCATCAAAGTCTGTACCTTTATTTTATGTAAACCCCTTCACCACAAGTCTAGCCTTATATCTTTGTTTTGCTCCATCTTCTTCCTTCAACTTGTAAACCCATTTTTTTTGCAATATTATTTTTCCTTCAGGAAACTTGTCTAAGTCCCAAGTTTGGTTATGCATCAAAGATTCCATCTCTTCTTCCATGGCTTGCTCCCACTTCTTCTTGGTTTCTACCTGCATCGCTTCTTCATATCTTTCTGGCTCACCAGAAATCTTAGTCAACAATACATAATATAATGAAGGCGAGTATCATTATGGGGGTCTACTTATCTCGGTAGATATTCTAACACCACTTTCAGGTGTTTGAAGTGCCCATTGTTGTTGTTGTTGTTGATGATGTGGCTGCTGATCATTATAATTTTCAGGCGCCTTTAATTTTTTTGTGATCTCATCGAGCATTGTGTATTCTTTGTTTTCTTTTTTCTGCATATGATCCTCATACAATACATTTAATTGAATATGAAATCTCCGCTTCTAATGATTTTTTGATGTTCATAATCATACAAGCGATAACCAAAATCATTAACACCATATCCAATAAAGGTACATTTCTTTGGTTTTTCATCAAGCTTTTTTCTATTTTATTTATTAATGTGGACAAAGGATTCACAACCGAAAGTATTTAAAAATGAGTAGTTTATCTTTTTACCTATCAATGCCTCCTATCAAATACCACCATACAAGGAAATTGAAGTTCCTTCGTTTATTAGATAAACATCATTATCTACAACATTTGCCTAAAATTGTAAGGACAATCTTGCATGCAATCTCATGCAAATGCACACTCCAAGATTTTTGTGTTCATCCTTTCTGACACACCATTTTACTATGGTGTTCCTGGAACTATCTTCTCTCTACGAATTCAATGCTCTAAACAATATTTATCAAACTCTTTTGTAGTATTCACCTCCATTATTTAATATAAGACACTTCAATTTCTTTCTTGTCTTATTCTCAATCAAATATTCACATTTCTTGAAAGTATCAAATACATCAAATTTATTTCAAATACAATAAATTCTGGTTTTCCTAGTTGCATCATCAATGAAAATAACATAATAGTGAGATCCATCGAGAGATGATACCTGAGAAGGTCCCAATACATTTGTATGCACAAACTCTAATTTTTACCTCTTATTTCTTTCCCAAATCTAATAAATATGAATATCTTATGCTTTCCATAAACACAATTTTCACATAAATCCAAATCAACGTGCTTCAAACCTTGCAACAAATTTCTTGAGTGAGGAATATGCATCCCTTTTTCACTCATGTTCCTAAGCCTATGATGCCACAATTTCGTGTTTGCTCTTGTGGAGGTTAAATAATTAACAAAATTAGAAATACCATTGCATAAATACAATGTACCAACCTTTTCTCCTTTTACTATTACTAGGGCTCCTTTAATGACCTTCCACATTTTTTCTGTAAAAGTAGTTACAAAACCTTCACCACCTAGCTGCCCTGCTGAAATTAAATTTTTATTTAGATCTAGAAATGACTTACCTGCTTCAATATCCATTGGTTTCCATTCTGTTGTTTTATGAAAACCTTACCCATTCCAATGATTTTACAGGGTTTATCATCACTCAAATGAACTTGTCCAAAATATCCTTAAACATAGTCATGAAAATGTTTTCTATTGGGTGTGGCATGGAATGAGGCCTCTGAATCTACCACCCATGCATCGATAATATTCTTTAATGAAAGAAACAAATCATGTTGCAAAAAATCACTTGTTACATTCACTTTATGATTGTTCTTTTTTTGTCCATATCCTTCTTTTCCCTTATGAGATTTGCAATATTTCTTCGTGTGTCTTCATATCGCATTTCCAACACACTATCCCCGATTTGGATTTGGATCTACCTTTTCTTGACTTCATGTGATTTCCTAGGCTCCTTCCTCTTCCCATTTTTCCTCCCCTACTCTGTGTAGTCAAAAAATTACGTGATTCCTCGCAAGAGTTTTTCTGACGCATTTCCTCGCTGAGGATGGCACCAAAAACATCATCAAACTTTAATGTACAAGATATAGAGACAGAGTTACTACTAGCCATAACTAAGCCATTTAAACTTTCTAAAAATGAGATAAGAAAAACAAAGGCCTATATTCATCATCAAAATTTACCCCTATAGAACTTAACTGATTGGTAACCATGTTAAATTCATTTAAATGATCAACAACAGATCCACCTTCTGACATCTTCATATTAAATAAAAGTTTCATAAGAAATACCTTATTTGAGGCCAAGGATTTTTTCATATATTTTTTCCAATTTCATCATTAAAAATTATTTTTACGTTTCCTTTAAAATGTTGAATGTCGCTGACATGGCCAAAGACAATCATATTATTCCTAGTGCCTTTCTGTCGAGAAGATCCCATTCTTAATTTGTCATACTTGTTGGCTTCTTTGGTTTTCTGCTCAATGGTAGGTACAAATATTTTTGATAAAGATAAATTTTGTACGCATCTTCCATAGTTGGTATTTTTTGTTAAATTTATAGACCTTAACCTACCATCTTTCACTATTTCTCCCACTCAAACTAGGAACACGTCCTTCCTGCAAGTTTATCAGCTAAATAGACCTTCGACTTTGTTACTAGTTGTTAGAAACTAATTAATGAAGAAATTAAATACTTAAAATATTGTGGAAAAACAAATACAAAAACACATAAAACAAGAGACACAAATATACATGGTTCACCCAATTTGGCTACATCCATGTAGAAACAACTAGTCCTTCCTTTTATATTATCTAGCAAAAAAAAGAGAGACAAATTACAACAGTTCTGCTGTAATTTCCTCTTTGATCTCACACAACCTCCTCTCTCTCTCTCCCTCTCTTGCTCATAATAATGATACACAAAAACAATACAATTCCCCATATATATTGAGTGTTTCCTTACAGGGAAAAAACCCTAAATTAACATAACTTCTACCATTAGATCATTCGCCTAATGAATGACCAAGATTGACGACAAAATTACAATATTTTACAAGGAATATTTTCATATATTTTTAGCTTCAAGGGTGCTACCCTCGGAAACCCCAGCTAGGGGGGATGGTCCCCCTCCCCCCCCCCCCCACCACCCTATGGAGGGGTATACAATCCCATGGGGGTGGTCGAGGATTCAATAATTGACAACACAAGGGGACAAATAAATTATCTTTGGTTTAACATGACAAGTTAAAATTTATCAAAGATTAAAATAAAAGATTAAAAAATATTCTTTTATATTACGCCACTTCTAAATGTCCCACATTTGATGAAATTAGAGTAATATAAGCTCTTATGAAAAGAAATTACTTGAATGTCGGGTTCTAAAATGATGAATCCAAATATAGGGAATAATTATTATTTTTTAATCCTTTCTATACTATTGGATAAAAAATATAGTTATGAGTTTTTAATATTAACACACATCTATTGAGAATAAAACTACCCCTTTTTCTTGGCATTACTTCATTGTCTACGAGCATCCATAGCCCCGATGAAGATGTCTTGATACCATACAAGCATGGCTCCTCTACCAACAAGCATCCATAACCCTGGTGAATTTACTTGATCCAGAATTGTGCAGGAATGCAATAAAATACAATTATAAACATAAGCAAAGAGATGTAGCATAAATAAAACTCCATTTCATTAATATCAAAGAACTGAAATATGCTTACATACATAATGGAAATAAACTAGCTTGGGCAATGGTATCTTATCTCAGAGAAGAGATGTGGCAGCTACATGCCTCTGAACTGTGTTTCAATGAGTCTTAAGGGTCCATTTATCATTGATGAATAATGAAAAACCATAAACATCCAAAACCTAATCCTAGGAGATGAATCACCAAATATCTGGGCCCCGTTGGGGTAAATTGGTACATCAACTTCTCAGGGTTGTAACTTTGGTATATGATCTACATTTGATGTGCACAATAACTCCTTATAAATATCTATTCAAGGAGTACAAATTTTGATAGTAAAAATCAACCAAAGACTCATGTTTACCCATTTTCCAAAAAAAAAACATTGTTTAGGGCCTCAAAATGGATCCAAAAGTTTAGGACCCCAAAAAATGCCAAAAATAGTAAATTGTGCTACAATTAAGGAAATTGAAAAATTGAAAGAAACAATGGTGAGGGTCCAAGTGGAATAGGCGGGTGGCCACTAAAATACACCTAGATCAACCCTCCCCAATTAGGAAGTAATGGTCCCCATTGCGTTGAGTGCCTCCATGATATGGGGAAATTTCTGCTAAACTTGGTCCCTAGTGAGCCACTTGTCTTGGTGCAGGAGTTGGCTATATTTAACAACCTGATACAGTTGGATCTTGTGTTGGAGAGTGTTCTTGATTTGCATGTCCATGGTCTAATAATTTGTGGCTTGTTCCACACAATCTGGGCTCAACTCCATTGGAGTGAGTTGTTCAACAATGTCAAATGTGTCCAGTAATGGTGGAAAGTATGGTTGAAGGCAGTCCACATTGAAAACTAGGTGCAGGCCATGGAATGGTGGAATGTTGATCTCGAAGGAATTTTCCCCTGTAGCCTTGGTGATGGTGTAAGATCCATATTAGAGCGATCGAATCTTGTGGTGTGGCCCAACAAGGTGCTCCTTCTGCAAATGTAGCCATATTGTGTTGCCCATCTTGAGCTTGTGTTGAACCTGATGTTTATCATGTCACTGCTTGTACTTAGCATTGACTCTTTCAAATATGTCATGGAGCTACTAGTGGATGTGTTGAATGCGCTCAATGAATATTTTTTCCTTGTTAACTTTGGATTGGACATGAGTCGAATTTCCCTTAGTAGTTTCAAATGATATGGCCAATCAATGGCACATAGTTGCTGGAAACCCAACGCCACCTAAAAGGGGTTGTGGCCAATTGAGCTATGGGGATAATTCTTTTTATTTTACTGGACATAGAGGGGGATTTCATCCCATGTGTGTAGATTCTTCGAGTTGTACATGCACATAATGTGTACGATAATCCTGTTGACGACCTGTGTTTAACCATCAGCTTGGGGGTGGAAAGCTGTGGAATTAGTGAGCTTGTTATCTAGCATCAACCACAAACTTGAGCAAAATTTACTTAGGAACATGTTGTCTCAATTTTAGATAATGTACTATGGGATCCAAAAGTGTACACACACTTATTCAAAGAAGAGTTTCGCAATGGCTTCTGCAGTGATGCTCTTCTTGTAGGTTGCGGAATGGCCATCTTAGAGAATTTTTCAACGACCATGAAAACACATTCATTTCCCTAGTTAGTATAAGGAAGGCCTGACATGTAATCCATGGAGATGGATTCCCAAGGTCGACTAGGAGTAGGCAAAGGATTATATAGGCCTTGCTTCTTGATGGTTAGTTTGGCAATGACGTAGGAATTGAAGGAGATGATTTATTTCCCAACATCTTGTCAAAGGTTCGACCAATCAAAATACTTTTGCAACACTTCCATTGTTTTCTCTACCCTGAAATGTCCAACGACTCGACCATAGTGCGCTTCCCAAATCATATTGGAATGCTCGCTTTAAGGAACATAGAGGTGTCCTAGGTGGCATAACAGTTCATCCTGGAGATCAAAATTTGGAACTTGATTACCTTCCAGGAGTGTCTAGTATGTGTTTCCAAATTTAGGATCACTCTTGTAGAGATGTGACCATTTCGAAGTATCGTGCCCAAAAGAGTCGAGCACAGTGGTCAACGCCATGATTGGTGGTCAAATGAGGAAGTCTGCAACATTGTTGGTGCTATCCTTCTTGTAATTAATGTTAAAATGGAACTATTTCAGGTATGTGGACCATTTATTATGGTGATCATTCTGCAAATTCCCTTATATTTGGATAGACTGCCAGGTTTGGTGGTCTGTGTGGATGACTGTTTACTTCCTTAGAATGTAATGCTTCCATTATTAATAGGCCTACACAATGGAATACATCTCTTTGTCATAGGTGGGATAATTTTAGAAAATTCATGAAAGTTTCTCACTGTGATATGCCATTGGATGCCCTTGTTGACTAAGAACTGCACTAATAGCATAGTCGGAGGCATCTATCTCAATATCAAATGGTTTTTGCAGGTTTGGTAATGTGAAAACTAGTGTAGAGCAGAGGTGATGCTTCAAATTGATGAACGCCTTCTGTTGGGATTCAAACAAAAAGATGTTTTCTTTCACTCCTCCCTTGGTGACTTGAATCAAAGGCCAAGTGATATGAGAGAACCCTAATACAAACATGCGGTAGAATTTAGCAAGACCCAAAAAGCTGCAGAGCTTTGTTAGAGTGGTTGGTGATGGCCAATCTTGGACAAATTATATCTTGGTTGGGTCCACATGCAACTTATGTTGCATCAATATTTGGAGGACCCATCGAATGTGGTGGAGGTGCTCTTCCAAACTTTGGCTGAAGATTAGGTTATCATCCAAATATACCACCACAAATGAGTTGGTGAAGGGTCGAAATATGTCATCCGTCAACCTCATTAAGGCTGCGGGGGAATTTTACAACCTGAAAGGCATGAACAACCATTCTAAAAGGCCCTCCTTGGATTTGAAGGCAGTCTTGCACACATTGAAGGGTTCAATTGGTACCTAGTGATAACTAGAATTCAAGTCAATATTGCTGAAATATTTGGCCCCCTTGAGCTGGTCTAGAAGGTCATCAATTCGCAAGATCAAATACCTATTTTAGACAATGATATTTTTCAATGCCTGATAGTCAAGACATAATCTCCAGGTCCCATCCATATTATGTACCAACATGATCGGACTCCCACTGGGTGCTGAACTTGGCTTGATTTTCCATTTTTGCAGTAGTTCCTGAATATGCATCTTGATTTCATCATTCTCCAGAATAGAGCGTCGATATATTGGTCCATTGGGTAGTGGCACACACAGGGTCAAATTGATGGAGTGCCTGACTTGATAGTGTAGAGGTAGCCTTGCGGGTGAGGTGAACATGTCCTTGTACTCCGCAACGAACTTGTCCATTTTTTTCTTCCACATGAAGGATGCCTATTTGGAGGTCATGGCCACAATATTATTCTTGCCTTGAGGGTGAATCACAGGGAAAGAAAATTTCCCAGCTTGATAAATGATCTTACTACATTGCTTCGTAGTGATCAAAGAGATGGCAGTAGGCAGAGCTACCTTCGGAATGTTGTGCAACTTATTTCCCAAAATAATAATAATAATGTGAGGCTAGAATCATAAATAGTATATCTCTTCCACAAGTATGGTTGGACTAATAATACATCACAAAATTCACGAGGAGCAACATCATATAATACCTCATCTATGAAGGGCTTGATTCTGTAGGGGAGGTGACACTGCTGGCTGACGTGAAGATCTCGTCCTTGGTAAAGCTACCCGATGGTGTATGACTACGGGTGTGTTGTGGTTGGTAGGCCCAGCTTCACTACCTCTACTGAAATGAGGTTATTTTGGCTCCCATTGTTGAAAATGAAATGCAATGGAGAACCCTTCACCCACATATATGAGTGGAAGAGGCGATCCCCCTCCTCAGGATCTTTTGGCTCATCCTTCTGGATCTTGGTGGTGGAAAAAATGGCACTAGGCTCCGCATCAATAATCTAATTCCCTTTTTCATTACCCCTATTGGGTTCTGACTTAGATTCGGAACATGCATCTGATTCATAAGCCTTCAGCTTGGCCACCAACAATTGCTTGGCTCGGCACTCACTCGTGTTGTGAGTGGGGCTCTTATTTTATTCACACCACTTTCCCATGTCCTTATTTCTCTTCGTGGTGTTTTTCTTTGATTGTGGCTTTGATGCGTTGTCCTAGGTCACCCCCACCTTGGCCCATGTTATGTGGTTTGGGGGCGCCTTTCCCTTACTTAAGATTCATAGAACCAAAATCTCGCTTATTTTGTTTAAACTTTTGCTTGATCTTGATAACATATCGATAGGTGACACCAAGCAAGGAGATGTTGTGGAACTCCATTTCATCCTCAATGTACTTATGTAAACAACCGTGGTACTTGAGTACTAAATTCCGCTCAAAATCCTTGATACCCAACTTCGTGTGAAGGGAATGAAACCCATTTGTGAACTCTGACACATCTTAATCCCTTCCCTGCCGCAATGTGGTCCACTTTATGTATTTATCTTCATAGCTCATGATAGGGAAATATTTTTCCTTGATGGAGTCTCAGAAAGAATTCCAAGTGGGTGCGGCTAAAAATAGTGAGGATTCCCTCTCGTCCTTTTGCTCATAGTAAGTTTCCCACTAGTCCTTGACATGGGGGGTGGCTTTGGGGAGTGAAAGTAATATTTTCCTGATTTAAAAAGTCACGAAATAACAAATATCCTTCCAGTAGATTTATCCATTTATCTACAAATTCTAAATATATATGGCCTTCAAATACGAGAATGACAAAGTTAACATGTACCTTAAAAGGAGTGGTGCCTCCAAAGTGGTTACCAGATGAATATGCGTCACCTGTGAGTAGCCGTCGAAGGATCTTGAAAAATTTATCCATCATTGTGTTCCTCTGTTTCTCGAGGACCTCCTTGAGAAATATTTTGAAATGATATCATGCCCCCTTGTATTTCTTTTCTTTCGCCATGGGAGGTCGTCAGGGTTTGCAAGGCTGATATTGTAATGGTTCGGCCAATTTGAGCCCTAACTCCTTGCACCCTAACCTTGTTGGTGAATTAAAAAGAAAAAAAAAGAAATAACATACTGCTATGATACCATGAATCTGGATGTAGGCGGGGACATAATAGAATATAGATATAAACATAAACACTAAGATGCAACAAAAATAAAACTCCATTTCATTAATATCAAAGAATTGAAATATGCTTACATATATATTGGAAATAGGCTAGCTTGGGTGATGGTAGATTATTTATGAGAAGATATGTGGTGGCTACATCCCTCTTAACTATGTTACAATGAGGCTCAAGGGCCTATTTATCATTGATAAACAATGGAAAACTCTAAATATCCAAAAACATAGCCCTAGGAGATGAAACATCAAATCTCTGGGCCTCGTTGGGGTAAATTGGTACATCAACTTCCCGGGGTTGTAACTTTGGCATACTATCTCTGTTTGACGTACATAATATCTTATTAGAAATATATATCCAAGGAATAAAAATTTTGACTAAAAACATCAATCTTTGATTAGGGCCTCAAAACGGCTTTGGAAGTTTAGGACCCAAAAAACCGCCAAAAATAATAAATTGTGCTACAGCTAAGGAAACTGAAAAACTCAAAGAAAAATTGGTGGGGGTCTAAGTGTAATAGGTGGGTGGCCACATATATCCACTTGGATCAGTACTTACCCCTTAGGAAGCAATGGTCCCCATTGCGTCGAGCACATCTATAAGTTGGGGACACTTCTGTTAGCTTGGTCCTTGGGAGCCACTTTCCTTGGTGCAAGAGTTGGCCAACTTTGACAACCTGATATATTTGGATCTTGTGATGGCGAGTGTTCTTGATCTGCATGTCCATTATATGATCAGTTTTGGTCTGTTCCATGCAGTTTGGGTTCAAATTCTATGGAGTGATTTGTTTTGCAATGTCATATGTTTCTAGTAATGGTGGAAAGTATGGTCGAAGGTGGTCCACATTGAACACTGGGTGCATGCCAAGGAATGGTGGTGTTATCACAAAATCAGACCTGATAGGCTTCTAATCAAATCAATATCATGTAACTTTTTCAAACCAATATTTTTATTAAGGCTTAGCCTCCTCAACCTGAGAGGGCTCTCTCAAGGGTTAATAATTTTTGATAGAAATATAGATGGATAACTCTATTTGGGATAATAAGCAGATAAAAATGGATATTAGTTGTAAATCACTTTAGCAAGTGCACATTGGGCTTATGGAGTCATAATATATTCATTAAAACCAAACAATATACTCAGCATGGAAGTCAAGGCATATTAGAGTTCTAATCAAGAGATACACATGTGAAACTGTAAAACACACAGTCAGTTTGTCTATGTAGGAAGTCAGAGCATCTAAGATGAATTCTGAGTAACATAAGCAAACACCACTACAATAGGATAGTAAAAGGATGCCATTAAACAAGAACACACTTGAAATCTTTATGAATCTTGAGTTGGCTACGTAGAAAACTCTGTATTAAGCTAAAAACCAGTCACTTACAATAAACACAGTCTTTTTTCTAAAAAATGTCCAACCCTTAGAATTTCTACTTCTTCTTCTTCTTCAGCCTTTTTAACCTTTTACCTTCAAAATTTTGGCTTCTTTCTTCCAGATTTATCTTCATATTCACTTAACACAACTTCCCTAGAAATTTCAGGTCATCATACATACATTTTCCCTTCAAAAATTTGTGAGAGAGGGTGAAAAAAACTGCTACAACAGTTTTGTAGTGCTTTTCCCTCTTTTTGCACTGTTTGCGCTACGAAACTACTTAGTGAGAATTTTTGTCCAGATTTCTTCTAAATTCAAACCAAAAAGGTGCCAAAAATTTAGAATACCATTGGTTTCATCAAAACAAACAGACATATGAACTAACAACACAAATTTCATGAGATTTATTCTTCATTTTCCCTTTGATTTAGCCTTTGACTTTTTTTAATAATTTGTCATTTTGCACCTTTGTTTTTTTACTTCATCCTGAGTCAATTTCATCTACAGGTCCAAATACTCCACTTGGTCTCTTAGTCTTCTATTACTGCCTCTCAAGTGAGTATTGATTACTTTGAAAAAAATTTCTTCCTTGATGGCTCGAACTGTCCATGTAAAAAATTGTTCTGCATTGCTTGGAATTTCAAACCTAGAACCAGTTTGGCCTTCCCATACTACCTTCATTATTTTGAACTCATTTTTCTCAATAATATGATTTCTGGCCCTCTTCCTCATCATAGCAATCCCTTGATTTTATAACCTCAATTTCTCCTCGAGATGTTCACACTCTGTCAATTCTTCCTTTTCCTTCATTATTCTGCTGGATGCATGCTCCACTGTTGGTGATGAGAGGTCAACTACATTTTCAAGGACTTTGACTGTTCCAATATCTTCTTGGACCTCCTTGCTGCCTTCCTTGAGCTTATTAGCATGCCTAGTTAAAAGTTTCCTTGCTTGAAAGATAAAGGCTGCATTTTCACCCTCAAATTCAAGTTTCTTTGCTGACTTAAATTTTTTCTATTTGTGTTCATCAACTCCAATGAAATGAACTTGCACAATGGGTGACTCTTCTATATCAATTGCATGAAGGATGTCATCTAAATTTCTCTTTATCACTAGCTGTCCTCTGTACCTGAAACAACTGTTTTTCCCTTTGATGCCACTGCTTAGCTTCTTGTCACTCTCTTGATTTCCTGTTGTCGGGCAACTTGTTTTCGTTTAGCCTCTTTGACACTTTTTTTCCTCTGTTTTGCAAGTGATGGAGTTGTTGCAACAAGAAATTGTGTCTTCTATTTCCTTTTCTCAAATTTTTTCCTTGGTTTCGACTTTACAAACCTCTTTGTTTTTCAACCACGGGATGACTATACTCTGCTACTGGTGGTGAAGGAGTCCCTCTAGTTTTAGGGTTTCTAGCTAGGGTTAGGGTTTCCAGTTCAAATCCATTAATAAAAAAAAAGGAAGACCAATCCCTGCTTATTTTATGAAGCTCATTCACAACCAATAAATTTATCAAACCATGGTGAAACAAAGATGTTTCACAACCATCAGATTTGGCTTGTACTTTATCAGACATTTTGGCATGGCTCCTATGCAAGTAGAAGGGAAAATCTAGTGATATCATACCTGTGAAATTCATAGGTAGCTTGAAATAATAAGTATAAACTTTATGGTACCTGCCTTCACATGTAAAGTATATTTGAATGTTGAACAACAACTTGGCATAGGTGTCTTTGATACAAGTTCTGGTATTGCATTATTCAGGTCCATATCTACATACTCAGGTTTCATGAATTCCTTGCATGGTTCCATGTCAAAATTAAAACCTTTAAATCAAGTCTCTTGGCCCCTTGGTATTTTTGTCATAGAAGAAATAATCTTAGGTGTGACTGGCACATTTAACATCCCAATTTTGGTAGTTGTTCCACTGAAGCGTAAGGCAAATTCTTTAGACACCTGTGTGTGGCAACCTTGTAGATTTTCACAAAACTAGAGACAACCTGCTTTGCTAAAAGCCTCCATCACTGTTTGATCTTCAAATATAGCCTTCAAATTTTCAGGCTCATATCTTAAGCAATGTCCCCCTCTATGTACTTTCTTCTCCTTTGCCATGCTTCTTAGAAAAACCTGTCAACTTCTCTTGATTCTATAAAACAACCTCGCTTGATTAGGATATGAACAGCCTCGCTTGAAAAAATGGAACAACCTCACTTGAGAATATGGAACAACCTCACTTGATTATGGTGAAGGTGGCCTTGGTATAGAACAACCATAGGCTTAGCTTGACTACTTCAGAGCTCAAACAGTTGTATGGAGGCAAATGAAAATGAGAATGACCGAATTAGGCAAAATTTTGAATTTGAAATGTCACCTTATAACTGAATGATGCCTCATTCATACCCTATCATGACGATGATGACTGTGAGACAGGTAAGTACATTGAATCTGATCTCTAAATGACTCACCATACCCTTATCCTATCATTTCCTAATGGATTCTAACAGATTCTGGCTTAATTGACAAGACAGTTAAGAAATTGCGCTTTCGTAGTTCCCACGGTGTATTTTTTGTAGTTTGCACTATGAAAGTATGAGCACTTTTGTAGCGCAAAACCTCTTTTTTGAACTAGTGGCACCAAGAAACAGAGGATTCTTGGCTAATTGGAGAAATTTAACCCTAAACTTAATGGAATGACTTATAAATGGTAAATGTGAATATTTGATCATGGAATGGAACTTTAAAGACTTTATTTGAATTCAATGGTGACCTTTAAACCTATAAAAATCTAACCTACCCTTAACCAAAACCTAAAATGGCATTCAAACCCATTTTAAGACCATGATAAAAAACAGATTTGACACAATGATGTTTTGAAAAATTTTGGGTGATAACATGTGGCTCCACTTGGGATAGTGTGCCCCTGTGGTGCACTAAGAACCAATAGTTCCAGTGATGCTATCCATTTTCTTGACCAAAACAGAAAAACTTTGAAATTTCCTAGCTTCCTCCTCAAGATCTAATGGCCTTCACCTTGGGATCAAGCTTGCTAGTTTAGATTGTCATTATTAGCAGAAAACTCATAAAATGGAATATATACAATGACATGAATAATCAATCAGATTTTAGGAATAATAATGCTTCAAAAACTTTCCATTGACAGATCCTCCAAAATATGATTTTCCATCCATCTCCTGTAGTATGTAAGTATTATTTCCATGAAAAGCAGCTATCTTGAAAGGACCTTTCCATAAGTTCTCAAACTTACCATGGTTTCCTTTCTCTTCAATTCTGGCCTCCCATTTCAGCACTTCATCTTGAATTTGAAAACTTTCTTCCTTGATCTTCTTATCAAATATCCTCTTGATTCTATTTTGAGATTGTTGATTGTTTTAATAAACCTCATTCCTCTTCTCTTGTAGAGCTATCAACTGATTAATTCTACTCTAGACTACATTTGGTTCCTCTTCTAGCCCTTGAATCAACTTCATGACAGGTACCCTTAGTGATGTAGGAAAAATAGCCTCAGTGCCATATACCAATTTATATGGTGAAGTTCCAATTGACCTCTTTGTGCATATCCTATCAACCCATAAGGCATACCTCAACTTCAAATCCAAAGCCTTCTTATTCTCCTGCAACACCTTTTTAATGATCCTTACAATGCTCTTGTTAGAGGATTCAACAAGGCCATTTCCTTGCGGATAGTATGCAATAGAATGCCCAAGAGTAATATGATATTGATGACAGAAAGTTATAATCTTCATGGGGAAACCAAACCTAGACAAGATATTATTTTCTAAGAAATAAATAATCACAGAATCATTTTCTTGCCTAGTTGGGATCGCTTCAATCCATTTGGTGAAGTAATCAGTCGCTGTAAGAATCCAGCGATGCTGCCCGGATGATGATGGATGAATCTCCCCAATAAAATCTAGCCCCCACTGCTAAAATGGCGCTTCTACATAGATAGGCATCAAAGGTAAAGGTACAAGCTTCTTCTTACCCTCGAAAATCTGGCATTCATGGAAGGCAACAACCCTCTTGTAAACATCCTTAAACATTGTAGGCCAGTGATACCTTGCTCTTAGAATCTTATTCACAGTCGCCTTCCAATAATGGTGACCTCCACAATCTCCTTTGTGGAACTCCTCAATTAATTTATCAACCTCCTCTTCCAGTAAAAAATTCAACAAAATTTCGTCGGTATCCTTCCAAAATAGATTTCTGTCAAAAATAAAATATCTCAAAGATTTCAGCTTAACAAACCTTGCTTTGGACTTTGCTAAATCAGCAGGTGCTTTATGGTGTTGTAGGACAAAAAAAACCTCCTTGTACCAATCTGAAGTGATGTGTTTTTCTTCAATAGGAACTAGTTCCTCTTCATCATCTGAAATTTCTAATATTTATGCAATCAAGTTTATGTCGAGACAGTCACAATTTGACTGTGCCATTAGCTTTGCTAAGCCTTCCACTTTTACCAATTTTTTTGTCTTAATCTCTATATCATACTCTAGCAATTTGGATATCCATTTCCCCCTCTTACCATCAGGGTCGGCTTGAGTGAGGATGTCTTTCACAACAGTATTAGGAATAAATGCTACAATATGAGAATGCAGAATATAAATTTTGAAATCTTTGATAGCCTTCACCAAGGCATAGGCCTGATTCTCTAAGATATTATACTTCAGCTCAGAATTGGCTAATGTCCTAATAAAGAAATAAATCGGCTGCTCAATACCTTGCTGTCCCTTTTATAGTAGAACTCCAGCAATAGTATTCTCTGATGCAAAAGTAAAAACCAGAAATTCCTTTAAGAAATCTGGACTGATCAATACCAGTGATTGTGTGAGTGCCCTTTTGATTTCCTCAAATGAGTGTCTTGATTCTATTGTCCACTTTATATCAACTCCTTTCTTCATCATTCTTGTTATGTCCTTCACAATCTCAGCAAAATTAGGAATAAATCGCCTTAAAAAATTTACCTTTCCAAGGAAATATTGAATCTCTTTCCTACTTCTTGGAAAATCCACTTTCTGAATTGCATTGATGCTATTTGGATCAATCTTAATTCCATATTTATAAATGATATGTCCAATTAATTTACCTAAAGTTAAATAAAAAGTACTTTTAGTGGGATTTAAAGAGATGCCAAACCTTCTACACTTCAGCAGAATTATTTCTAAGTGTTTCAAGTGAACTTCTTCCCTCCTTGAGAAGATTGTTATATCATCAAGATAAACAACCACCATCTTGTCCTTCTCTTCAGAAAATACAATGTACATTGCCCTCTGAAAGGTAGCTCCTACATTCATGAGACCAACTACATCTTGGCGTACATGAAAGTACCCCATGGTGTAGTAAAAGTTGTTTTTCCCTGATCATCAGGATGTACAAGGATCTGATTATAACCTGAAAAACCATCAAGCATAGACATTCTTTGAGAACCAACAATAGTTTGAAAATTTTGATCCATCTTTGGGAGGGGATAATTATCCTTCAAGGAGGCTTTATTCAAATTTCTGAAGTCAATGCATATTTTGATTTCTCCACTCTTCTTCCTAACTAGAACCAAATTGGCAAGCCAATTTGAAAATATGATTGGGACAATGATTTTGGCATCAAAGAGTTTATTGACCTCCTTCTCAATTAATGGCATGAGAAGTGGATTGATCCTCCTCAACTTTTGGTTGAAAGGCTTTTCATTTTATTTTATGTGAATAGTATGCTGAATAATGGTGGGATCATATTATTTCAAATAAGCATAGTTCCAAGAAAAGAAATCTATGAATCTCCTCATCATTTCAACATACTTAAACTTAATCTCAGTTGAAAGCAACTTTGAAAGTTTAGTCATTTTGGGCATAGCTATTGTACCAAGGTTACAACTCTCAATTTCTTCATCATCAGCTTGTATCTTGGGGGATTTAAAAACATCATTATGATAAAAATATTTTTCTAGAGGTATGAGTCCCTTTGGTATGGAATTTTTCTTTAGTTGCAAAACTTCAGAATTCCCTTTAGATTCAACCAACACGTTTTGCTGATCTACTTGTATATTTTAAAACTCATCTTTCAGCTCAATAAAGTTCTTCAATTGTTGATCATCCTCAAAAACTTTCCAATGAGTGATATTATTAGGGATAGCTTGTCTATGGCGAATCTCAACCTCATATTTTTCTATGGAATGCATAGGAATAATGAAAAGACTTGCAGAGACAACAAGAGAATCAACATTGGAGTTTTGTTCTCTAGTTTTGATCATGAATAAATAGGCTTGAAAGTTTTCTAACATGTCCAAAACCAAGTTCCTATATGCTCTCATCCTTGTATCTTTTGTTTGATAAACACCTTCAACTTGTTTAATAACTAATTCCGAGTCTCCAAAAACAGAAATTTTTTGAGCATTCATTCTTTTCAAAACTTCTAGACCCAAAATCAAGGATTCATATTCATCCATGTTGTTCGTGCAATCAAAGTTCAGTTTATAGGAAAAGAAATTACTCTCATCACTTGGATTTCTAATCCAAAACCCTGCTCTTGCTCCTTTTCTTCCTGCTGACCCATCAAAATGAAATGACCACCAACCTTCCACCTCCTTATCGTTGACTTGTTGATCTTCTATTTGCTGATTTTCAGACTGTTGAATTTCAGAACTCTGATTTCTACTTTCCTCTCCTCTTCTGCTTCATTATTCAACTCATTAAAAAGAATAGCAGAACCATGTTCAGTATCAAGAGCATGAATTGGAAAGTTTTGGGGCTTTTCTTTACTACTCACCATGTAGGCCATTCTTGTCTCTCGATACAATCTTATTTGCTCCCCAAAGATAGGAATGGTAGCATAAGTAAGATCCATCTGTATTGTACCTTTAATTTTCGCTACCCATGACCTTGATAATAGCATACCAAACTTCGGTGGAATTTCTGCTACTACAATTTCCATGACTACAATCTTAACAGGAACTTGCGTTAGACCAGCAATAACATCCTTGATTAAACCAATGCATTGAACTCTTTTTGAATTGAAAGAAAACAAGTCTTTATATGGCCTAGTTATTTGTAACCCCATTCTTTCCATGATTACTTTGGGTATAATATTGTGAGAGGCCCCTGAATCCAACATAGCATTATGAAATGTCATGTCGTGAATGCTAAGGCTCACATAAAAAGGAGGCATCTCCTCATTCTCTTCATCTTATAGTCTTGGACCCAAATATATGGTTGGATGATCTTCTAATACATTCAAGATATTAGCATCTCCTGGCTGTGAATTTAACATTTTAACAACCTTTATTTTATAGTCATCTACCTTGAGAATATCACCAAAAGGGACTGATATTTTTATCTTGGAAATTTAATTCTCAAGAATGAAAACAGAAACAGATTTTTCAGCTTCTTTGATTGGAGGAACATCTGGTGTTTCTTTCTTACCTTCAGCGACCTTAGGAGCATAGGCTTCTTGCCATCAACAATCTTAGGTGTATCCTTCTTAGGTTGTGTTTTGTTTTCAATGATAGGCACATTCCTATTTCTGAGATTATATTGTTTCTACATCACAAAAATAGCATGTTGATACCCCTTTAGATAGTTTGATGTTTCCTCTTCATGATTATTTTGATCTGATTGATTATGTTCTTCTTTAGTCAAGAAATTCCTGAAATTTCTTCATCAAAACAATGAATGGACTCCTCAATAACTTCAGGATCATCTTCTTCATCAATCAAATTTTGTTGAAAAGGAGGTCTCACTGGAGGATCAACCTGCTGATTTCTATTCTCCCTTGGTCTTTACTAATTCTGAGGTCTCCTGAACTAAGGATTTCTAAATTGAGGTTCATGTTGTGCAAGACAAGAAGAGGTATTCCCAAGGGCTAATATATCCATCAAATTTTCCATTGTTTTCATCATTGAATCCAACTTATCCTAAGAGGTAGAGGAGGAAGGTTTCTCTTCTTCTTTCAACTTAGCCTTACCCATTTTTGACTTTTTAGCTGCTATCAAGTTAACCTCCACCTTCACTGCATCACTCTGCATTTCAACAAGTGTAGGGGATTCTCTTTCTCTCAACAGTATGGAAAAATCATAGTTAAAAGCTTCAACATACCTCATTTGAGATAAGGCTTGTGGTGGTTTCAAATGAGCATGAATAGATTCTAACACCTTATTAAACCTTTTTAAAAAGTTTTGGACAGATTCATCAACAGCTCTCTTCAAAGTACTATACTCGGTAAGGGCTTTCATTGGATTAGTTCTATTTCCCCATTTTCTTAGGAAAACATCTTCAAATTCATTCCAATTATGAATTCTTCCAGGAGTAAGAGCTTTATACCACTTCCTAACCTCACCAGTAAAAATATGAGAAAACAACCTCAACTTAACATCTTCATCATCAACCTCCTCCCTATCTATAAAATCATTAAATTGATCAACATGATCCTCTATTGTAATGTCTTCATCACTTCCCCAGGTTTTGATTCTAACAACATATTTACTAGGGAGGTCATGTAAGACAACTGGAAGAGAAAGAGGGGCATATCTAGTAGGTGTAGTAGGTGGATTTCCAGCCATGGTTAGAGGGACTATAGTAGCTTTAGGAATGGAAGAAATGGAAGATGAAAAATTTCTATGAGGAGGATTGTTTGGTCTTTAAGGGCCACTAACAATTAAGCTCCAATTTGGAAGAGGTAAACTAGATTTATTTTTCAAAAATACTTTAAAAGGATCAAGCTCTTTCAATTTATCTAAAGACTCTCTTTCCAACAACAACTCAGAAGTAGCAACTTCCCAAAATTCTTCTTTGTCTTCTTTTGTTACTAAGGTTGAGGTGTCAATTCCTCTCTTCTGCAAGTCTAAGATAATTTCAATTAGCTCTTTTTCACTTTCTGATCTAAACAAAACTTCATGAATTTTATCATCAACTCTTTTGTCTTCAAGACTTATTGATATTTCAGAGGACAAGGATTTCGAATGAGATGGAGTACTTGATGTTTCAGAAATGCCTTGATTGCCTCTTGAAATGGTGTTTGGATTGTCCACAATAGTAGGTGGATCTGGGTTAGGATTACTCCTCGTGTATCTTATTCTCGAAGCCATCTTAGATCATATAAACTTTAAATGGAGTCACCAAGGTAGATGCAGCCTCAAAAATCTTTCTGAGCTCTTGCTACCTTCAGAAGTTCAGCTTCAAAATCTCGGGAAAGTATAATCTTCAGGCTCTGGTAGACGCACCAAAATGTTATCACAAAATCAGACCTGATAGGATTCCAATCAAATCAATCTCATGTAACTGTTTCAAACCAATATTTTGATTGAGGCTTAGCCTCCTCAACCAGAGAGGGCTCTCTCAAGGGTTAATGATTATTGATAGAAATATAGATGGCTAACTCTATATGGGATAATAAGCAGATAAAAATGGATATTGGTTGTAAATCATATTAGCAAGTGCATATTGGGCTTATGGAGTCATAATAGCTTCAGTAAAGTCAAACAATCTACTTAGCATGGAATTCAAGGCATATCAGAGTTCTAGTCAAGAGATACACATGTGAAACTGTAAAACACACAGTCAGTTTGTCTATGTAGGAAGTCAGGGCATCTAAGATGAATTATGAGTAACATAAGCAAACAAACTTCTATAATAGGATAGTAAAAGGGTGCCATTAAAACAAGAACACACTAGAACTCTTTATGAATCTTGAGTTGAATAAGTAGAAAAATCTGTATTAAGCTGTAAACAAGTCACTTACAATAAACACGGTCTTTTTGCTAAAAAATGTCCAACCCTTAGCATTTCAACTTCTTCATCTTTATAGATCATTTACAACATAGGATAACCTTATCCTCATCTAGATACATCGAATTCCTACTTGTTGACACCTTACCTAACCATGTGACATGGTATTTATTACAAAATGACAGCTGCAAACCTAATGAATAGTCCTATTACAAATAGGACTCAAACTCCTTAACTCTACTCATAACAACCTTATCTAAACTAGATTACATCATTTTCCAATTGTATTCCCATATGGTCAAATCTAGATGATAAGCTGCAACACTTTATGACTTCAATGCTGATCTCCATTAAACCAAGAAACTGTCCCCTATTTTCTAGGCATAGGGTCCTTTGTTTACTTGAGACACTCTAACCATCATAAACCCATGACTTTGAGGTTATTTGATGTCAGGAACTGAAATAACACCTGCCCAAAATCATTATTAAGTGCCAGTTGTACAAAACCACTATCAAACTGTCCAAAATATCAAAAGTAGACCTGCGCTATGAAAATAGCACAGCTTCGTAACACTTTTTGTAGCGCAACCTTTTTAACCTTTTACCTTCAAAATTTTGGCTTCTTTCTTCCAAATTTATCTTCATATTCACTTAACACAACTTCCCTAGCAATTTTAGGTCATCATACATATATTTTCCCTTCAAAAATTTGTGAGAGAGGTTGAAAAAAGCTGCTACAACAGTTTCATAGTGCTTTTCCCTCTTTTTGCACTGTTTGCGCTATGAAACTGCTGAGTGAGCAGTTTTGTCCAGATTTCTTCTAAATTAAAACCAAAAAGGTGCCAAAACTTCAGAATACCACTGGTTTCATCAAAACAAACAGTCATATGAACTAACAACACAAATTTCATGATATTTATTCTTCATTTTCCCTTTGATTTAGCCTTTGAATTTTTTTAATAATTTGTCATTCTACACCTTTTTTTTTTTAGTTCATCCTGAGTCAGTTTCAGCTGCAGCTCCAAATCCTCCACTTGGTCTCTTAGTCTTCTATTACTGGCTCTCAAGTGAGTATTGATTACTCTGACAAATTTTGCTTCCTTGATGGCTGGAACTTTCCATGTAAAAAACTATTCTTCACTGCTTGGAATTTCAGACCTAGAACCAGTTTGGCCTTCCCATACTGCCTTCATTCTTTTGAACTCAGTTTTCTCAATAATATGCTTTCTGGCCCTCTTCCTAATCATAGCAATCTCTTGATTTTCTAACCTCAATTTCTCCTCAAGATGTTCACACTTTGTCATTTCTTCCTTTTCCTTCATTATTCTACTGGCTACATGCTCCACTGTTGGTGATGAGAGGTCAACTACCTTTTCAGGGACTTTGAATATTTAAATATATTCTTGGACCTCCTTGCTACCTTCCTTGAGCTTCTTAGCATTCCTAGTTAAAGGTTTCCTTGCTTTAAAGATAAAGGCTGCATTTTCACCCTCAATATCAAGTTTCTTTGTTGACTTAACTTTTTTCTGTTTGTGTTCATCAACTCTAATGAAATCAGTTTGCACAATGGGTGACTCTTCTATATCAATTACATGAAGGATGTCATATAAATTTCCCTTTATCACTGGGCTATCCTCTGTACTTGAAACAAATATTTTTCTCTTTGATGCCACTGCTTAGCTTTTTGTCACTCTCTTGATTTCCTGTTGAATGGAAACTTGTTTTTGTTTAGCCTCTTTGACACTTTTTGACCTCTATTTTACAGGTGATGGAGTTTTTGAAACAAGAAATTGTGTCTTCTCCGTCCTTTTCTCAACTTGTTTCCTTGGTTTCAACTCTACAAACCTCTTTGATTTAGCAACCACAGGCTGACTAGACTTTGCTACTGGTGGTGAAGGAGTCCCTTTAGTTTTAGGGTTTCTAGCTGGGGTTAGGATTTCCAGTTAAAATCCATTCATAAAAAAAAAGGAAGACCAATCCTTGCTTATTTTCTGAAGCTCTTTCAAAACCAATAACTTTATCAAACCATGGTGAAACAAAGATGTTTCACAACCATCAGATTTGGCTTGTACTTTATCAGACATTTTGGCAAGGCTCCTATGCAAGTAGAAGGGAAAATATAGAGATATCATACCTGTGAAATGCAGAAGTACCTTGAAATGATAAGTATAAAATTTATGGTACCTGCCTTCACATGTAAAGTATCTTTGAATGTTGAACAACAACTTGGCATAGGTGTCTTTGATACAGGTTCTAGGTATTGCATTATTCAGGTCCATATCTGCATACTCAGGTTTCATGAATTCATTGCATGGTTCCATGTCAAACTTAAAACCTTTAAACCAAGTCTCTTGCCCCCTTGGTATTTATGTCACAGAAGTAATAATCTCAGGTGTGATTGGCACATTTAACATCCCAATTTTGGTATTTTTTCCACTGAAGTGTAAGGAAAATTCTTTAGACACGTGTGTGGGGCAACATTGTAGCTTTTCACAAAACTGGAGACAACCTGCTTTGCTAAAAGCCTCCATCACTGTTTGATCTTCAATTATAGCCTTCACATTTTCAGGCTTATATCTTAAGAAATGTCCCCCTCTGTGGAATTTCTTCTCCTCTGCCATGTTTCTTAGAAAAACTTGTTAGCTTCTCTTGATTCTATAAAACAGCCTCGCTTGATTAGGATATGAACAACCTCGCTTGAAAAAATGGAATAGCCTCGCTTGAGAATATGGAACAGCATCCCTTGATTATGGTGAAGGTGGCCTTGGTATAGAACAACCACAGGCTTAGCTTGACTGCTTCAGAGCTCAGACAGTTGTATGGAGGCAAATGAAAATGAGAATGACCGAATTAGGCAAAATTTTGAATTTGAAATGTCACCTTATGACTGAATTATGCCTCATTCATACACTATCATGACGGTGATGACTGTGAGACATGTAAGTACATTGAATCTAATCTCTAACTGACTCACCATACCCTTATCCTATCATTTCCTAACGAATCTTGACATATTCTGGCTTAATTGACAAGACGGTTAAGAAATTGCACTTTCATAGCACCCACAATGTATTTTTCGCAGTTTGCGCTACGAAAGTATTAGCGATTTCGTAGCGCAAAACCTATTTTTGAACTAGCGGCGCTACGAAATGGAGGATTCTTGGCTAATTGTAGATATTTAACCCGAAACTTAATGGAATGACTTATAAATGGAAAATGTGAATATTTGATCATGGAATGGACCTCTAAAGACTTTATTTGAATTCAATGGTGACCTTTAAACCTATAAAACTCTAACCTACCCTTAACCAAAACCTAAAATTACTTTCAAACCCATTTTGAGACCATGATCAAAAACAGAGTTGACACAATAATGTTTTGAAAATTTTTGGGTGATAACAGGTGGAATGTTGATATCAAAGGCATTGTCCCCTACAACCTTTGTTATGGTGTGCGACCCATATCAGAGGGCGATAAGCTTTCGGTGTGGCCCAATGAGGTGCTCCTTCTAAAAATGTAGTAAAAATTTGTCGCCCACCAGGAACTTGTGTGCCGAATCGGATGTTGATCATGTCACTACTTGTAATTAGCATTGGCTATGTCCAATATGTCATGGAATTGTTGTAGGATGTGTTAAATGCACTCAATGAAGTCGTTTCCCTTGTCAACTTCATACTGAACATGAGTTGAATCTGCTTGAGTAGCTACAAATGGTATGACCACATCAGTGGGACATATTGGTTGGAATCCCAACCCCACTTGAAAGGGGATGTGGACAATTGAGCTATGGAGATATATGTTGTAGTTGTGCTAGACATAGGGTATGATTTCATCCATCCCATGTTCGTGTATGCTTCAACTTGTACATGCATAGAATGTGTATGATCATCCTATTGATGACCTATGTTTGGCCATCAGTTTGGGGGTGGAAATTCGTGAACTTAGTGAGCTTGGTATCCAATATCGACCAAAGACTTGACCAAAATGTACTTAAGAACTTGATGTCCTAGTTTAAGATAATGGAATTTGGGATCTCAAAGTGTACCCATACTTGTTCAAAGAATAGTTTCTCATTGTCTTCTGCGGTGATGCTCTTCTTGAAGGCCGTTAGAATGGCCATCTTAGAGAAACTGTTGATGACCATGAAATCATAGTCGTTTCCATGCTTTGTATAAGGAAGGCTTGACATGTAATCCATGGAGATGGATTCCTAAGGTTGATAAGGAGCAGGAAAAGGAGTATATAGGCCTTGCTTCTTGATCATCTATTTTGAAATGGTGTAGGTAGTGCAAGATCTGATGTATTTCCCAACATCTTTTCTAAGGATTGACCAATAAAATACTTATGCAACACTGCCACTATTTGTCTACCCCAAAATGTCCAGCAACCCGACTGTAGTGCACTTCCCAAACCATCTTGGCATGCTCACTTGAAGGAACATAGAGGTGTCCCAGGTGGCATAATAGTGCATCCTAGAGGTGAAAATTTGGAATTTTCTTAAGTTCTAAGAGTGTTTGGTATGTGTTTCCAAATTATGGATTTCTCTTGTAGATATGTGATCATTCCAAATTCTCTTGCCCACACGAGTTGAGAAAAGTGGTCAACTCCATGACCAGAAGTTGGTTGAGGCAGTATGCAACATTGTTGGTGTTGCCCTTATTGTACTTAATGTTCAATGAAATTTTGTAGGTATGTGGACCATTTATGATGGTGATTGTTTTGTAACTTCCCTTGTAACTAAATAAACTGGAGGGGTTGGTGGTCTGTGTTGATGATTTTTTCCTTCCACAGAATGTAATGCTTCCGTTTTCAGTAGGACACATAATGGAATACATCTCTTCTTCATAGGCGGGATACTTTCTGAAGATGTCTGAAATTGTCTCACTGTGATATGCCGGTGGATGCCCCTGTTGAGTAAGAACTACACAAATAAAATAGTCGAAGGCATCTATCTCAATCTCAAATGGTTGTTGCAGGTCTGGTTATATGAGAACTAGTGTAGAGCAGAGGCGATGCTTCAATTTGGTGAACACCTTTTGTTGGTATTCAGACCAAAATAAATTATCTTTCTCTCCTCCCTTGGTGACTTGACTCAAAGGTCAAGTGATATGATAGAACCCCAACATGAACCTGCGGTAGAATTTGGCAAGACCCAAAAAACTATGGAGTTCTGTTAGAGTGGTTTGGGTTGGAAAATATCATATGACTTGTATCTTGGATGGGTCCACATGCACACCCCGCTCATCAATGAGATCCTAGATATTGAACTTGGGTCATAATGAAAGTGAATTTCTCCAAATTGGCACACAACTTGTGTTGCCACAGTATTTGGAGGACCTATCAAATGTGGTGGAGGTACTCTTCCCAAATTTGGCTGAAGATCAAGATTTCATCCAAATATACCACCATGATTGGGTTGGTGAAGGGTCGCAAGATGTCATCCATTAGCCTCATGAAGGTTGTGGGGGTATTCATCAACCCGAAAGGCATGACTAGCCATTTAGAAATGCCCTCCTCGGATTTGAAGGCAGTCTTCCACACATCGGAGGGTTCGATTGGTACCTGGTGATAACGGAACTTCAGGTCAATATTTCTGAAATATTTGGCCCTCTTGAGCTGGTATAGAATGTCATTGATCTGTAGGATTGAATACCTATTCCAGACAGTGATCTTGTTCAACACCTGATAGTCAATACAGAGTCTCCAAGTCCCATCATTATTCTGTACCAACATGATTGGGCTCCCATAGGGTGATAATCTTGGCCTGATATGCCCTTTCTACAAAAATTCCTGAATTTTCCTCTTGATTTCATCATTCTCCAAAATAGAGCGTTGATAGATCAGTCCATTGGGTAGCAGTGAGCCCAAGGTCAAATAGATGGAGTGCTTGATTCCTCCAAGTTCAGAGAAGCTTAGAACTAGATTTTTGGCGAAGGCAAGGAAGGAGGTGGATAAAATTCTAAAAAATATTAAATCATCATGGATCTCATTTGGTGTCTGTATTTTTTCTGATGGATGGACGGATACAACATGCCATCCTCTCATCAATTTCATGGCATATTCCCAAAATCGACCGGTATTCCTGAAAGTAGTTGATGCTTTTGGACAATACAAGGATACACAATATATGGGTGAGTTTTTTTATTAAAGTTATTGAAGATGTAGGTGTTGAATGTTGTGTGCACATTAGGGGAATTTTGAGGTCTAAAATAGGCCTCCTAAGGAAATTATAAAATAATAGAGGAAATAATAATATAAGATTTGATTACATCATCAAATTTTAGAGGGGAAAAAAGAAACAATTTTTTCAACTCGTATTTTCAACTTATCTCCATATGGGTTTACTCAAATTTTGAGTGGAAACACTCGTCGAATGCAGAATTTGATTTCTCATCCAAGGATTACCCATTTTTCAAACTTTCAATGGACCTTGATACACAAAAAATGAGAAATACATGAAAAACATGATTGCAAACACGTTTTTTCATGTATTTCTCATTTTTCGTGTAGCAGGGTCCAACAAAAGTATGCAACATGGATACTCCTTGGATCAGGAATTAAATTTTGCATCTAATGAGGACTCTCACTCAGAATTTGAGTAAAAACTTAGGGAGATAAGTTGAAAATACGAGTTGAAAAAGTAGTTTTATTATTTTATTATTTTTTAATATTTTATTTTTTTACTCCAAAAATGGTAAATAATCCCCCATGGTTGACATCATCATCTTGAATCCTAATGGTTCTTATAAAAGTTTATTTTTATTGTACACTTTTCTTAGGAGGCCCATTTTAGACCTCAAAATTCCCCTAATGAATCATCATAGATAATGCACATGTTTTCAAAGTCGTTGGCTTGATTGTGGAAACTAAATATCCACAAGTATTTTGGACACCATTGTTGTATGGATTAATCAAACTTGCGGACAAGACCGATCTCCCTAGTACCAAAAAGGTAATATAGCAACAAACAACCAAATGAACTAATCTTTCTCTAAGGATATATGATTCACAAACAACACTATAGAGGTGTAAAAGACTTACCGTAGGTCCAGCGCTTCTTCGAAGTCATTGTTATCCCTCGTGCACTTGAAGGAGTTATCTTCGTAAATCTGCAATCAAAAACAAGAAAACATTAAATAGCACCTGTATAGTAAACATCGTAAATCATGCTTATCATAGTGATCAAGGAATCCATGAAATAAACAGTTAACTAATAGCTTATTGAGAAAAATGAATTCATTTGTATTAACTTTAACAGAAAGAAAACCTTACAACCTTAGCCTTGATGTTGAGTAGGTTTTCCCGGGGTCCGAAGCAGGAATCTCTTCTACTCTGATAAGCTTTGCACTCCTCCAACCGAGACAAATAGAGGTATGTGATCTCTCCTCACAAAAATCTCAGTTAAATGAGTCTGAATCCCAACAGCACTTAACCTCAAATAATTCTAAAGCTTGAACTCCCCTTGAGGCTACCCATTGCCTCTTTTTATAGTGGAAAAGAGGAGGTTTCAGCTCCAACTATGAAGGGATAGAATCCTCCTTCAAAGGGATAAGTTTCTCACATCAAGGGGTTAGCTCCATAAGGTAATGGATACATGAACCTCAAAAGAGCGGTTCTGCCACCGCAAGATTCTTTCTAGAGGCTTCTAGAATTTACTGAAAGTGAGCTTTTTTGAGTTTACTTGCGCCTTTTTGACATTTACAGGGGTCCACACCCATAACACAGAGAAAGTACGTTCAGTTACACAGGAAACATGAACATTAGGTGCGAGACCGTAGGCAAGATATAGAGAAAGTGCGACACCAAAGTTAAGGAGATTTTTAGGAACTTTTCTCTGATTTTCAAGGCTTGACATGAGGAACTGATATGTTAGATTTGCAAAGGAGGAAGTATGAGTAATAATGAGCTCATACACATAGCAGAATGTCAGGATGAAAATTTTTAGTGTAACAGATTGCCCCCTAAAGTGCAAAGTCTGGAATAGATGAAGCTGAAGTCTGTCATATATGAAGAGTGAAGTACTTTATCATTTCAAGGATAATCCTGTGGACACCCCAGTCGGAACCTGTAAAAAAATTCAATGAAAAATATATATGTATAGATATCATCGCTGAGATAGGCATTCCCATACTTAGATCAAAACTAACTAGAAACTGATTCAAACTGTTCTGATACAGGAATGATTTTGAATACATCACAGTATAGACATGTGTAGACACAGTATGGATGCAACCATCTATTTATGGATAGTCCATTGTATAAATGATAACAAAATTCCTTGCATCCTGGATGGTAGAAACTAGATCCAGGGTCTTGATTTACGCATCTTGAACTAGTACGATTCTATCTATGTGAATGAATGTGTTGAAGTCGAACATGGTAGAAACCACTTGATTACCAGTCAATGATGTAAATTGTTAACAAGTGTGAGAGTAACCACCAGTAATGTCAATGGCTCACAAAGTACTCAGTACAATCCATGAAATGTGAATAAATGAGCTGAAGTCGAACACGTCACGGAATCATTCGATCGAAGTTCAATGATGCAACATGTCATCGAAGGCGAGAAACGTGCCATTGAGGCATGCAGATTTCAAGGTACTGACGATTTCTAGATCCACTTCCTAGATAATGAGTTGTCGTTGATAGAAAGTGATCTATTTTAGGCAAGCCCATGACATGAAATCATAGATCAAGTTTTGAAGAAATATATTGGCAAGAACTGACTCAGGGATGGTCAAAATGGATGACATATATTTCGCAAATGAATGGTTTACTTGAACTGTCCTCTTGAACACATAACGACACTGCATAAGGCTTGGTGACAATTGACCCAAAGCTAATACCCAGAAACCGACTGAAAACTTTCAATATGGTTTGATTAACTATTAGGCAAAGGATTTCCCAACCCAGGTGAACAAAAGTGTCATGTTCAAGAGTGGTTAACTGGATTTTCGAAAAATCAAAATACAACAAACAAGTCCATTTTTCTCTCTTTTCCCCCACCATTTCTGGCAAGTACCTCTTTATTTTTGACAAGCTTGAGGAGGATAAAATTTTCTTGTTTATAAGCTCATCCTTCGGATGAGTCCAACTTATTTTAAGATTCAAACCCTAAGGAGTGGTTTGTTCTTGTTTTAAAATTGAATAGGTCCTTTACTGTTAAATTTTAACGAGTCCAGTATAGGAGAAACTCGGTGTTTTTCAATTTTAGGGAGTCAGAATGTGGGTGTAATTTTTTGTAAATTTAGTCCCTCGAGCCCGAAAAAGGATAAAATAATGTGGGAGAAAACTCTATTAACCTTAATTAGTCAACGTATACCTTTTTCGTAAATAGTCCATTTCAGTCCGTAAAAGGGGTAAATTTATACTAAAGGGGCGATCATTCTTTACTTTAACGAGTTCAAATAATCAAGTGCTCGGCAATATTTTCATGTTTAGAGAGTCTAAAAAGGGCTTAAAAGAGGACTCCAAGTTTTTTCTTTTTCGTAAATTTTTGAAAGAGTCCAAAAAAGTGATAAAAGTATGCTCTTTGTTAAAAAACGATCAATTCTCCTGAAAAATCCAATTTCTGCACAAAAACGTGAAACATTACATATACCTGTTTAAGATAAATAAAAATGCTTTCAAAAATAAACTTTTTAAAGTGAAAAATAAACAAATTAAAAATTCATTTATTTGAAAAAACTTATAAAAAGGGTTTTTCTAACTTCATTTTTACCGTTCGAGTTTAGAGTGAAAAGTAAAAGCTTTTGGGTAAAAAAGTTCCTGTGAAGATTCTGGAAAATCCATTCGATGAAATCGAGAACCGTCGGCTCCAGGTAATTCACGACCTCCTAATCTTGCATTTCATCTGTTTACATTTCATTTTTAGGCTTTAGATTTCATTTTTAAGAGAAAAATATGTTTAAAAAATCGCCCGCAGGGGTCCGCAGGCACAACACACGGGCCTTGCGGACCCCGACTTTTTTCTATGTCTGCACTTGTCTCACGGTTCCCATGCGTTCCTACGCACTGTGTATGAGAACAAAGTGCGGACCTCGCGCAATTAAATTTCAAATTAAATTTTCTCAATTGCCACCCAAAATTTTTCAAATTAGATTGTTCTAATATATCTTTTTATGCATTGTAGGAGATACAAGATGCTAATTTGGAGAGAATGTGAGAATGAAGACGTAGATGACGCCGCAATGCTCCATTTTCCTACAGTTCAGGCATTAAGAGCATGAGATTTGTATAAATTCTGGGCCATTCAAGGCATGAGGGCACAGGTAGACCTCCTAACATGGCTGGTGAACAGGTGGAACGTACAGGACTAGTGTTTCTTTATTGGTGGCCACCGGCTCGAAATTGAGCTAGAGGATATTTATTTTTTGACTGGTTTGTCCAAGAGGGGCAAAAAAATTTCTCTGTTTGGGACTAGGCCAGGTGGCCAGACTGTCGCTAGTCTTTGACAAGAGTTCTGTAATGATCAAGCAGACCCTAGGGACAAAAGGATTGACATAAAAAATATCATCCATCCCAAGCTAAAAGTTATTGCATTTATTGTCACCATACTTTGTGGGAGTGCAGCATTGCATGTGGCTACCGGTTCCCAAATGCGCATTGCTGTAGACTGTTTTCGAGGCACCATTTTCAACAGGTGTGAAGCTGTGTTGGAAAACATAAAAGGCCAACTAACCAGAGCAAAGAATGGAAAGCGAAATAACTTTGGATATGGATCCATTGTAGTCACATTTTCTCTAGAGAGGATCCCCTTGTTAGCTCCACAAAACATTCCTGTTGATGCTGGACTACCTTGAGAACCTAGGATGGTTCGTTGGGTTGCATTGATGGCCCGTCATGTTGCTGAGGGCGTCAAGGTTGTTCGATTTCCTTCTTCATATTTCTGTTGGATGGAATGCAAAATTTTTGTTATAGAGAATTTTCCATATGCTGGGATAGATTTCCGCGGCGACCGAGAGATGGCTCTCCCAGCAGGGGAACAGTGGGATGAATCAGGTAAAATCATTTTCAACAATTTCTAAATTCTAATTTTTTTTGTATTTTAATCGTCTTGAAATTAATAACCAAAAGTTTTAAATGCATATGTGGGCCCATGGCGACCAGCCCATCTCCATACTTATGAAAGGAGACAACCAGATGCAGTCGCACCAGCCCCAATAGGCCAATTGGCAGAGATCCTGTCTGATTTAGAGCATCACCTAGAGTGCCTGACTCTAGACATTCCAGAGACGGACATAGATGATATTCCACTCAGATTGCAGAGATACGTGATTGGTGTCCTAGGACCTTTTAGGAGGTTCCTATGTAGGGTGGCCCGGGAAGTAGTCTCTTATCATGATCACCACTGGTGATAGGATGATCGTATCGTAGAATCATATTTTTGACCTTTTGTATTACCATTTTTGTCGATCATAATGTGTTTCCAACCTATGATCGAAGACGATGTATATTTTTGAAACACTTCTATACTATGATATATCACTATTTATCGGCTATCTGTGTACTGTTATGAATGTTGTTTAATTTACTATTTTGATTATTGCAAATGTCGATTTATCATACTAGAAGCAACTGCATCTGCTAATGTATTTAAATGTCTTGGAATATGCTGATATTCAATGGAATCAAATTCACGTTCCAAGAGACGAACTCTTAAAAATAACTGTAATAACACTGGATTTCTAATGGCATAAACCCTGTTGAGTTGTAATACAACAAGTTCAGAATCCAACCTAACAATCAAACTCCGAATTCCAAATGATATGTATTCAGATAATAACTCAATCACTACACTATACTCTGCAATGTTATTCATTGTTTGACCAAGGCTTACCCCATGCATGGATACTAACTCGTCAGAGGGTGAATAAATAACCCAAGCCGCGAAAGAAATGTTCTGTGTACTACGACAAGTACCATTAGCAAAACCAATGTAGGTTTGAAGAGACGTCGACATCTGCAATATCAAGAGTAAAAATCAGATAAGCAGGAATAGTGACAAAACACACTTCTAAACTAGGCACGCTTTTCTAATCTAAGACACACCAGCAGTAAAGAAATCTATTCTAACAAAAAATATCCACACCAAGTTTAAGCATAATATCTCCACACCAAGTTTAAGCATAATATCTCTTCAGATAAAGCCCATTTCTAGGTTTATCTAAAGGGACATCGTCAAAATCTATCAGTTCATAGGCCCCTTTTGCTAGCTTTCGCTTAACAATGAAAGGACCATGCCACATAGGCACGAATTTTCCAGCTCCTAGCTTATCATTGGCTTGATCATAAACTAATATTAGGTCTCCTTCTGAAAAATTTTGAGGGGTAACACTTCTATCATACTAAGCTTTTATTTGTTTGACATGAGCCTCGTTTGCTATTGCAGCATTTCGTCGATTCTAATCTAACTGAGCCAAGTACAAAAAAAGTTTCTCCTCTTCAGACGTAGCTGGGAGTAATTCTATGGCTAACTTCAAAGATGGAATTTTTCATTTAATCAGCAACACAGCTTCCAAACCGTAAACCAGTTGAAAGGGAGTGAAACCAGTTGATGTTTTTACTGAGGTTTGATATGCCCAAAGTGCTGAAAATAACATGGAATGCCAATTCGACTTATGAATACCAATAATTCGTCTAATCATAGTGACTAAAACTTTATTGATAGCTTCAACCAGACCATTGGATTGTGGATAATACGGAGTGGAACTATCGTGGCGCAGGCTAAGTTGATCTGTCAGTTCAGTCATCATGATATTCCCAAAATGGCTTCCATGATCTATAATAATGGCTTAAGGAACACCGAACCTAGCAATTATGTGATTGAATACAAAAGTTGCAGCAGTCTTACCGTCTGCCAAAAATGTAGGCATCGCCTCGACCCACTTAGTAAAATAATCTACTGCTAAGATAATATATGCATGCCCCCCGGCCGAGTGAGGGTTACATGTAATAAAGTCAATACCCCATCTTGCGAAAGGACCGACAGCAATTATAGGGTGAAGAGGAGCGGGTGGCGCACGCATCTTACGATCAAAGAGTTGACAAGTGTGGCATTTTTGGACTGCATAGATACAATCTTTGAATAACGACGGCCAGAAATAACTAGCGCGCAAAATCTTTTGGGTTGTGGCATACCCAGACATATGACCGCCACATGCTCCAGAATGACAGTCATTTAAAACCTTCTCAACTTCTTGATGAGTAAGACAGTGTCGGAAAACAGAATTTGCTCCACGACGATAGAGTGTATCATCAATAATATTGTATTGCTGGGATTGGAAACGTATTTTCCGTCGCTGAGATCATGAGATTTCAGGCCAAAAAGATTGGGTTTGGAGATAAACGATAATATCCCCATACCATGGATCAATAGTACTGATAAGAAACAAGGATTCTTCCACAATGGGCTCCTCCACCATAGTTTTGGTATCAGTAGAGGGGAAATCACACATTAGTTTGGAAAAAACCAAAGATTTCTTTGCCTTGGATTTTTCAAACTCCAAGTCAAATTCCTGCAGGATAACTATCCATTTGGAATACTTGCCCCCTAGCAATTGCTTGATTAAAATTTACATCATAGGGTTACAGTCAGAAATTACTGTGTTTTTGCGTAATAAGATGTAGTGTCTAAATCTTTGGACAGCTTGAACAGCTGCCAAGGCCAATTTCTCCACATGTGTGTATTTGATCTCAGTCAGATGCAGATTTTGACTAAGATAGTAAATCACATGTTCAGTGTTGAATTCATCTTCTTGAACTAAAACCATTCCAATTGTGGAATGAGAGGCGGCGAGGTACAAAATGTAGTCCTAGTTGTAGTTGGGAGGATGCAATAACGATGCATGGGCTAACGCGTATTTAAGTGCATCAAAATATCGATCAGCGATGTCATCCCAAAAGAATGGAATTTTTTGTTTCAAAAAATGGGTAAAACCCTTTGTTAGCTCGGCGTAGTTAGGAATGAACCGACGTAAAAAGTTTTCTTTCCCCTGCAAAATTTGGAGTTGGCGCAAAATCGAAGGAGGAGGTAAATTGACAATAGCTTCGACCTTCAACGGATCAACGTGAATGCCTACTTTTGAAACAACAAATCCCAGTAGGCGACCCGATTCTACACAAAAAACACATTTGTGTGGATTCAGCTTAATTCGATAATGCCTACATCTCATAAAAATCACTCGTAAATGAGTGAGATGGTCGGCCCTATGCGATGAATGAGCAGGTAAATAATTGAGATAAGGCTACACAATGTGCTTAATGTCATGAAATGCATAAGACATAGCCCTTTGAAAAGTTGCTCCAGCGTTCTTCAATCCAAAGGGTAGTTTGCAATAAGAAAATGTCCCCCACGGACAAATGAAAGTTGTTTTTGGCTGGTTAGCAGGGAGTATGTTTATTTGATTGTAACCAGAAAAACCATCCATAAAGGAAAAAATTTCACTACCAGCACAATCATCAATTATTTGATTGATATAGGGGGTTGGATAATTGTCTTTAGGACAAGCTTTATTAATATCCCTATAGTCGATACATACTCGTATCGTTCCTTGTTTTTTAGTAACAGGAACAATATTCGATACCCAATTAGTTAAAGGAATTGGATAAATGAAACCCACACGAAGTAATTTCTCAACCTCGACTTTGATAGCAATAGCTTTTCTAGGATGTATTTGACGTAGACGTTGACGGACAGGTTTGGCATCCGGGTAAGTCTTGATTTCATGTACGACAATTGACGGATCAATTCCTGGCATTTCTTCGTAGGACCAGGCAAACACATCACGGAATTCTTGAAATAGGGCTTTATAAGTTTGAATTTCATTTTCTGTATAGAAAGCACCTATATGAATGTTTTCAATTATTCCCAGCTTTACTGAAATGTCAATTGGAATCGTTCGAGAGACATTTTCCAAATTTAACTCAGAATTAGGATTTTGCAATGGATTCTGTGGTTCTTTGACATATTCAGCAATAAAAATAGAATCAAAATCATCTTCAAAATGATCCAACTCAGGTAAAAACGAAGATCGGTGGTGTAGATCTTCCCATGGTAAATCTTCAACAAACCTTCACAAACCTGCTCATCAGTATGAACAAGATCAGGAAATGTCATTGTGGCTGAACGAGATATAGAAAGTGATTCCTCATGGATCCCATTCATTGGATTAGTTTTGGTTGAAGAGGGGTTGGAAAGTGACTGTACAGCCTGATATGCAATTTCAAATGGACTCAAAGGCATTATGCCATCAAATGAATCTAACTCGGAGTCGGAAGGTACGACCCAAGGATCATCGAACATAACAGTATCTGATGAAATCATATGAATAGTTGTGATAGAAGGCGATACGTTAGGAGGAGGAAAGGAAAAAGTTCCTAGTAAACCAGAATCTTTAATCAAACCTACTCCAACATCCTTGTAAGGGATAGCCGCTTTACCAACGTGCTGGATTGTTTTCGTAGAGGCTGGATGAGAAGAAAAATAAGTTAACTGATCTATTGTAACAATCCTTCCTTGATGTGGAAATTTTATAAGTCAAAAGATCGAAGAAACAACAACAGTCATAGCATAAGACCAACTACGACCTAGGAGAAGGTTGTAATCTAGAGGGGCATCAACCACTTCCAGATCTAGATTTACGGTTTTACCTTCAACTCCTATGGGTAAATCCTGCAAAATGCCAAAAGGGTGGAAACCTTGGCCATCAAAAGCCTTTAGAATCGTCGGAGACTGATTGAGTGTAGGAGAACCAAGCGATTTCCAACACTGGACCAACATAATACACGTTGAAGCTCCCTCATCAATCACAGTCCGAAAAATCAGTCTGTTTTTTTACTAACACTAGAATTTGGAAATCCATTTGGTGAGGTATGCGAGGTGTACTATTCTCTAAATAGAAGATTATAAGGTTTGAATCCTGAATATTGACAGCTCCTATGGCAAACAAAATTAATATACGCTATGCTGAGCATGACTGCAACACTTCCAAAGATGACATTGCTGAAGGAGAAATAGCTAAATCTTCAACAATGTTGTAATTCTGAGTAGCTCTCGCATGTGGATTGAAAGTTGATTTACGAAGAACACCTTTAGCAGGCGGTTTGATTATTAAGTTTGGATTTTGTTTCTCGATCTGAAGCGGACTAGAAACAGAGGGAGGTGTAGTTGATGTGTTTGCGCTAGAAGATTCTGCTTCTTTACCATCAACAGGATTCTTAGTACCATAATCTTGCGATCGCATCACAATCCTGACATGAGACATCATCAAAATAGGTTCTTCTGAGGCATTCAAGGTAGAACCAATCATATTACTATCTTGAGTTGGAAAAGGATCCTTCAAGACAACAGGTTGTTGTGAACCTTTAACGAATTTTGCAACCTCTGCTCGATGTGGGCATTCCTTAGTAAAATGATTCTCGTAAAAAATGTAACAAGGATAGTGAGGTTTGCATTTTTCGTCATTAGATTCGTTTTTATCAGTTTTTTCTTTTGAATTTTTTTTTTTTTTATTATTCCCTTTATTTTTATTGCCGGATTTAGATTTGGTCATAGATGTCTCTACGACATGAATTTCGACAGAAATTTCCGGGGAAGATTCTCCTTTCGGGGAATTAGGTAAAGTTATAATAGGAGAAGAATTATTTGAAGATTTCTTCTTGCTTTTAGTATTTACTGTACCAATCATACCATCAGCGGCATGAGACCCTGAAGGAGCCACAGCTATTTGACCTTGTTTTGGAAGATCGTGGATTTTTTCATGTAAAGTACCTGACTGCATATAAATGAGGTCAAGGTATTGAGCTTGAGCAATCACTTGCTCCTCAGTAACAACTCTGGCCTTAGTTACATCTTCAGTGATTTTGGGTAACAATGATTTAACAAACCATTCCGCCAAAATTTGATCCGGAATGTAAACTTTCACCAAATGCCTTCTACGTCTCCATTCATGAATATGATCAGAAATATATGTGGACGTGGATTGCTTTAGTGAAGTTAATAGTTCCGTGCCATTATCGTATCTAACAGGCAACCGAAAATGAGTCAAGAAGGTAGTTGCTAACTGAATGAAATTATTAAAAGAGCCTCGTGGTAACTCAATGTACCATTTGGCGACAAGACCAATAAGAGTTCTTTGGAAAAGATGTAAGCGAATTGAATCATCATTATTTAATTAGACGCACACCAGAGGTGATAAGTCATCACGTGATTTGATGGATCCTCTCCTGACTTACCTTCGAATTTTGGTATATCACTGGGCAAATTATGCGGCATTGGCAGCCAGTATGGATAATAAAAAATTGGATCATTCGTAAGGCGCGTCAAATCATGTAAATCCAAAGTTGCAATAAATGGTAACTGACGGTTAGGGTCAAGAAAACCTTGAGTAGCCAAAGAAGTTCCAAGAGGAGGATACCCAGGATAACTGGGAATCGGATTTGCATTAGGAATTGTGTAACCTCCCAGATAAATAGGATTAAATGGACCAAACTGGGGTTGTTGAGGCTGTTGATAAGTATAGCCAGGGTATGGTTGATACTGATAATTTGGATTTTGTGAAACGGGACCGAATTGAGGCTATCCCTGGTACGGTTGATACGTGAATTGTGGTTGACTTGTGACAACTATACTTGTACCAGCTTGTCCCGCAGGCATCTGGACTGAAGTCTGAACTAAAGGTCCTGACTAGGGTACAACTATTTGAGGGATTTGCACGGATGTATAGATAGAAGAACTCGGAGCTACAAATACTCTAGAAATAGGTGTTATAGGTTGAACAGACGTTGCAGGAGTTACAGCAGTTTGAGGCGGAGTCTGAGGTATACTAGGCCCATACTGCTGAACAGAGCTAGGTGCAGGAGTTTGAATAGTAGGCTGGACAAGTTGCTGGGTTGGACCAGAAACTAAAGGCTGTCCAGGTTGAGAAGGCAACTTCACATTAGGCTGCATGGGTTGTTGATATTGGGATGGATCCCACACCATATTCATTCCGGGGTATTGTCCCGTAGAAGGTTGAACATAAGGACCATAGCCTGGTTGAACGTAGGGTTGATAAGTAAGTGGTAAATTTCCGGCTCCTTGAACAGATGATTGACCAGAAGGCTGTTGGAAACCTTGAATTGGGTACTGACCTTCAGGTTGATAACCCTGAGGCGCATACTGAAACTGGGGTTGATAAGGACCCTGAGGAGCATATTGAGTTTGGGGTTGACCTTGGGGTATGTACTGTCCTGAAGGTTGATAACCTTGAGGTATGTACTGTCCTTGAGGTTGTCCTCCAAAATAATATGATTCCACAGTTTGTCCTAGGAAAAATTTACCTTGAGGTTTCCCCCTAGGTGGTAACTGACAGCCTGAAGGTTTCCCCCCACGTGGTAATTGACTACCCTGAGGTTGCCCCCCAGGTGGTAACTGATTTCCCTGAAATTTCCCTCCAAGCGGTAACTGACTGCCTTGAGGTTGAGGATTCAGAATATTACCAGAAATCATAAATATTTTCTCTACGTTCGACGTTTCAGTTTTCACTCCATTAAGACCAGATGATAATACGTGTTCAATTGGTTGAGGAGCTGCTCCAGAGAAAGTACCAGACAAAGCCTGATAACCCGTAGGAACAGAAGGACCACCGTGTAAAAATTCTTCTAGTGTCTGGGAAAACATGGATGACTCTCCTACCATAATGGATGATGGATAGTAACCTCCGGGGGTAGGATGAAATGGAATTCGAGGTGGAGAAAAATCAAGACCTAGATTCTCTAAAAATTTTGTTAAAGATAGATACCAAGCCTCCGTTCGAATAGGGTTGTATAAAATAGATTCACGCTCCCTAAGATTTAAAGACTGAGGGGATTCGAGAAGAGATAACTCTTCGTCTGGACTAGTAAGTTCTTCAATAGAAATGAGGCCAGATGGAAGATCTTCAGTGACAATATTTCCTACCCTAGGTGAACCAGGATCGCTAGAAGTTGGTGTAATAAATCTTGAGGATGTTTCCAAAACAGAAGGTTCAATTTCAGGCTTAGAAATTTCAGGTTCGTCAGCTAATTCACTGGAAGGAGAAATACTACCAGTAACTTCCGAAACTTAAATTGGTTCTTGAATGTGTTCTGTTGTGGGTGTTTGATGATCAGGATGAAAAATTATAGATGAAGTTCCAACTTGTTGATATTGATATTGATTATGACTTTGGATTAAATAGTGATAATTTTTACTATATGTAATTTCAATTTGAAAATGGGTCTAAATCATCTACCATCAATATAATATTTAGTGAAAATTTGTTGATATTGATTATAACTTTTGATATGATACAGATTGATTGAGGGGAAAGCATTTAAATGTTCAAATTTATAACATAACTTGATTAGTGTAAAATGAGTAGTTTAAATAGTAGACACTTTTGCTAAAAAAAAGGGTTAGTTTTTGGCATATTTTTGGTTAAATTTTATTGGTATTTAAAAAAAATTATAATTGACAAGTTGTGGAATTTTGCCTACTCTAAAAAGGTTTTTATGATGTCGAATCCATTTATAGTATTAAAATTATGATTAAAACACTAAAAATTTTAAAATTTTGCAATCCAAAAATTATTGGATTCTAACCATGAAAAACATATTTCAGAACAAATTGTCAATAGAGAATATCAATAGAAAATAACATTAGTTGTACAGTAATGCAATACCATTAAATTTAAATAAAATAACATTGGCTTGCAATTCTATTAAATTTAAATATGGTATATTTTGATAATGTATCTCTTTACCTAAAAAATATTTAACACATAGATAAGAAATACATCATGTTTACCTTGACTCACAATATTACCTTGAAAACTTAAACAATTTTAAATTCCAATAAAATATAAAGAATACATTTGTTAAAAGTAGATGTTATATAATTTTGAGAAATCATTTTACAAAGTAACATTCAATAATATATTGGATATAATTATTTTAATTCAAAACTCCTTTTAAGAAATAAAATAAATAAAAAAATATATTAAAAATAAAATTATTAATCAATTCAATTAAATTTAAAATCATTGTATTTTGTTCACTGGTCTTGAATAAATGGTGATTGAGTGTTTTATTAAGACATTTCTTGATGTGAAGTTACTGGTTCAATTCGTTGCCTTGATCACAAAAAAAATAAACATTATATCTTAATAGTTAATTTTAAATAAAATTCAACATTTTTAAACATCAACTTCGTGAACATTATAAGAAATTACTCATATTTGTGACTAATTTAATTTAATATTATTACTATTCGAAAGGTTTTTACCAAACTCAAAACAAGTTTTATTAAAAGTACGACAAAAAAATATGAGTAGTCATTGCCTGCTCAGTAAAGAAAGATAATTGATGGAGGACGAAACCCCTTTAATGGTGTCAGTAATAAGATACATAAACAAGGGATCAAAACCTATTTGTATAAAATCAATGTTATGTGCCACAAAAATGAAAAGGTTTCAACCAGTAAACTATAAAAGGGAGAATGTATCATACCTGAAAACAAAACAATTTCAACTAGTGAAAACAAAATAACCATTTATCAGTATAAGAACCCTTCGGTTTAGGCGTTGTCATGTAGCAGGCGCCAGAGAGAAATGGTTCATATTTGGAACAAAGAAACCAAAATTAAAAATTAGAAAAATAGTATGAGGGTTTATAACCCAAAAGAGAAGACAAAGAGAGTGTTTAACCCGAATGAAAATTGATTCTCAACAACTTGAATTTACTTGCAATACATCAGGTGGCATAGTCCGATAAATAATATAATATCGAATTCCGAAAAGCAAATTTAGTAAAAGCAGAAGGAAACTCAAAAAAATCCAGAGAACTTAACAAGAGGAAGTCTAAGTATAATATTACACTTCATTTGAAAAATATCTCCACCTGGTTGATACATATTTCCAACCAAAATAATGAAGTAAAAAAAAATGAAATTTAATTTAAGCTGGGAAAACCTCTAAAAATGGTAAGAGTCTCAGTATTGGGAATACAAAAAATTCCTTCTATTGCACCGAGAAGAGATAATTATTCCTCTTAGGAAGTAATGGTAGCATTAGAATAAGCCAAGGTATTAGAACAAAAGAAATTACCTATAGTTTCCCTTGCGAAAACTCCTGAGAAAAGACAAGTTGTCTCCTTGCTAGTATCTAAAAGAGAGAGAGATGGGATGGTAATTTTTTATATAGATAGAGTAATAAGTAAAAAAAACTTAAATGTGAAGAGGGAAAAAGGGTGCCAATAAATGTTACCACAGAGAAATTGGTTCTCAAAGATTCAAATATCCAAAGGAACAAATCAAAATTAGGATTATCAATGTTAACTTGTAATAATAAGGTGCCAGAAGAAGAGGACAAATAAGTAAGAAACAACGCAAGGAATTTGTAAGGAAATCCTCTTCAATATGAAAACCAAAAGAAAACAAAAGAAAAAATCTAAAAGACATAAAAAGGTATAGCCTCATATTACCTTTGAGTAAGAAATTGAAACCCTAGGTTAGAGGCCATGAAATTCCCAATAGTAGGTTCATTGTTTCTTTGTCCTTGAAAAAATGAACATTTTCAAAGGAACCCAATTAGTTATATTGCATGAGAAACCATGTAGTAAAAGTTGACCATTACAATGCAAACATACCCAATATAAATTACCTGCGTAAATTGCAAGGGATCTGAATTAATGTCTTAAAGTTACATGCGTCATTGGTAACGACTTATCGACACAATGGAGGTCGGGTAACCATCCAACTTCTATCCAACCGATGACCTTGCCACACCTAAGATCGACGCTTTGACAGAACAAAAGACAAATGAAATCGAATGAAGAAGTAAAGAGCAGAGTAAGTTAATTTGGGTAAACCATAATCGATCTTACACTCCATTCTCACAACATAGATCACCATCATTGAAGGCCGATAAGTAAAACATATCACATGGACCCACATGAACCATATTTCATGGTGTATGCCTCGAATTGCTAAGTGCATAGGGGGCTAGGAATACTATAAAAGAAACCAACTTCATTATAAATGTTGAGCCTGTGACCCTCGTTATATTTTGGTATTTTTTTTAATATGACAACCATCACAAGATGTAATAGAATAAGAATTTATGCATTGTAGGACCACCAATCCATGATGGGACCTTTGTACTATTGGCTCGTGAATCAATAAAATGAGCAATAAAATGTCCAATTTGATAGCCAATCATATTGAAGATAAAAAAAATTACAACATTGTAAAAAAAAAATACAAGTTTTCAATATACAAAGTTAAAATATGGAAACTTTGCAAAATATCACCAAAAAATCAATGAAATATCCTACTCCAAGTAGGGATAATAAGTTTTATTCAACATTATTTGTTTTGAGATTATCTTCAAGAGCTTAGTCATAACATAACAAAAGTGATATGTATTGGAATTTAATATACCAAAAAACAATTTATGATAACATTTCTACAATTTTATATAATGTTATGAACTTTCCTAAATTTACTTGGCTATCCAAGCATTTCAATCAATTCCTTATCCTAAGGTTTAATTAAAAATCACAAATATGATTGAAATAAGTTTTATTCAATTTTAAAAGACATATTCTAAACATAAATAATTTTTATTGGATTTTATTTCTTTTGAGGTTATCTACAAATGCTTATTCATAACATGATATATGATAACATTTCTATGATAACAATTTAGAATCAAGAGGAGTTATATTTGTATTTAATTAAATTTTTTGATATAAATTGTTTTTTAATGTCATGTGTCGTATTCATGTTGAGCATGGAAGAAATTTTATAGATATATATCATAATGGGTTCTAGAAAATCCATTTTAGTATCTAACAACGAAGTTGATATAATATTATTTTACTTAAAATGGAAATTTAACTATCTAGGTTATGAACAAGTTTGAAATATTTTTAGGTTATTAATAAATGGCATGTTATTAGAAAGGAGAACAAAATTAGAATCTATTGTTATGGGATACAGTGAGACATCAAAAGCATACATGGTTTACATTATTTCTCTCTGGAAAACAATGATACACAAAGATGTGAGGTTTGAGGAGCAGAGGGTTCTCACGAGGTATTCTAGCATAGATTCTCCTATAGTGGAGGTTCAAGAGTAGGAGACAGTTAAGAAAAAAACAATACAAACACATTAGGACATCGTGACACATAGCAACGAGTAGAATGAGGAGGCCAAGCAAGAGGAGCAAGGCAAGGAGAAGAATTTTCCTCTCTCTGGCTCATACCTCTAGCACATGGAGGAATAAGGCCAAGTGGGCAGAGTGGACATTGAGAAAAGCTCAGGAGTATGTGGGTACTCCTAGATGTTCAGTCAAACAAAGCAGGGCACCATACAAAAATTTAGGCTATATGGAATTGATGAGTGATTTGATCGAGGCTAAGATTTTTGGCTTCTAGGAAGCATCCGAGCATCAAGTGTGGATGGATGTTATGGTGGAAGAGTATTTTTCCATCATGAAGAACAATGTTTTGGAGGTTGTGACACATGTTGGTGTCCCGTGTTTTGATAGTTTGGCAAATCAAAAGACAAGGAAACATCAGAACCAATCTTTAGAGTTACGGGATCTAGTCCTCCTGTTCTCAGAGAGGGATCTCTCAAAAGTTTGTTTGCAAAGGTTTATCTTGTGTGCTTTGAATATTGGTTTTAGACTAGTTATTAAGTGCAGGTGTTTGTTTATTTGTTTGGTTGGATTGATACTACATAACATAAAATATCTAGGAAAGATATATAGAACGGAGAAACATCTGGTTCATTAGGCAATGGAGTAAAAAAGAGGTCATAACAAACTCATCAATGGATATAGCATATCAGAGGGAAAATCTAACTTGGCCATAGGATCCTTTGGTTTTGGAATGAAATGGACATCAATGATTTGGAAAGAGAAGTTTGATTCTCAACGAAGGGAACTTGAAAACATAACTTGAACAATAAAGAAATATTTTATGACATAATAATACCCACAAACATTCTTTAAGAAAATAATGACTTCAAGACAACTTTCAAAATAAACGTAAGATCTGGAAATACCCTATTTCCCTCAAATATTTTATTTCAAATGACTTAGAAAACATAAAATATTCAATGATAATTGCAACTCATAGAAGAGGGAACACCTAACACATCTATGATTACAACTATAAAAGACCTCAAAACAATTGTTCAAGCAATGACAAAGGGCAAGATCGAAACAGACCTCTTTGACTAACTTAAAACAATGGTACTTCAAAGGGAGACTTCAATAAGAGCTTTCAAGTGATAGAAAACAAGCAGGGAGAACCATAAATCATGTTGAAATCAACTATTTGACCTATTATAGAAATAAACAAGCATGAGGACTAAAGAGAGAGATTGAAGACTCTAAAATACCTCAGCAGAAGAAAACATAAAATAGTGAAGGATGAACAGGTCTAAGGTGCTTCCAGGAGTCATTTCTTAGCCTAAAACTTTCAACCTACTGTAGTAAGAAATTATGGAACAGAATGAAAACAGGGGAAAACATTAAACAGTTCAGAATACTTCACCAACAGCCAAGCTCATGGATCCAATGATAGAGCCTTCACAGTAACAACCATGCAACAATATCAACAAGGCTTCCAAGACTTCAATTTTTTCTTCAACTTCAAAAGACTATGTATTATTTCAAAGAGTTTCAATATTACAACTAGTGATCAACCAACCCCTCACTCATCTTCTTCAGAAGTATATATAGAAGAATGAGGAGGTGAGATCTGATAAAATATCTCAAAAACTAATTAATACAGACTTAAATGGCTACTTGGCCTTTGGGGGCTCAATGAAGCAACTTACATAGGTGTCCTCTGTATAAAATCATTTATATTAACTATTAGGTTTGCTGGAAAGAATTTGTTGACTTCAAGGCTTCTCATCATCCTTGAAATAACTTCTGCGGACGGCTACAATAAGTTCCTTTGGTTGAAATAACTATTCAGCTGTATTGATGCTAAATATCTCCTGGTTTGGTAATAACTTTGACCTTCTTTGATTGCTTTGAGGCTATAGGTGGCCCTGTGGCAGCTGGGGGATTTAATTAGACCTTGATGTGGCAGTGTAGGCTCTTTGTTTGAGAAAACACTCATGACTTTCTTCAAACTATGTTTAGTTGGGAGGATTAGGCTTTTAATAATCCATTGTTGGCCGCAATCCTCCATAAATCTGCCTTCAAACTTCCATGCTGGTGCGTTTTTTGTCTTTCGACACTGATATTCTTTGATTTGTAATTGTCTTGCTGTGTTTGTTGGTGTGCAGGGCTGTGTAGGGTTGATATGGCATCAATTCCTGATGAAACACTGATGAAACACGAATTTTAGATCCTTCGAATGATTTTTGTATAACAAACCAAAGGTGGGAGGATCGTCATCCTCTACCTTCGAATTTTCTTCAGATATAGGGGAAAAACCCTTTGAACCCTACAAAATACAATAAAGATTAGAAAATCCTGCATTTATAGGTTATATTGCTTCAGAGGACATGTGAGGGGAGTGTGGCCATTGGATGGCATCATCCAACGGTTGAGATTGATCGGAAGGGGTCAAAGGAAATGGAGGGAGGAATTAAATTGGAGCCGTCGATCACGCAGAGATCGACAGTCGGGAGTGGAAACAGAAAGTCAAAGCGGAAGACGTTGACTGGGCGATCGAATCAGGGCAATGAAATGTGGGTAGTCAATTTGTAGATTAGATCGACAGCGGAGATGCTCCAATGACCGCGCCGTATCCCGGTTAACTGTCGGGCATCTTCGGTGAGCGATAGTCGTCGGATGGGCAGCCTCAGATCGGACGGCACACATCAATATCGCGTCGGGTCCACGTCCGAACGTTAACACGCGATGGACGGGGATTTTATGAACAGTGCCCAGGACACGTGTCGGGCAGCGTATGGAATCGCTGTCGATCGGGAAAAAACCATCGTCGCCCAAAAGCGGTGCGATGAAATCCGCTCGTTTTTGGAATGGTGAGTGGTTAGCGGGGACCACCGGGGCAATGGGTTGTGCGCCGTTGATCTGCAGATCAGATCAACGACGGAGAATGATTTGAATTTTAAACCGGCAGGAAACCTTAGGTCATAATAAAAATGCCAAATTAATATAAATGAGGGTTTATTATATTGATTTCAACGCGGCCTGGCGCCCAACTGCGGGGCCAGGGGTTATATGGAAAATGATATGACCGGGGGGGTAAAGACTTAGCCCAAGGGGGCTTAATTCCATAGTATGAAAATGTGTTTTTAGGCATTTTTCAATGTTTTTCAAAGGTTTTGAAGGTTTCGATAAGGCAAAAAAGGAGTTTTTAAACCTTATCAAATGGGTTTGATGAATGGGGAAGGGGGAAAGGCATGAAAATGAAGGATTTCATGGGAGAAGGAAAGGCAAAGATGAGGTTAGTTTTGGGAGAAGGGGAAAGGGGAGAAATGGTGCTTGTAGCAGTTTTTCTTCATGTAATGACAGCAGAAATTCTGAGTTTGAAAAAAGGGGAAAAGCAGTGACGATTATCCAAAGGATAAGATATTATCAAAAGAATTTAAGCATCAGAAATTTTAGCAATGAAATTGTTTCTTGAAGGCTATCCAACATCATTTAGCCACCACCTGATATGACATAATTTATGGGTGGCTAACAGTGGCTCCACTTGGGGATGGTGCCTTTTTGAAGGCATCAAGAATTTCAGATTTGCATTCTCCGGGAGGCTGATCATTTGCCTCCTCCATTGGGTTGCCTTCCTTTTTGTGGATGATCTTCTTTTTCTCTGAAACATATTATCATTCATGGATCAATGATGGAACTTCATCAATACAACCTGTCTACCTACCCAATCCTACTGATCTAACATTTTTTCTTCTTTAGAATGCACTTGGATTGGCAAACTCTTTCTCAACATTTTATTATTTTGAAAGCAGGAAAACTAATCTACTTCTACTCCTTATTTCTCCATGGACTCAGATTAAACAGTTGAGTCCATATGATTCTCTACCTAATCTACTATTTGTTGGGATTAAACTGTCCAACAGACTTTATTCTCTAAATTCTACAACAGAAATTTAAAAAGCATTCAAGTCAAGATTAAGTTGTTTGACTTGATGCTGATATATGGCATAAGAACAACTGCACATAGACATTATCTTGCACAAAATTAAAACAAATATGAAGGCTTAAGATCTAATTTTTCAAAGCACTTCCTTCCTCCTTTTACAACTCTTATTTTTGAATTTGTTTGAGTTGTTTTTTGCTTATCCCCTGGTTCAGATTTTGAGCTAATTAGAACCAGATTTACATCTTCTTTGACTCAGGATTTGAAATAGCTTTGAGTCACTCTCTTTGCTTGGAATATTTAGGTTCGGATTTTGAGCATATTTGAACCTTTGATTTCTATCCTAAACTATCTACTGATAAGCCAAGATTAAACATTTTGGCAAATCGAATTCACTATCCTATCAACAGAAAATTTAAAGCTAATTAGTCAAGATTAAATTGTTTGACTAACTAGAAGTGTGTTTTTTAGGAGTGACATTTGAGCTTGCACACTTTCAGATTTGTTTCTCTTTTTTTTGGTATGGGGCTATACCTTTCTTGTTTTCATAATCTTCCCTCTTTTCTTTCTTTCTCTTTTTTTGTATTTTTTATTTTCATAACTTTGAATGCAATGTTAAGACTATGATATTTACAATGGTAAAATAAAATGATTTAAAGCTTATGATTCTTGGCAGAAGTAATGCTTGAGCATTCTTCCATTGACGGGACCTCCATATAGGTCTTCTCCATTCAATTCTTTCAAGAAAAATGCATTGTGACCCCTCTCAGCATGAATCATATAGGGCCCTTTCCACAAATTCTAAAATTTTCCATGTTTTCCCTTCTCTTCTCTTCTTGAATCCCACTTAAGAACAACATTTCCAACTTGGAAATTGTTTGCCTTAGTCCTCTTATCAAATAGCTTCTTCATATTTTCTTGGACTAGCTGTGTTATTTCATAGACTTCCTCTCTGGTCTGCTGTAAATGGATTGTTTGGTTGATTCTTCTCTACATATCATTCTCTTCAATCTGCACTTCTTGAAGGAGCTTCATGACTGGCACTCCCAATGAGGTGGGAAAGACTGCATCCATGCCATAAACTAACTGATGGGGGGACATGTTTATTGATTTCTTTGTAGTTAACCTATCAGCCCATAAGGCATGAACCAGTTTATTGTGCCATGATTTCTGATTTTGTTCCAACAGCTTTTTAATGATATTGATGAGGCTCTTGTTGGAAGATTCAGCTAATCCATTTCCTTGGGGATAGTAAGCAGTGGAATGGCCCAAGGTTATGTGGTATTTGTAACAGAAATCAACCATATTCTTAGATTTAAAAGCAGCAGCATTGTCTGTTATGATTTTTCTGGGACAACCGAATCTGGATAGGATGTTGGTTTCAAGAAACTTGATAATGACAGAGTCATTAGCATTCCTGGAAGGTATAGCTTCTATCCATTTGGTAAAGAAGACAGTGGCTGTGAGGATCCACTTATGTTGAGCTGAGGAGGATGGGTGAATTTCCCCAATGAAGTCTAAACCCCATTGTTGAAAAGGTGCCTCAACTCTGATAGGATGTAAGGGTAAGGGAAGAAGTTTTCTTTTGCCATCAAAAATTTGACACTTATGGCAAGACATGACTAACTTTTGAGTGTCTGGGAAAAGGGTAGGCCAATAGTAACCAGATCTAAGAATTTTGTTTGTTGTGGCCTTCTAGTAGAGGTGACCTCCGCATTCTCCATCATGCAACTCATGCATGATTTTTCCTGCATCATCTTCAAGTAAACATTTAAGAAAAATTCCAACAACATTTTTCCAATACAACACTCCATCTAAGATGCAAAAACTCAAAGCTTTCTGTTTCAAAAATCTAGCTTTAGTTTTGGACAAAGAAGGAGGGGAATTTAGATATAAAAGCACATAAATAATGTCAGCATACCAAGGAGAATTTAGCAAAGTTTCTTCAATAAAAGGAGCAGTGGATTCTTCTATTTCTTCCAACACATCTACCATATTTATGTTAAGTGCTTGGAAGTTAGACTCAGCCATAAGTTTTGCTAATCCTTGCCCTTTAACTATTTTGGTGGGCCTAATTTCTAAGTCATATTCAAGAATAGTTGCAATCCATTTTCCCCTTTTACCATCAGGGACTTGACTTAGAATGTCCTTGACAATAGTATGTGGAACAAAAGCAATTATGTGAGAGTGTAAAATTATACCCTAAAGTCTTTTAATGCTTTCACTAATGCTAAGGCTTGCTTCTCCATGATGTTATATTTGAGAGGAGCATCTCTTAAGGCCCTAATAAAAAAATATATTGGTTGTTCTTGCCCCAAATCATTCTTTTGAAGTAAAACTGCAACTATTGTATGTTTAGCTGCAAAGGAAAATATGTAAAAGTCTTTGGTGAAATCTGGACTAATCAGGACTGGTGTTTGAGTAAGCGCTTGTTTGACCAGTTCGAATGATTGTTTAGTTGGTAAAGTCCATTTTATACCAACATCTTTCTTAAGCATGTTTGTAATGTTTTTTAATAGCTCAGCAAGATTAGGAATAAACCTCCTTAGGAAATTAATCTTTCCGATGAAATATTGCAATTATTTGAGGCTCCTTGGATGGTTGATCTGCAATATGCCATCTATCCTTGTAGGGTCTATTTTGATTCCCTCTTCTGAAATTATATGGCCAAGAATTTTACCTTCTTGGAGACCAAAGAGTGTCTTCTTGGGATTCAATGATAAGCCAAATTTCCTACACTACTCAAAAACTTTTCTCAGGTGAATCAAATGTTCTTCATCAGTTTTTGAGAAAACGGTTATGTCATCAAGGTAAATGATTATGAAATAGCCAATGTCTTCAGAAAAGGCTATGTCCATGGCCCTTTGGAAAGTGGCCCCTGCATTCATTAATCCGAAAGGCATTTTGACATACATAAAGGTTCCCCAAGGTGTGGTAAAGGCAGTTTTGATTTAATCACTTGGGAGCACTAACACCTGGTTGTAACCTGAGAACCCATCTAAGAGGGATATCCTTTTTGACCCAACTACCCTTTGAAGTATATGGTCCATCTTAGGTAAGGGGTAGTTGTCTTTTAAAGAAGCTCTGTTTAAGTTTCTGAAGTCAATACAGAGCCTGATTTCCCCTGTTTTCTTTCTAACAGAAACCAAGTTTGATACCCACTCAGAATATCTAATTGGTACAATGATCCCAACAACATGCATTTTTTCAATTTCTGCCTTAACTAAAGGGAGTAAAAGGGGGTTTATTCTCCTTAGTTTTTGTTTAAAAGGATTTTGATTTTCCTTCAAAGGAATTTTATGCTGGATGATGCTGGTATCATATGATTTTAGATCTTTGTATCCCCAAGCAAAAACGTCTTTAAATTCTTTGAACAACTCTATGTACTACAATTTTATGTGAGCTGGGAGAGTGCTGGATAGCTTGATCATCTTGGGTTCTGTTAGACTTCCTATGTTATGTCCTTCTACATTTTTCTCCACAGGCTCCATTCTTGGTTCTTTGGCTACATCGTTAAAGTCAAAAAGGTGTTCTAAAGGTGCTAGACCTCTTGGAATTTTATCATTTTTGCATTGTAAAACTTCCAAGTCTTCTTGGTCTACGTTGTCAATTACCTCTGCTTCAAAAGGATTCTCATAATGATTTATATTAGCAGTATATGTCATTTCAGCTTCTGGGATTTGCTCAATATACAAACGATTTTCTTTATGGCTGGTTTCTGATATTGGTATGCTGAAATCATTTTCTAATTTTAAGAAATCATCTATGTGTTTGTCAGAATCAAACACTTTCCAGTGATCTTCGTTATCAGGTACAACAAGCCTATTTTAATTTTACACTGAGCTGTTGATTTATTTCAGGTATTTGGCAATTGCTGGCATTGAAAGCAAGTTCATTTGCTAGATGATTCAGTTCTCTTGGAATGAAAATAAGTTCATACTTTTCAAAGGTTTTTAATAGATCAAGGGTAGTGTTTCGATATTCTGTACATCTTGGATTTTTAGCTGAGTATTCTCCTTTGATTTGTCTTATGATAAGTTTATAATCTCCTAAGATTGATATCTTCTGGGCTTCTAACTGTTTAAGTAGTGGTAAGCCTAGGAGAAGTGCTTCATACTCAGCAATATTGTTAGTGCATGGGAAATCCAATTTGTATGAAAAACTCTGTTTTGTATTTTGAATCCACACACCTGCTCCTGCACTTGTTTTATTACAAGATCCATCAAAGTGTAGGGTCCAAAGTATTTCATTCCTATTTTCATTTTCTTGTTGCTGTTGATTGGTAATGTTTTGAATTTGATTGAAGGGAAGATTTGATTGTTTTGGTGAACTGATTGGGTCTATGTTTTCTTTATCTTGTTGAGTAATTTCATCTTCGTTACCTAAGATAAAGGAATCAAAACTTGATCGAATAGAATAGATTGGAGAGTTGTTTGGTTTGTCTATATTGCTCACCATGTATTTCATGTGAGATTCCCTGTATAGTCTTATGTTTTGATTAAAAATGGGAATGGTGGCATAAGACATGTCCATTTGAAGGCTTCCCTGAAGTTTGGCTCCCCAAGATCTGGATAAGAGCATGCCATACTTAGGAGTAATGTCAGCTACAACTATGTCCATGACTAAACTCTTTGCAGGGATTAGGGACAAGTTAACGTACAAATATTTGATTAAACCCAAACACTTGACTCTTCTTGAGTCAAAGGAATACAAATCTTTGTAAAGTTTTGTAATTTCTAAGCCTAAGCTTTCCATCACTACCTTGGGCATTAGATTGTGTGAAGCTCCTAAGTCTAACATAGCATTGTGTAAAATTTTCTCATGTATGTTCAAACTAAAATAGAAGGGAGGGACAGCCCCTTCTTGGTATTTTCCTTCAACTTCTAGACCAAACAACAACTCAGGTCTGTCATCTTTCAAGTTTAAAGTGTCAGTACCACTTCCTAAGTTCAAAGCTTTCAAAACTTGGTTTTTGTACACCTCTTGGGTTACTAGTTCAGCTAGGGGGATGGTAATTTTATCTTAGCAATATCTCCCTCAAGGCTGAAAGGAGTAATTGACTTGTTTGTATTTACATATGTTTTGTTAATTGAATTCTTTTTTGTAACTTTGATTTGCTGAACCTTGTTTGGACTGGTAATTGGGACAGTTTTATTAGGACCACTGGCTGAAATGCTAGGGGTACTCTGTTCAACCTTTGGCTGGACACCTTTATCTTTGTTTGAGTCTGGTTTCTTAGCCAAAATGTTTGTTTTCTCTGCTGTCTTTTTGGGCCAGTTTTCTGCGTTTTTCTTGACAGCAGTGCTAGTGTTCTTATCCTTTGAATTATCTATGTATCCCTTGCTCCTAAGATCATACTATTTATGTACCTCCATGATTGCATTTTCAAAACCCAATCTATAGTCATCAGAATATTCATATGTATTTGTATTTTGATCATAAGAGAAGAAATATTGATCTTCCTCAGTGAGGAAAACATCATCCCCACTGTCCGATCCAATCAAGTTTACATGGGATTCTTCCATTCTTTCCAACTCCCTATCTTCCTCATATTGATCTACATAGTTATGTTGGAAGGGAGGTATAATCTGTTGGTCGCTTTCCTTTTTCTTGTCTTGATTGTTTTCTCTTCTATAATTCTGATTTCTATTTCTGTTTTGATTGTTTTGAGGTTGCGTTCTCTCAATTATGTTCATCCTTTTCGTGATCTCTTCCAACATATGTTCTGTTTTTGAGCTAGATGTGGAGGGTGTAGTGTCATCTTTATAAGTTACCCTCTTCTCTGATCTCAACCTATTTATTTTCTCAATTATGTTTTCTTCTATGCTCATAGCTCCTTTCTGCATGTCTTCTAAGGTTAAGTAATCCCTCTCTCTTAACTGATACATCATGTCAACATCAAGGCCTTCAGGATATCTTACTAAGGCCATGCCTTGAGGATGTTTCATGTGAGGTGGAAGAGCATTGTAAATGCTATTAAACCTAGTGGAGTAGTCAGGAATACTCTCTCCTTGATTTCTCTTGAGGCTCCTATATTCTACTAGTATTTAGAGAGGATTCTTTTTGAGTTCCCATTTGTTGATAAATGTTTGATGCAAGGCAGGGAGATCATTTATGCTATTATGAGGTAAGTTTTTGAACCATTTCTTTACATCTCCTCCTAAAATCTAGGCGAAGGTCCTCATCTTCACAGTTTCTTCTTCTATCTCCATGTAATCAAATGCATCTTCCATCCTATCTACATGATGTTGGGCTGTTGTAGACTCTTTTCCAGTGAAGTGAGGGATTTTATATTGGTAATAATTTGGTAAGGGAAGTAGAGGTTGTGGTAACACTAATGGGGCATACCATGTTGCCATGGCTGGAAATAAAGGTGGATTTAAAGTAGTGAAAGTGGGATGAACAGGAGTGTTTTTCATAGTGGTAGTATGAATTGGAGTGGAAGAAAAACTTGGGCCAGCAAACTGATTTTGAGCAGACTTGTTATGAAAAAGGCTAAAGTGATAAAGAAGCTGGGGATCAAGAGGAGTGGAAGGTGAGGCTTCTCTACTGAAGCTTTTTTTCAAATCTGCGATATCAAGGTCAGTTTGGTTTAAGTCACCTTGAGATCTGGTTCTAAAGATGTTATTTTTATGATGTAAATCAAAGTGTGAATCCTCTCAGACCACAAGTTTTTTAGAGACATAATTTGTTCTTAAGAGGCTCCTATTAGCAGCTGAATTTCGAGAGTAAGAAGTCTGCCACATAATTCTCTCAGGATTGTCAACAATTAAAGGAGGATTTGGGTCTAGATGGGATCTAGTATTGATCCTATGTGAAGCCGGACTGATTTTCAAAAATGAGAGAGGTTGAGGTTTTAGGGACTGTTTTTGGGAATTTTACCTCTCATGATGTCTTATCTAGTATGGGACTAGGCTTCTAAACTTCTTCCAGGCTGGTTAACACAATCCTAAAGAGATCTGGGAACCTAGATGAGTAATAGGCCCACTGGAGTTAGTGGAGTCGCCAGGTGGAAACTTTTTAGCTTTTATGAAGGTAAGATATTGGATGGTTCCACCACCATGTTTATTTGTGAAGCCAAACTGAAATGTTTTTTCGGTTTTTCTGAGTTATTTCGGTCTTATAGATTAAGAGAGTGTTCTAAGTCTAATTTTTCACTTAGCTAAGGTGTTTAAACAAACATAGTTTACTCTTATGGCTTGGTAACTGGTTCCTTCAAGGTTTGATAAGGTTTTATGAGAATCCTAAGGGTCACTTAGTTTGTCACTGATTCAAAAAGTCCTATCATGATTACCATTAAGCTTGGTAGTGCTTGAAGAAGGTTACTTATGTTATACCGAACAATGAGTGTTTTGTTTTGAAGATTTTACTCAAGGTCCCACCATGATCGCCATTATGTTGGTGTCCTGTGTTTTGATAGTTAGGAAAATCAAAAGACAAGGCAACATCAGAACTAATCTTTAGAGTTACAGGATCTAGTCCTCCTTTTCTCAGAGAGGGATCTCTCAAATGTTTATTTCGCAAAGGTTTATCTTGTGTGCTTTGAGTATTGGTTTTAGACTAGTTATTAAGTGCAGGTGTTTGTTTGTTTGTTTGGTTGGATTGATACTACACTTAACATAAGATCTGGGAGAGAATGAGCAGAAAACATACGGTTCATGCATTACAGGAAATGGAGTCAAGAAAAGGTCATAACAAACTCATCAATGGATATGGGATATCAAAGGGAAAATCTAACTTGGCGACAGGATTCTTTTGTTTTTGGAATGAGATGAACATTAATGATTTTGAAAGAGAGTTTTAATTCTCAACAAAGGGAATTCGAAAGAATAATTTTGAACAATTAAGAGTTTCTTTCATAGACAGGGCTAACCCTAAATTCTACAAATCACACCTTTAAGCAAATAATGATTTCAAAACAACTTTTAAAATGAAATATAAGATTCGGGGAACACCCTATTTCATCAAAGATTTTATTCCAAATGACTTAGAAAACATAAAAGAATCACTGATAATTGCAGTCATAGAAGAGGAAAAACTAACATCTAGTTTACCTTACTAAAGACATTCCAAAACAGCTGTCAAGCAATTAAAGGAAATATTAACTGGGACCTCGCACATTCTTAAACAATGGTACTTCAAAGAGGAGACTTGTGAAGATTTTAAGTGATAACGGATAAGCAAGGAGAACCATAAATCATGCTGAAACCAACTATTCGAACTATTAAGGAAATAAACAAGCATGAAGACTAAAGAGAGAGATTAAAGACTCTAAAATACTTCAGCAGAAGAAAACATAAAACAATGAAGGATGAACAGGTCTAAGGTGCTTCCAGGAGTCATTTCTTAGCCTAAAACTTTCAACCTACTGTAGTAAGAAATTATGGAACAGAATGAAAACAGGAGAAAACAATAAACAGTTCAGAATACTTCACCAAAAGCCAAGCTCATGGATCCAATGATAGAGCCTTCACAGTAATAAGCATGCAACAACATCATCAGGGCTTCCAAGACTTCAATATCATCTTCAACTTCAACAGACTATGTATATATTTCAAAGAGTTTTCAATATTACAACTAGTGATCAAACAACAACCAACCCCTCACTCATCTTCTTCAGAAGTATATATATAAGAATGAGGAGGTGAGATCTGATAAAAGATCTCAAAAACTAATTAATACGGACTTAAATGGCTACTTGGCCTTTGGGAGCTCAATGAAGCAACTTACATAGGTGTCCTCTATATAAAATCATTTATATTAACTATTAGGTTTGCTGGAAAGAATTTGTTGACTTCAAGGCTTCTCATCATCCTTGAAATAACTTCTGCTGACAGCTACAATAAGTTCCTTTGGTTGAAATAACTGTTCAGCTGTATTGATGCTAAATATCTCCTGGTCTAGTAATAACTTCGACCTTCTTTGATTGCTTTGAGGCTGTAGGTGGCCCTGTGGTAGCTGGGGGATTTAATTAGCCCCTGATGTGGCAGTGTAGGCTCTCTGTTTGAGAAAACACTCATGACTTTCTTCAAAATGTGTTTATTTGGGAGAATTAGGCTTTTAATAATCCATTGTTGGCCGTAATCCTCCATAAATCTGTCTTCAAACTTCCGTGCTGGTGCGTTTTTTGTCTTTCGACACTGATATTCTTTGATTTGTAATTGTCTTGCTGTGTTTGTTGGTGTGCAGGGCTGCGTAGGGTTGATATGGCATCAATGCCTCATGAAACACTGATGAAACGTGAATTTTAGATACTGCGAATGATTTTTGTATAACACACTGAAGGTGGGAGGATTGTCATCCTCTACCTTCGAATTTTCTTCAGATATAGGGGAAAAACCCTTTGAACCCTGCAAAATATGAAAAATATTAGAAAATCCTGCATTTATAGGTTATATTGCTTCAGAGGACATGTGGGGGGAGCGTGGCCGTTGGATGGCATCATCCAACGGTTGAGATTGATCGGAAGGGGTCAAAGGAAACGGAGGGAGGAATTAAATTGGAGCTGTCAATTGCGCAGAGATCGACGGTCAGGAGCGGAAATAGAAAGTCAAAGCGGAAGATGTTGACTGGGCAATCGAATCAGGGCAATGAAATGTGGGTCGTTGATATGCAGGTCAGATCGATGGCGGAGATGCTCCAATGACCATGTCGTAGCCCAATTAACCGTCGGGCATCTTTGGTGAGCGATAGTCGTCGGATGGGCGGCCTCAGATCGAACGACATGCATCAATATCGGGCCGGGTCCACGTCCAAACGTTAACGTGCGATGGACGACTGTTTTATGAACAGTGCCCAAGACACGTGTCGGCCAGCGTATGGAATTCCTGCCGATCGGGAAAAAACCGCCGTTGCCCAAAAGCAGTGCGATGAAATCCGCCCGGTTTTGGAATGGTGAGTGGTTGGAGGGGACCACCGGGGCAATGGGTTGCACGCCATCGACCTGCAGATCAGATCGACGACGGAGAATGATTTAAATTTTAAACCGGCGTGAAACCTTAGGTCATAATAAAAATGCCAAATTAATATAAATGAGGGTTTATTATATTGATTTCAACGCGGCCTGGCGCCCGACTGCGGGGCCAGGGGTTATATGGAAAATGATATGACTGAGGGGGTAAAGACTTAGCCCAAGGGGGCTTAAGTCCATAGTATTAAAATGTGTTTTTAGGCATTTTTCAATGTTTTTCAAAGGTTTTGAAGGTTTCGATAAGGCAAAAAAGGAGTTTTTAAAGCTTATCAAAGGGGTTTTGATGAATGGGGAAGGGAGAAAGGCATGAAAATGAAGGATTTAATGGGAGAAGGAAAGGAAAAGATGAGGTTAGTTTTGGGAGAAGGGGAAAGGGGAGAAATGGTGCTTGCAGTAGTTTTTCTTCATGTAATGACAACAGAAATTCTAAGTTTGAAAAAAGGGGAAAAGCAGTGACGATTATCCAAAGGATAGGATATTATCAAAAGACTTTAAGCATCAGAAATTTTAGCAATGAAATTGTTTCTTGATGGCTATCCAACATCATTTAGCCACCACCTGATATGACAGAATCTATGGGTGGCTAACAACACAAACATGGGGAAAATACGTGGTTGGCTTTAGATGGGTCTACAAGATTAAGCATGTTGTAGATAGTAGTGTAGATAAGTTCAAGGCTCGATTTGTGGTTAAGGGGTTTTCATAGAAATAAAGGATTGACCATGATTACACCTTCACCCAAATTGCAAAATACTCATCAAGTAGGGCAGTAATTTATATTGTAGCACAGATGGGTTGGTGGATACACTATATGGATGTAAATACAATTGTCCTTAATGGTGTGGTTGTGGAAGAGATTTATATTGATAAACTAGAGGGGTTTGAAGTGCATGTGAGATATTACCATGTGTGCATGTTGAAGAGAGAGTTGTATGGACTCGAGTAAGCTCCCAAGGCATTGTATGCTAGGATTGATAGCTACTTGTACGAAACAGGCTTCACTAAGAGTGAGGAAGATCCAAACATGTATTACATTTAGGTTAAGGGTGAGCATATGCTTTTGGTGTTATATGTGGATGAATTATTTCTCACAATTTGCAAGAGGCTTATAGTAGAATGCAAGAGGGACCAAACAATAGACTCTACAAGAGGGATTTAGCGTTGATCCATTATTTTTTGGGCTTGGAGATGTGGCAGAAGAATGGAGAGAGCTTCCTTGGGTAGGGTAAATATATAGTTGAGATCCTAAATAAATTCAGGATGATGGTTTGCAAACCCATATCCACACCACTAGTGACCAATTAGAACATGATTAATGCTTTCATATTAGATATAATGGACCCTACATTATATAGATAGTTGATCAACTCTCTCGTTTATTTTTTCAATACTAGACTAGACATCTATATTTGCAGTTAGTACACTTATTCAATTTAGGTAGAGCCAAAACGATTTTAGTAGTTTGCTGCCAAACATGTGTTGAGATACCTTTGAGGTAAAATTGATTATGGAGTGAGATATACTTAGCTGGATGGAGTGAAGCTAGATGGGGACATTGATGTTGATTGGGCATCTAGTAGTTTCCTAATTTAGTAGGAAGAAAAAGTTAGTTTCACTGAGTTCTTGTTGAGGCTGAGCACATGGATGCTAGCTTGGAAACTTTTGAGGAAATTTGGTTTTGAAATCTTCTCGTGGGGCTATTTGATCAGGAAATGGAGCCGAATATGACTCATTGTAACAATAATATTTGTACAAAGCTCTCAAAGAATATGATGTTTCAAAAAAATTTCAAAACACATTTAGATTAGGTACCACTTCATTCAATATTGTGTGTAGAAGGGGACAATAAAGGTGCAATATGTACCTATAGATGAGCAAGTAGTTGACATTCTGACCAAGGCTTTGATGGAGGGAAAAATTTTATTCTTCATAGATAATATGAGGGTGGTGCAAAACACCTTCCTTGTTAAGAGAGAGTGTTGTAAATGTAGCTTGGAAGGTAATTTTGCAATGGTTAAGTGTATTTACATGCAATTAATCACCAAAATTCTCTCATATCAAAATTAATTAAATATTTAATTTTTTATTTTATTGGCCACTTTTTTTTTTAAATTTAAAAGATCAATAAAATATTATATCGTGACTATTGATCTCAAGTGTGGAGATGAAAACTTATCCCTCTATCACTTTGGAGATTAGGTTAGAAATCTGTAAAAGAGGAAAATGATTGTTGGCAAGTTAGTTCAATTTAGCACAAGAGTTAGGCATTCAACAAAGATAGGAAGTGGAATTTATAGCAAAGTATGATAAACACATAGAAAAATTTCAAGGGTAGAAAGTAGGCTTGAGGAGGTTGAATTATGTAGGTCATATAGGTCGATTTAAAGGAGTAGAAATAGATCAATTTGACAGGGTTGAGTTGGGAAAATCGATTGGGCTAAAGGGGACCGAGTTGTTGGGACGATTTGACTAGGTTATATGGGCTAAATTTTAGCGAGCAGTACAGATCGATTTGGCCAAGCCATACAAGAAAAATTCCATTAGCTCACACAATGAATTTTCTATGCTGAAGAGTTGAAAATTTCTAGGTAAACTATGGTTGTTAATTCTTAAGAAAATATTTGTTGTAATCAATTTTCTGAAGTTAAATAAAGAGTCCAAGTTTGTTGGTTTTCCCCACATTGGGGTTTCCAGGGTAAAAACTATGTCAAATTTTTGTATTTTCCTAGTTTAGTGTTTTTTTATTTATGTTGTGCACATTGCGTTAGGAAATCACAGTATTTCTAGTTATAAAACTTTAGATCCGACAAAATTAATGTTATTTATTTTTTATTGAACATTATAAAATTTTATATCTGACGAAATTAATGTTAATTTTGTTTTACTGAACAGTAAATCTAATATGGGTTTGAGAAAAATAACATCTCTCATGAACCTATCTTCTTGTGATGGAAATTTTTTAGAAACTTGCAATACTAAGTCATCTTGGAAGGCTAGGTGAACCGACAAGGTCGGATGGCACCATACCCATTATGAAAAAATATATATGAAACACTCCAACAACTGTGAAAATGTTCCATATCAAGTCTTGTTTTATGTATTTGTATTGTGGTCTGCATTAACAAGTTGGTATCTATCAACATGTTGTCATATTGAGAAAATGTATGATGAGAAATTTTCATTAAACAACATAACATTTCTTTTCTTCCAAAGCAAAAAAACAAAATATTATAACTTTGATAAGCATCCACGAAACTGGAATTCAAAGGCTTAGGATAGGTGATTTGTAAGAATAGTATCTTGTCATGAGATGGAGGTTGGGATATATCATTGATAAAGGGCATGTGCCCTAGCCCACACACCCTTGACTAGAGGAGAAATCAAAGAGGTACTTGAGGGTTTATGCTCTTCCATTAAGGATAAGGTAGATTGAACATGCCTAGGTAAGCTAGTCTCTTATTTAAAGGGACTCCTCCCATAGTTAGACACTATTAAGGAATTTATTTTTGGTTTCATTAGTAACTTTCGAATATTATGAAGTTTAAATAATTTTTTTTTGTATTTGGGCTTCAACTTTTATATCTTGTTTAATTTCCTCTAAAGAAAAGGCTTGGAAGAGAGACCTTTGTATCCCCTGGTTGACTTATATTTGATAAAGGCAATGTCCTTTCCCCAATTTTAGTCCCATTATTGAGGGCATGGAGCCAAGATACCAAGATTTGGAAATAGTATTACAATAATGACCCCCCTTGATGTGATGCAATATAAATTTAGCGAAATTGGCCAACTCATATTTCCTTTCAATCTTGATTAAGGAGAGCCAATATTTTGGAGGGGCCATCCTAGATATCATTTGCATAATGAATCCCATGCTTGAAGAGCCTTAAGGATGAAATCAAGGATGATTTTTCCATTGGATTCCTCTAACAAATAACTAGTGGCAATTACCATCCAACATGCATATTGAATTATAACTCAGAGTAAAGAGACACCTCCTTCCAAGAAAGGTATGGTTTTATGGCCTCGCAAGCCTTCTAGATGTTTTGAAAAATAAAAGAAACCAATGGTATTGGAATTAATGGAGTGAGCATAAGGGCTCGTAGATACATGTTGGTTTCTCAAGTAGCAATCCCTATCAAATTCAATGCCTTAGAATAGCTTTCTAAGCGTGATTTTTTTTTCATAGTTTGATCCTCCGATTTTTCACATTGTTTTTATTTGGAGTCTCAATTTGAATAATTCCTAGGCACCATAATTTCTTGGGTTAAAGTAGAGTTCCCAATTAACTTGGTGGAATTGGTCCTTGTTAATGTTGTCCCAAAGAAAATTTCTAAGGGCCTATTTTAAGCATCATAATCTTTTTTATTGGGGACCCAACAAGAGGAGTAATAAACATATGTCACTGCCAAGACATTTGTGGAAACTTGGAATTTGGTTTTTAGAGCTACATGTTTAGTTATATATCATCTATCTCCACTCATCCAATTTATCTATATTCTTCTATATTTGTTGCACAATCACTTCCTAGGGGTCCTTAGCGAACGCTTGGAAAGCAAGTGGAATTCCCAAAATATTGAATATTTGGCCTGTATAAACCCACAACTAGTTATGGGAGGCTAATTAAATTAGCATAGGCTATTGATTCTATCTATAACATTTAGTTTTAGCCTATTGAATGTTCAATCTTGAGGTTGTGAAAAAGGTGTCTAGACACTCACTTCTTTGAGTCTAGGATGTATGGTGGTTAGAGATTGTAAGGAAAGAGTCATTAGGAAAATGATGATTAACCAAGTGCCCCATATTTGGCTTTGATTATGTGATTAAGTGGCCCAAGTATTCACCACCCTTATAATAGAGAAATCCATAGTTATATTGATATGTCCCCTTTCAAAACTTGCTTTGGGTATTTGTCACCATTGGATTTAGATGTTGTATATGGACAACATGTATGAGGAATGGAAGACATCATTAGAGATTCATTTAAAGTAGATATTGGAGAAGGTTGGTGACAATGCATGTATATAGATTCACATTAGAGGAAATTTTAACCTAAAATTTCCCATGAAATTTTCACTAATTTCCATGTCATATTATGTAAACCAATCAAAACCCTTTAAATTTAAAAAGAGGCACATGTAAATATTTTGGAGGGAAAAGAAGAAAAACTACTTTCTTAATTGTATTTTTTGCTTATCTCCTTATAGATTTACCCAAATTTAAACTGTAGATGCTTGTTGGATGCGAAATTAAATTCCACATCCAATGAGTATGCATCATGCATACTTTTGAGAAGTTCCACGTTGACAAAAATTGTAGATACATTAAAAAAGTGTGTTCAACACGTTTTTTTAATGTATCTTCAATTTTTATCAATGTGAATATTTTCAAAAGTATGCATGATGGGTACTCATTGGATGCAAAATCTAATTCTGTGTCCAATGAGTGTATACACTTGAAATTTGAGTAAACCTATAAAGAGATAAGCCAAAAATACAATTAAAAAGTAGTTTTCTTCTTTTCCCTCCAAAATATTATTATTTTAACTATTATTTTATTATTTTTCCTTAGGAGGCCACTTTTGAGCTAAAATTCCCTCTGATGTTCCCAAAACTAAAATCATGTATACACATTTACTCAATAGTGAATGTGGAAAATCTAAAACTCTATGAGCCTTCCATGTTGGATTAGGAAATTAAAAAGCATGTCATACCTATCATAGAGGAATTAGTACTTGAATCGTATAAAGAGTTAGTAAAAGATACAATTTTGTAGAAACAAATATAGAACTACTAGGCAAGGGTAGCATGGCGTTTGATAGATTGGGTTGAAAGGACAACATCCAAGTAAGGAAAAACATAACTCTAGGGAAAGGGTAGAGGAATATTTTCCTTGCCTTATTTATTAATGCATTTTGGGAACCAAAAGTTTACATAGATGGGGAGATATGTCCAAAATGGATCATTACATAATTTTTCATTTTCCTTTGTACTTTTTGGGTGAATAAATTGAAGGAATTAGCTTGCTACATCCATTTTAGTGGTAAGTCTTAGTTTGGAGATTTTGGGTGTAAAAATTTTTAAATTCATTTTAAGGAATCAAATGACACTTTTTTTGGGAAAAAAATTGCAACCACATATCTCAATCTATTTATGTAGTTTTACACAATCATAGATTTTGAATGGTTCTAAAATCACCTCAATTAGAGTTTGTATGTAGAAGTTATGCCTCTCACACTTTTACCTACCTTTTAGAAAACCATGCTACTAATTATATGAGGGCTCAATCCCCATACTATGTGTGGGGATATCCACATGTAGACTTCCAACAATTCTTTGGAAGGACTTCGATCTAATGGATAAAATTTAAGCTCAAAATTAAAAGTTGTGGGAATGGTGTGGAACCTGAAAAAATACGTAGATCTCGTCATTCTAAATTTGGTTCAACTCATTTCATGAAAAATAAACTCTGTATACTCCTGCAACATGATCTGTTCATTTGGAGAAAAAACAAAATTTTTAGTTTTGGGTGTAGGGCTCCCCAATCAGCAGTTTGTATTACTGATTGGACCGTGACCGTACCTACTGACTTATCCTCTCTGGTCTGTCATTATTTTCCACTGGTCAAATGCTGATTGGTTCATTTTTGGGGTTGATTTTATTGCTTTATTGGTTGGAGGTTCGACCAATGGTAGGGAGCCATGTGGTTCAATGGAAGGTTGCCATGTGGTCTCCTCGCATTAGTCCAAAATTTTGGTACAGGGCTGAAAACACCCCACCGGAGTCGAACACGGTACCTCCAAAAAGAAAGGTCGGCGCCCAACCATTACATCATCACTTAGTTCTTAACCATATTGTTTGTTACACCTTTTCAAGGTTTACAGTTATGTGGAGTGGGGGTTGGACCCGGGTTAAACCTCAGCCCCAGTCTGCATACCAGTCTTAAGGGCTAATCCTAGCCTGAATTTATGTTTGAAAACTATATTATAACAATTTATTCCAAAGTTCATCAACGAATATATCGACAATTGTTATAGGTCAATTTGGGCATCATCACCCATGACCTGGTCAAACTAGACAACATCCCCAGGACCAATGAAAAGGGTCTATCATCCCCTTACATTTCAATTGCTATATGCCCTAAGAGAAGAACAATTCATTTGTGGATTCTATTATGAGATTTCCAAGGTTTGAAGTATATGTTATATCACTTATTGACTCACCAACACAGCCTATAAAGGGACTAACTTTGTTGCATATCCAACATCCTCCATTCAAGGATGCACTACAATGCACTTCCCGACATTCAAGAGTGTGTTGGTCACCTGGGAGCGGAATTCTCATTTTTCCAGGAATATCCACATGGACAGAGCCTTCTAGAAGAGTCCATATGTGTCAAACTTTGAATCCAAGTGTCCATCTAACACCTCTAACCTTGGGAACATGTCTTGTCTATTCTTAGAAAGTCATTCATTGAGAAACTACCATAAGTTTCCCTATAAATTGAGCACAGATCCTAGTGCTAGGGAGGGAAGAATTTTGGTAAAGAAATGTTGTTGAATTCTCATTTGAGAGAGTGGAAGTATTGATATGCTATTGGTGTGATGTTGGATGTGATGAGGTTGGAATGAAGCTGGAGCTGGTGGCAAAAAATTGATCATTGGTTGTAACCTCCTCCTTCTACTCTTTAATAAAGATTGGTTCTCATTTTCCCATATATGTGTCTCTATATGTTTCTATTTCTTATGCAATGGATTATTGAATGATATATATATTTCAAATCTAATTGATTTGATTGAGTAAGATAGGTAGATATCTGTATATGCATGTTGTTTACTGTTCTTTGTTTATGTTTACAAGATTCGATCTGACGATCTGAGTTGGATTGAGAGCGACAAAAACAACGACAAAAGGAGAAAGAGAAGCGCTTGGATCACAAGTAGGTTCTTTCATCATTAGTGTATCTGCTTATTTTATAGAAAATGATATTAAATTCTTTCCTTTGTTATTCTAAGTGCCTAGCACCACACTTAGGGAATTTTATTTATCTATAGATCATAATTCTACATAAAAAAATTGGCGACTCCCCTGGGGAGTATCCTCTCATTCTTGGTGTTTTTTCCTACGCCTCATCCTCATCAGTAGCATCTAATTTCAGTTATTAGACATTTGAATGAAATAATTTCATTAGAAGTGTGTTCTGTAGCTTGGGTTTTCAATCCGCGTTGCGCCCAACGCATTGTTAGTCAAGACACAGTGCACTGCAGTGCATTGTCTCCCACTCACGGGTGCACTACAACACACTGTCTCCCCTTAGAGACTAAGTTTCCCCCTTAGCCAACCAATTTCCATTCAAATTTTTCATTGCTATCATTCTCAGCCATTTTTTTGTTGTATTATCAACTGTCTGATACCTCTTAGAGACGAGTAAACATTCCCGATTCTTCCTCCTTTGAAAAGTAAATTTATTCAATGTATCTTTAGTTTTTTTCTTTATCATTGGAAAATCAAATTCAAAGTATTTTATTTCTGCATTAGATCCATTTGTTTTCGTAAAGGAAATTTTCATTTCATTCTTCATTTCTTGTAGGAAAAATTGTAGTTCCATTCTTCATTTTTCCTAAAAGAGAAAACACTGTTAAATTCCTTGTTTCTCAAAGAAGAAAACACTTGTTTTATTGATTTGATGCATATAGTTTCCTTTCTTGCATTCACATTAAGGGAACTGAAAAGAAAAACATGCATGTGCATATAGTGAATTGTGTGTGTTGCATAGGAACAAGTTAGGGAAGCTGCATTTTGGTTTGTGCTCTTTTTTGTTTGCTCTAAAACTGATTGCTCTTTCCCTTAGTAGCTAGGATTTTCATTGAAAAAGCTAAAAATTGAAAAGTTTGCTTATCATTTTAGTTTGAATTTTTATGAATTTCCATCACATCACACAGTGAACCTGAAAGACAAAATTTTTAAACAAGATCAAAATAAAATTTACATCAATTTACCTAAGAAAGCATTGGAACATTAATGATAACATTTAGAAGGTCTAGGCTAGAGATGTGTTCCGACGTTGTTAAACATCACAGTTGTCGCTAACTTGTCTGCAATACATTCTGAGTGTGATACATCACTCAACGTACATAAGTATTCAGAACTTGTCCACGTACCTTCGGGTATATAGGGTGGTGTTTTAGTACGAAAAGTATAAGGAGGTGCTCTCACTGTGCGGTTTCGCATTAGACAATGCTAATACAGACTTCGACCTCCATGTACCTTCGGGTATATTTGGGAGGAAAAATTTAGGTTGCTATCCATCCATATTGAAACGAGTCGGTCGCCTTGTAACTTGTGATACACCGAACACAACATTTGAAGAGATTTCCTGCCCATACTTCTTGGTTCGCCAGGAGGTATTCTGCAGTTCGCAATTACTTGGTAAACCTTTTTCCTATAATTACCCTTTTATTTTGTTTATTTGTTTTTTATCATAAAATAAATCAGTCATCGTGGAAGAAGAACATCCCTTTCCTCATAATTCACGTAGAATAGCACTGAAGCCACCTTTACCACTAGAAGCGATTTCTGGTCGGCGAAGGCGAAATCGTTCTACCAAAACTAGTACTATTAGTACCTCTGGTACGACATCATCCTCACATATACCAGAGTTGTCTTGAGTTGTTTATAAAAATCCTAGATCAGCTAATATTGTCGAGACAGATTCCTCTTAGCTACCTGTGGTCACGATCCATCCAATCAGTGAGACCATACCTCCCGAACCCGACGTTGTTCAACTGGAAGTTGATCCAGATCCTGTCATTAAGGGAATTTTGAGGTCTAAAATAGACCTCCTAAGGAAAATGTACAATCAAAATTCACTTTATGAGAACCAATCACATTTTATGGGATGACCTCATCCCTAATGGTTGATGGGGCATTGCTTGAGTTAAAGGTACTCACTTGTCACATTGTCGATGGTGGATAAAAACTCATGGTTAACCATGGTAGTTCTCTAAGTACTTTTAAAGTCAAAGTAAATTACTCATAATAAATGTCATTTCACACTTTTTGAATTAAAATATATTATCGTCATTTCATATTTTTTGAAAGAGACAATGCATATCCCTATACATTTATTATATTATATTAATTATATGTTACTATTCAATTTAAATAATATAAATTTTAATTAATAGCATATAATATAATTAAGAATTTATAAATTTATATTTATATTTTATTTTAAATTTAAGTACAAAGGACAAATGCATTAGTTGTTCAATGATAATGACTTTTTCTTGAGCAACTCCTTCTTATTTATAGTTACATCAATACAATTTTTTTATTAATTTTATTTTGGTACAACTTTTGAATTGAATTTAACTGGTTACATGGATTGTGGTGCAAAAAGTGAATTGAAAATTCATAAATATTATTTTATTAGTTTAGGTATTATTTTATTATTTCCTTAGGAGGCCCATTTTAGACCTCAAAATTCCCCTAATGCGTTCTTTTACCAGAACATCTGAATCCCAAAGTCGAACAACCAGAATTTGTTCTTGTATCAGCCACCTCACAATCTATTGTAGCAATTGAGTCTCCCATATTACGCAGTCAACCACTTGAGATATACTTCAGGCCTAACGGTGAAATCCTTCCACCTGGTTTGATTTCGATTGAAGAAATACCACAAGACGAAACACCTTTAACTCCAACTCATTTTTGGGAGCATATTTACTTGTACGAGTCTTTTCCTCAATCACCTTCCAATGCTTTTATTGATCTTTTTTCACTTTGAGTTCCTGTAGATCCTATAGGGTATAAATTTGGTCGAATAACCATGCCTAAGCCAACATATTTGGCTGTACCATCTATTCTATTTGCAACAACACCTGCTCTTGCTACCTAGTCGATGTTCACAACTGCACCAGAGTCACATTTATATGGTGGCCCTTCCGTCCCACCTGGTTACCAATATTTATCTAGAACCTTATATGGTGCATCCTCAAACCCATGGACTTCACCAATTTCATCGTCTAGTATTCTAACTGGTAAATCTATATTGAATACTGAACGGCTTGATCCTTTATATACATCATTAGGGAAATATCAAGTTGATCCATCTGGGTATAGTCCATCCAGTACAATTTCAACTGGACTCCCAATATTTGGAGAACAATATGTTCCATCTTATTATACTCCTCATGCTGGGGGGCAACCTATGGTCACACATTTTGACAGTACTTCATCTTTATTTGGTCATCCTAATATCAGAATGAATGTTTATCAGTGGCATCCCACTCTACCCATCCAACCACAAACGGTTGTACACTCATATCAGTCGGTTCAACCTATTGCACCCACATCTACTCCACTTGTTAATATATCCTTACCCATGTTACAAGCTCAACCTATTGTACCTCAATCATCTCAAGTGGGTCCTTCCACCCAATACCCTCCAGTATTGGGCCCTCAGACTCCAACTCCTTCAGCTAGTTTACAACAATCGCCTGTCTTTATTCACAAATTGGATTACCATATTATGGGATGTCGCAACCATAACCAGGTTTTACCTATTCACAACTGAATCTAGGCTATTCAATTTTAGGTTATAATCTTGGTGGACAGACCCCTTGGCATCAACAAGTGCAAATGCCACAACCTTCATAAAGCAGTATACCGAGGTTGTGGTCAACAAAATCCTCAAGCATTTGCTTATCAAAACAACCCCTATCTAGGTTACCAACAACAGATTCCTTATGCTGGTGCTCAAAGGCCTATTTCCCAAGCAATTTCATCATACCCTGGCTATGCTCAACCCGACTTAAATCGATAGTTTCCCTTTTTTGCAACTTTAGAGTTACCAGATTTAAACTAGCTTACCAATGATCCAATCAACTATGCTCCTTGGTGGTCAGTGATACCTCATAAACTACCCTCTGATATTCCTAAGTTCAATGGAAACCCTGAGGAAGACCTGTCGATGCATGTTATAACTTATCATTTGTGATGTTCATCTAAATCCCTAAATTATGACTCCATTCGACTACGTCTTTTCCAGCGTACACTCACTGGTCCAGCCGCGAAATGGTACATTGAGTTACCAAGAGCTTCATTTGATAATTTCACTGCCCTAGATATTGTCTTTTTGACCCACTTCCAGTTACCTATATGATATGAAACTGGAAATGAAATCTTGATTAATTTTAAACAAACTAATTCTACTCACATTTCTAATCATATTCATGAGTGGCGTTGTCGTCGTAGAATGGTTAAGACATTTGTTCCTGGTCAGCTCCTTGCTAAATGGTTCATTAATTCCCTGTTACCATCTATAACTCAGGATGTGGCTAAGGGTGGCATCGTCATGGAAGCGTAGGTAATTTATCATGCTTAGTACTTAGATTTGATTTATACTCAGTTTGGCACACTCTACAAGAAAATTCCCAACCCGCCGCGATCTAATTTTACTGTTCCTCCTCCATCTAAGGAATCTCATACCAGAGACAGTATGATCAGTACTGCAAGAACACATCACTCTACTTCTTCTGATCCTGCACCTTCTTCTAAAATCCATGTCATGTCATCTGAAAAAGGAAAAAGTGACAAGCAACCTAGAAGTATGAAAAAGGGGAAATGAAAGAAAAAGCAAACTTCTACCCTGTAGGAAAGATCATCTGATAAACAAAATGGAAATCGAAAACCTCATTACCCTTGAATAATATGTAATGAGGAGCACTTTTTTCGAGACTTTCCTCACCGTGCTGAAGTCTCAAAATTGATTAAGACCTTGCATGCATCTATTGTGTTGACAGATCCATTTCCAATTCCAGACACAAATTTGGTTGCTACGGATCCAACTTCTAGTTCCCAAGTTCTTATGTTGTTTGTCACGAAGCCATTGACTGATGTTTTGGTGTCAATGCATAATAAATATTATGGTAGTCAGGCTACTGATCAACATACTACCTCGACTACATATCCGTCTACATAATCGATACCGCCAAATGTTATTCCTGAACTGATAATAAATCCACCAAAGGGAGTCGTTCATAAATCGAAATTTTATCCTCGAGCCTGAGCTACTCAAAATTATAATATAGTTTAAGATTTGGCTCAATCCCCTTTAACTATGTCAGCGCTTGAGGTGCTTCAAAATTGTCCCTCCAAAAAACAGGCTTTGTTGTCGGCAATTGGTGGAATCGATCCATCATATTCCAATCTTGTAGTCTTTAATCATTTGGGATAGTGTTGCAATTACCAGCAAAATTGGAATTCTCCATCCAAGTAAATGTTATCAATCACCTCGTTCATCGTACTATTATTGATGAGGGAGCATCTACGTGCATTATTTATTTAAACTGCTGGAAGTCACTTGGCTTGCCACGCCTATCTCAATCATCTATGACATTGAAAGCTTTCGATGGATGTACATATAAGCCTTGTGATATCATCAATAACTTGCATGTCGAACTAGGGGGAAAAATAGTAAATGTTGAATTTGAGGTCGTTGACGGAACCCTTGACTGCAAAATTTTACTCGGAAGGCCATGGGTATATGCTATGACTATGATCATTTCTACATATTTTAGAATGATCGCCTTTCCACATAAAGGTGCTATCGCAGTAATCAATCAACTATCCTTCTTTGCCTCTAGTTCCCAGGTAACTAGAAGCATTTTGTTAGTTCACGCACCCCAACTTGCACTTCAGAACATTGGTGTGGGAATCTTAAAGGATTTTACCCTCATGGGAACCTTTTCATTACCGCCACCTGCGACATCGGTAGAAATTGCAAAAATAGGGACTTGCTACATGATATCTTCCACTCCATCTGGCTTAAGGAAGATTACGGGTGATTCTAAAGTTTTTACGTTGGATGAATTCCTGACGCCCAACCTAATTGAGCTGGAATAGCAATCAATATAGATGGCTTGGGCGGTGAATCCGAAGTCATCGTCGTCGGTCGTTTGGGTTGATCGTTCATTAGATTTTGGTACTCCATCTAATCCCTTTTCATCCACTTAACAGATGAGAATATTGTAGAATCTATGATGCCAGAAGGAGAACCATGGGAAGATCATCATCATCGTTCCCATCTTCAGTATTATGAAGAATATAATCTTATCGAACTATATCACCCATCGATTGAAACATTCTTTTCGAATTATTTTCCCATTAATGCAATCGAATCCGAGCGAAACTTATCAAATATTGAAGAAACCATTTTTATCGATATTTCAACCAAACCCGACGTTGTAGAAAAAATTCATGTTGTTGTGTCTTGTTCTCCATCAGAACTCAAAACATATCACTCTCTCTTTCATGAATTTCGTGATGTATTGCTTGGTCTTACGAGGAAATTCAAGGCATAGATACTAGTATCATTGAACACACCATTAATATGTACCCTGATGTCAAACCGATATTTCAACGCCTTCATCCCGTTCATATGAAGAAGGTTGTTGCCCTTAAAGAAGAATTTGAAATTTTTTTGCGTGCTGGTTTAATTTACCCTATTCCAATAAATGAGTGGGTTTCAACCATTGTTTTTGTTATGAAAAAACAAAGGAACATCAAAGTGTGTGTTGATTGTCAAGATGCCAATTTTTCTTGTCCAAAAGACAACTAGCCTACTCCCTTTATCGACCATATTATTGACGATTGTGCTGAATGTGAAATATTTTCGTTCATGGATGGATTTTTTGGCTATAATCAAATCAATATCTGCCTAGAGGACCAATAGAAGACAAAATTCATCTACCCCTAGGGAACATTCGCTTATTGGAAACTCCCATTTGGTTTAAAGAACGTTGGGAAAAATTTTCAGAGAGAAATGGATTATGCTTTCAATGACATCAAGCACATTGTTCAACCATATCTAGATGATTTACCCGTGCATTCACCGTGTAGGTGGATTTGGCGCACAAGTGTACCAAATCACACCTACTTAAGAAGAGTGGTTTTTTCCTCTTAAGTTCCTAGTCATAGGCAGAAAATCAAGGGAGTCAGCAAGTTAGTGAACATGCTAATAAATAAAACATACTAAATAGTGCAATAGCATGCATATTTAGAAACAAAACAAAATTAAACTAAACATATAATACGAAAGCTCTAAATAGAGTCAAACAACTTCAATAATCCAAACGGTGGTGCATATGTCCCCTCTTATTGAGTGTTGGTAGGAATAAAGGATGAAATGTTTACCCACTTTCCAAGGGGCCCTTAGAACTTGGGAGTTCTAAGACTCGATGCAAGGATGTATTTACTTCCGAGCTACCTTGGTGCAAATTCCCTCTCTCTACTCCGAAGGATTGGAGTTGTTGGATGGCCAACAACTGAATCCCCTATATCTATGCTCTGGATCACACACTATTGGATTTCTTGGGGCAATTATGGCCAACATAAAAGTGTGTTCTCCCTTTGTTCATCTCTTGGTGGCCTTTTATAGGAGAATTAAAACTCTCCTTCCCTCTCTTGGTAAATTAATGGATGGTGACCCAAGAGAGGAGGGTGATTCCATTGTGTGCTCCCTTGAGGTCCTAAGGAGGCTTGGAAAGTTGTCCTTAGGTGGCCTCAAGTGTGGGATCAATTTCCTGGAGTGTGCCTTCGGTCTCAGAAAGTGATTTCTGCCACTCTCAGTTTAGTGCGGCTTTTTAATGGAAATCCGCGCGAAGGTTTCTTCAGTGCTCAATTTGATTTTCCTTCTGGACCTTAGAGATTTTTTAAATTCTTTAGATCCTCTAATGTGCCTCAGCCCTATAAATCCTTCTTCCTGACAGTTAATTATGTCATCTTTGTGTGTCCAATTTTCCAGTGATAATAGTTTCCCCCTAATGTGTGAGGTCTAGGAAGAACTGTATAATCGAAATACATTATAGTTTCTTTTATGTGTACTGTATGGGGAGAGAGAGAGAACTACGTGTAGCACAGAGTTGGAGACACCTTACACCGGGTCGAAGAACGACCATGTCTTGCAGGAACCCTGCAAGCAATGGTATAATACAATAAATACAATTTTTCTACGAGGTGGGCATGTCCCATGCTCGTGATGCTTTGGCTAACTAAAACAAATCCATTTGACAGATACAAATTTTGTCAGTGTCACTATTATGGTAGTGATGTGTTGGTTGATGAAAATGATTGCTGACACCTTTAGGGGCGTTTTTTCTTTGACAATAGGTGGAATGTGGTACCCAAATGCGTAAGCTAGGTATGGCATATAAATGTGCATTGTATGTATGGGTGTTTAACTGGGACCTTCTCGTGGAAGCATTTCTCAAAGAGATGCTTATAAAGGCATAGGTCTTCGATGAATTTGATCAAAGTGCAATGGTTGCAAGGTATGATACCATCTTGACATGAAAGTTTGTGTTGTAGTCGAATGTCAGGAGGATCGATGACATCTGTGGGCAATGAAGCCTCCCGCACTGCCACCCGAGGATGTCCCTTTTTGGAGAGGGGTGATCCAAGGTACCACTTCCTTTTTGGAAAATAGGTGTTGATGTCGAAAAAAAGGAAGCCTCAACCAAATGGGAGAGTCACTGATGCAAGGGATTAGGATCCTGGATGTGATAGGTGTTGGAATAGGGTCTCCTACAAGAGCTGCACATATGGTCCAATTTTGTATATTTTTTATTATATTTAGTCTAAAGTAGGGGTTTGGGGTGGGTCAAAGCCCCTCCTACATTGTAAATGGGTCAAGGGTAGACCAAGAGTCCACAAACCATGGTTTGTGGACCATTGGATGCGTAGGCTAAAATAGTATAAGTAGTTGAACCTTTTGGAGCTGTAAGACATAGTTGGATTAATATTGATGTGAATTTCGAATTAGTAGATTTTTTTGGGTTTTGGGGAAAGGACTCCTACTGGCTATGTGCGCGGAGATCCTTTGTCCTGCTGTGTGTGCAGGCGGGTTTTTGGGTATGTAAGAGAATTTTGATAAGTAATATATGTGAAGTATTGTGGATATCTAATGTTATTTGATCTGTATAGTTATGATTACTATGGCCTCACATTATATGTGATTCTTTTACAAGTTGCAAATGATATGTGTTTATGAGCTGCGAATGATATGTGTTTATGAGCTGCGAAATATCTGTGTTATAATAACTGTATCTGCAATATGATTAGGTCTGCTGTGAATATATTGTTTTATTCTTATACTTTGTTGTCCGCACGTGGATGCGAGCTTGTTATATAAACTTGGTAAAACTGTACTCTAGATAATTATTGAAATTCTTGCGAATGACCTCTGACTGCGTAGATCTGATAGTTTCTGAATGATTCGACTTACCTGCTCTCTCTCTCAGGGTGCGGAAATCTGGTTCCAGCACCCACCCATACTGGTTCAGGTGAGACTTTGGCCTGTGCAAGTAGGTCACTGTTGAAAGGGCCAGTAGTATAGGGGTTTGTTGGCAAACCTTAACCTCCGAACATGGGTCAGGACCCCTCGAGCCAACAAATGGTTTCGTTGCTAGGACCGGGAGCATTTTGAGAGAGGGATCGGGTAATTCCAAGGCCGTACTAGAAACCTAAAAGAAAATAAATTGATGAATGGTTCGAACGGAAAGTTCAGGAATTCGCAGTGAAAGAAAACTGCAGTAAGAGGTTGACCACCGAAGAGTGGAAAAATAGATATATTTTCATGGAGGTCTACAAGATCTTCTTCGTAACTATTGCGATCGAGCTCCAAGAGTGGCTCCCAAGGTTGGTTGAATTTTAGAAGTGTTGGAAGGACAAGCTAGTCACACAGTGGACCCCAGAATTGATCCAGAAGTTAGAGAAGGTTGATAACGCCATCACTCGCACTGTAGATCATTGGGTGGACAGCGTACTAGGAGGATTCGTGATGAAATTTTCCATCGATCAATTTGTCTCCTACTCTGAAGCAGAGCGAAGATTCTTCAAAGGATTTAGGGGTAAGTTTCTGAATAATTTACCACCGCTGATTAAGATATTACTGTGTGAAAAAATTATTGTGTGTAGCCACACCAAGTGAATGACCGCTGATCCGGATGGAAGTACGACGCGAAGCAGAAAATACTATCGGACCAACCTAGAAGGAGGTAGATCTGTCTACAACCCGGTAAGAGAAGCAACTGCACAGAGTCCTCTAGCCACACCACTTTCAAACCAGCGTAGGGGTAAGAATTCACCTACACCCCCACCACCATAGGACGACATGGCTACGCACATGAAATTTCCTACCTTTAAGGGTGTGGGAGATGAGGACATGGAGCAGTTCTGGTTTGTCACAGAATTGGTATGGAATTCGTAGAACATAGTTAGTGACGTGGTGAGGAGGGCACAAATGTCCCTTGCCTTCGAAGGAAGAGCTTTGGATTGGTACATGGGATACACCAGACATCATGCAAATTCAACCACTGACGAGATCAGGGACGCCTTAAAACAACAATTCAAGAAGCCTAAGTCCTATTCTCAAATAGTGGTCGATCTAAAGGATTTCAAGCGAGGGCCTTCTGAATTAGTATGGGAGGCTAATCAATGGCTGAAGAAGGTGATCAGGGAAGGAGGATTTTAGTATGACGATAGATAGCATATAGAGTGGTTCATTGCTATGTTGCTGCCTCACCTGCGCATACCTATGGGTCACCAAAATTTCAAATCCCCAGAAAAAGCCCTGGAGGTCACTATGAAGTTAGAAGTTGCGTCGAGAGATGATACCCAGATAGGCATCTAGCAAATCCAAGGACAACTGGAGAAAATGCACATGGAGATCCAGAACCTACGAAAGGAGCGAGGCGTAGAGGCTAGCCCAGAAAGATGGTGCATACATTGCAGGACGAATGGTCACACCAAGGATAACTACCTACTGTTAACAAACTACATGCAGGTAGGGGGGCCTAGTCCACTGTGCCCTAGGGTATTGGCAGGACCAAGTGGGCTAACACTATGGTGCGATGATTGCCGCGTTGCGGGACTGCATGACACAAACCATTGTCCCCGCCTTGTTGCGTACGTCCCAGAAGTAAAACAGCAATGGTGCAGGTTCTACAGGTCGGTAGGACATGACGAAAAAAACTGCCAAACGTATGATTTGATGATCGATCGAGGGAATATCTATAGGGTGCAGTTGGACCCATCCTCACCCAGATCGCTCTTGAGCATAGGGGGCTCCCCAGCAAGGGGCAGGGGAGGCGGAAGAAGTGGAAACATAGGTCGGGGACGATGGAAACTCATCTGTTATAACTGTGGAGAGGTAGGGCACTTTGCCAGGGACTGTCCAAACCCCACAAGACAGACCTACCGGTACTGTAGGCAGCTGGACCATGCGATTGAAGACTATCCAGTCTTGATAGCAAAGATGCAGGAAAAGCAGTCGACACCTACGCAAAATGTGCAGAGGGTTAAGGCAGAACTACGAGACAAAGATCTAAGCGTGAATGTCATAACACGCAGTGGGATGGCCATCAGAGGACCTGGGGAGAAGACTGCAAACAAGCCTCTGATCCAACCAATAGTTAGCAAACAAGAAGGCTTGGATCTAAACAAGGAGAAAGAACCATTCATCGCAACTCGCAAGGACTTCTCCAAGGCAGAGGCATCTACTTCGCAGCCGCCTGAGGACCTCAAGGCAGATGCAAAGGTCAAACCCTTTTTACAAGCATGTATGAAGCTACTGCGCAACCTGAGGGCTGTAGAAAATCTTTAGGCATTGATAGATATCTACACAACATTACCTATCTTCCCTCCAGAAATCAAGGACATACATTAAATCTATGGGTATAAGAAATGCACTGGCAGAGAGATGCAGTTGACTGTGCAAATTGGTGATTACAATACGGATCAGGTTATTTTGGACCTAGGATCGGATGCGAATGTATTACCTAAACAAACTTGAAAACACATGGGGGAACCTAAGTTTGAATGGACCACTACCCAGCTGCGTATGGCCAATCAACAGAAGATCATTCCATTGGGAAGACTACCAAAGACTATGGTGGATATCGTAGGGGTTAAGGTCCGGGCTGACTTTGAAGTAATTCAGATTGTCGAAGATACAAACCCCTACCTTGTGCTCCTAGGCTTAGACTGGGCCATCGATATGGGAGGAATCATTAACCTAAAGAAGCGAAGCATGGTATTCGAGAATAACGGTACCAGGGTAATAGTACCATTAGATCCAGCAGAGGGTGAACAATACACAGAACCAGTGTGTGACGAAGAGGATGTAGATCGCATATATAAGTTAATTACGTGAGATGAAGACTGGATCAACCCCACGACAGAGGGGGTACTTTGCTAGGAAAAGGACAGCGGATATTTTTTTGACTCTGATGGGGAGATGGAGAACTAGCAAAACCGGTTACATGATGTCTCTGCGCAGAGTTGTCTTCGGATCACGACGAAATTTCGCTGCATCTCCTCTGAGGTAAGAGATCTACCTTATTTCGATGGTTTTGGTAATGTTAGGGACTTTCTGCAGGCATTTGAAGCCAAGGTTCCTAGGGAACAAAGATTATGGACCCTTAACCTAGCAATGTGTGCAACCCCTACACGATGGTGGGAGATGCATAAGGAAGCGTTCTCGGAATGGGAGGATTGTCGGGCTAGGATGTTCTTGCGATTTGAGACCCCAGCAGAGATACGGGTCAAGTTGTTCCTTGGCCCAACGAATCCGCGTGAACACGTGGTTGCATGGATGGAGGTGTGGGATGACCGAAATATAGGTGAGTGGGTTCACTTATTCATTCATGCGTTGGGTCCAATCCCCACTGCCTGGTACCTGGATGCAGAGCTACATCAGCGCACTCGCCACTGGGAAACTTTGAAGAATGAATTTATAGGAACATTTGGATTGATAGGGGGTTTCGAGGCGCTTGAAAATCTCTGCAGGACATACATACGTTTGTGTTTGGCAAGACTAGCTCTTCGGCAATATTCAGAACGCTAACATGGGAAACATAGATGCAGGATATTGTCAACTTCCGTAGTTTGGCATGTGAGGAAGGTGAAGCTGATCTTCGGTCTGTCTCTATCCCAGAGTCGGAAGGGGAGCGTGCCATTGAAGGACCTCCACTAAGGGAAGTGGATGTCACTAAGCCCCTCAAACTGCGTGAGGTAAACATTGGGACAAAAGAGAACCCTAAATTGGCTAAGATCGGGGACTACTGCTATGAGAATATAGTAGGGAAAGTGGCTGAATTACTTATAGAATATCAGGACTTGTTCCCTACAAAATTTTCTGAGCTAAAGGGGATCATTGGGGACTTAGGGGTCATGCATATCACTCTCAAACCCAATGCACGACCCATAAAGCAACAACCTTATAGATTGGACCCCAAATATAAGCAAAAGGTCAAGGAGGAGCTCGATAAAATGCTTACTGCAGGGATCACCGAACCTGTTGAACAATCAGGCTGGGTCAGTCCAATGGTGGTTTAGGAGAAAAAAACTAAGGGAGAGATTCAGATCTGTGTGGACCTACACAAGTTAAACGATGTCTGTGTTCATGATCCATTCCCAACGTCATTCTCAGACGAAATCTTAGACAACGTGGGAGGACAGGAAGCATACTCTTTCACGGACGGGTTCTCAGGATACCATCAGATAAGAATCGCACCTGAGGACCATAGTAAAACCATGTTCGCCACTAAGTGGGGATATTTTCAGTGTATTGTCATGCTGCTTGGACTCAAAAATGCCCCTGCGATCTTCTCCTGGGTCATTAGGGGAATTTTGAGGTCTAAAATGGGCCTCCTAAGGAAATTATAAAATAATAGTGGAAATAATAAAATAAGATTTGATTACATCATCAAATTTTAGAGGGAAAAAAGAGAAAACTACATTTTCAACTCGTATTTTCAACTTATCTCCCAAATTGTTTACTCAAATTTTGAGCGGGAGTACTCGTTGGATTCAAAATTTAATTCCTCATCCAAGGAGTACCCATGTTGCATACTTTCGATGGATTCTACTACACAAAAATGAGCAATATATGAAAAACGTGATTGCAATCACGTTTTTCATGTATTTCTCATTTTTCATGTAGTAAGGTCCATCAAAATTATGCAACATGGATACTCCTTGGATGAGGAATTAAATTTTGCATCTGATGAATACTCCCGCTCGAAATTTGAGTAAAAAATTTGGGAGATAAGTTGAAAATATGAGTTGAAAAAATGGTTTTATTATTTTATTATTTTAAATCATTTTACCCTTTTACTTAAAAAATGGTGAATCATCCCCCATGGTTGACATCATCATCTTGAATCCTATTTGTCCTTATAAAGTTTATTTTTGTTGTAAATTTTTCTTAGGAGGCCCATTTTAGACCTCAAAATTCCCCTAATGCGTTGTCGCAGTATTGAAATAATTCATTCACAAGTTCCTCGAGGTATATTTCGATGATTGGAATGTCTTCGGCCTGGTCAAGGCACACGTCTCAAACCTGCGCATGATGCTAGATGCCTGCTGGAAACACCAAATTTCCCTAAATATCAAGAAGTGTATCTTCTTCGTACCCTTCGAAATCTTGCTCGGCCACATAGTTTGTCGGTAAGGACTAATGGTAGATCCTGCCAAAACTACAGTTATCATAAATTTTCCAGTACCAACCATGGAGAAAAAATTGTGCTCGATCCTTGGAAACATGGGCTACTACAGGAAATTTATTCAAGGCTATGCGCTGATTATGCCCCTATGGAAAAATTGCTCAAGAAGGATGTTTCATTCTCTTGGAATGATGAATGCCAAAAGAGCTTCGAGCTACTAGAGGAAAAGATGGCCTCGACACCTATTCTCATCTTTCTAGATTGGGAGAAGTTATTTCATGTTCATGTCAATGCGTCAAGAATTTCTCTCGAGGTTGTCTTTATGCAGCCAGGGGAATGAGATATTGACCATCCGGTTGCCTTTGCAAGTAGGAAGCTCACTGGAGCAAAACGCAACTACTCCACCACCGAGTGGGAGGGATTGGCCATGGTTTACGCGTTGCATAAATATAGGCACTACTTTCTAGGAGGTCACTTCAAAATGTTTACAGACCATTTAGATTTAAAATACCTGGTCAATAAGCCTGTGTTGGGGGGGGGGGGGGAATATGCCGGTGGCTACTGCTATTTCAGGATTATGACTTTGAAATCATAGTCAAACAAAGCAAGTTGAATTTTGGGTCGGACCACTTGTCCCGAATAGAGAGTGGCAAGGAGCTAACCAACTTGGAAGCCAGATTTCTTGATGTGAAGCTATTTTCTATCAGGGTAGTCGATGCACACTTCGCTGATATCATTAAGTTCTTGACTACCGGGACGACACCTCCATATTACTCTGTACAACAGAAAAAAGAGTTAGTCACCTAGGCAGCAGACTTTACCATCATCGTAGGACACTTATATAAGATGGGGGCAGATGAACTACGGCAATATGTTTTGGAGCACGAAAGGCATGCTATCTTGATCAATGCTCATGATGGAGTCGCAGGAGGTCACTACGCAGGGAAAACAATAGCGCAGAAGATCGTGAGGGCTGGGTTATGGTGGCCAACCTTGCATATTGATGCCCATGACTATTGTAAAGCCTGCGATACATGCCAACAAACAAGGAGGCCATCTCGTAGAGATGAAATTCCCCTTCAACCACAAATGGCCCTGCAAGCTTTTGATAAGTGGGCTATCGACTTCATCGGGCCTATAAACCCCCTAAGAAAAAAGACAGGTGCACGTTACATTATTACGTCCATCGACTATGTAACTAGGTGGGCGGAAGCACAAGTAGTAAAGGATTGTACTGTGGATACCGATGCACATTTCTTCTTTGAACAAATCCTGACCAGGTTTGGATGTCCGAAGATTCTCATGAGTGACAGAGGTACGGACTTTGTTAATGAAACAATCAAAGCTTTGACTGAGGATTTTCGGATCCATTATATGAATAGCATGCCATATCACCCCTAGGCCAATGGTGTGGTTGAAGCTTTTAATAAAATCTTGGAGCACGCACTGACTAAGGTATGCAATGCTGATCATAGCGATTGGGACGTGCGCATCCCGTTGGTCCTTTGGGCCTATCGAACAACCTGCAAGAAGTTAATAGGAAATACCCCATTAAGATGGTTTATGGTAAATAAGTTGTTATTACCATGGAGTATATTTTTCCTAGTCTGCAGATCGCAGCATTTACAAACATGGCAGAACCAGATGTCATGGAAGAGCGATTAGTGCAGCTTATGGATTTCGAGGAAGATCAGTTTACTGTGAATTTCCATCAGCAAGTCAATAAGGCCCACGATAAAGGTTGGCATGACCGACACATTCACTAAAATACTTTCACGGAAGGACAATTGGTCCTCTTGTACGATATCTAGTTTGCAAAGCATCCTGGGAAGTTCCAGCAGCATTGGATTGGCCCCTACACAGTTCAGGAGATTACGGATGGTAGAGTGGTTAGGATTGCTACCCTGCATGGAGATATGCTCCCCGGATACATCAATGGTAGCTGGCTCAAACCATATCAGATCAAATGAATCTATGGCCGGAGTAGCCACATAGGCGTAGGTGGAGACCCCACTGCCACAAGTGACTCGAGACAAGTCACAAGATTGTGTTGGGGGACTGTTGGAATAGGGTCTCCTACAAGAGCTGCAAATATGGTCCAATTTTGTATATTTTTTATTATATTTATTCTAACGCAGGGGTTTGGGGTGGGTCAAAGCCCCTCCTACATTGTAAATGGGTCAAGGGTAGACCAAGAGTCCGCAAACCACGGTTTGTGGACCATTGGATGCGTAGGCTAAAATAGTATAAGTAGTTGAACCTTTTTGAGTTGTAAGACAGATTTGGATTAAGAATGATGCGAATTGCGAATTAGTAGATCTGTTTTGGTTTTGGGGAAAGGACTCCTGCTAGCTGTGTGTGCAGAGATCCTCAGTCCTACTGTGTGCGGACCCTGCTGGCTGTGTGTGCAAGTGGGTTTTTGGGTATGTAAGAGACTTTTGATAAGTAACATATGAAAAGTATTGTGGATATCTGATGTTATTTGATTTGTTTGGTTATGATTACTGTGGACTCGCATTATATGTGATTCTGTTACAAGCTGTGAATGATATGTGTTTATGAGCTGCGAAATATCTGTGTTATGATAACTGTATCTGCAATCTGATTAGGTCTGTTGCGAATATACTGTTTTATGCTTATACTTGGTTGTCTGCACGTGGATGCGAGCCTTTTATATAAAATTGGTAAAACTTTACTTTGGCTAATTATTGAAAGTCCTGCGAACGACCTCTGACTGCGTAGATTTGATAGTTGCTAAACGGTTCGACTTACCTGCTCTCTCTCTCAAGGTGCGGAAACCTGGTTCCAACACCCACCCATACTGCTTCAAGTGAAACTTTGGCCTGCGCAAGCAGGTCACTACCGAAAGGGCCAATAGTATAGGGGTTTATTGGCAAACCTTAACCTCCGAACCTAGGTCAGGACCCCTCGAGCCAACAATAGGTTTGACATAGGCATGATGGCAAGGGGTGACTAAAAATTGATGATGGAGATTCAGTGGCCGAAGGTTGGAGTATTAAAAGTAGCTTGGTGGTAGTCATAACTATTTATGACGGGGAAATAACTGGAGTCAGTAGGACGTCCAGGGTGGGTATATATTAGTTTCGAATGTCATGGTGGCTTATGCGTGAAGGGTGTGATACTCTGATAAAGGGTGACCAGGGACTTCTTCCATGGGATAAAAAATCGATGGGTGAATGTGGGACATAGTGCACAGTTTTTGGTCTTTGTACACTTACCAAAAGAATGAAATAATGGTGTTTGGTTTGTACAAAACACAGAGACGGGTGCCCCAAAACATGAAAGTGTTCGCTCACTGATGATGTGAGGAATTTGTTTTGCTGAGGGTGGGGGCCCCATTGGTTGATCTCATGTGTGGGGTTGATGAAGCAGATGGAAAATGTCATAGATGTGCTATGCTAATGGAGGTATGGTAGGTCAAATGTGAGGCGCGGTAGTGTGCTTTTGATCGTCTTGCAAAACCTGGTAGTCTGGGAAAGGGGTTTTAATTTGATGTGGTAAAACTTGACCTAATACATGGTGAGTGAAATGGGCATGAGGTTCTTCCCAGAATAAAGTGGTGTGGCCATGGCGCCATGAATTTTGTGATATATGGTCTACTTTAGGTGATGTGTGCAATGGAGGGGAGGCTCTACTGACCAACAAGGATGTTTATCATGTGCAAGGCAGGGTGATGATTAACATGGTCAGGTTCTTGGAACCTATGGTTAATTTCTCATGGAGAAATGATGTTAGGATATGCATATTTTTTCTGGGAATCTATCATGCTGAGGGTAGAATGATACCTGCTCTGGAACTTTCAGTGGATGGAGCGATGGATGGTTTGCACAATACCTACAAAAACAAATATCCCAAGTGAAAGAATCTTCTTTATTCAAATATTATTGAAATACATGTGCTAAAAAAGAAGATGAGAGAGGGCATACCCATTGGCACTGAAAATTTATTTTTTAGGGGTGCAAATGTGTGGCACCGCCCTTTGGCGTTATGGAGTGTTAATCATAGTGTTGCTTTCAGTCTTGTAATTTGGACTTCTGAGCTCTCGTTATGGTACTCCAAAGTTACTAAAAAGGGATACATATAGACAAATATGGCTCAATTCAGTTCATTTGTGTCATTTTAGCATTTTAGGTTTTGAGAGGTTAGAGGCTTCTGTGGAGCTATTCTTGTCGTTGTGGTCAGCCTGAGTACTTGGGACTAGCAATCTTTTAGCTAGGTAAGCCCCATGATGTCCCTCATTTTAATTTTTTCAGTGTGTTGGTGCGAGGGTCTATACAGAACTGGTTTGTATGGATCCTAGGCCAGCTTTTTCCATGACCGCGCGGGCGATTAAGGCACAAGCACGCGACTTTTGTGAAAAACTAAGGGTTCTACATGAACTTATCACACCTACACTAGATTTGGGTGTGACTTTGTCATGTCTGTGAGAAAAAAAACGTGCTCTCCTCGCGCTTGTCTTAGGAATAGGTGCACAGAGGACCAAAGCTACTTTTTTCAAAATTTTAGGAAATTTTGTTTATTTTTTAGTGTTTTCAGTGTGACTGACGTGTGCCAGATTGATGATAGGATGTTGTGGAGGGAGAGGAATTGGCCTGATATCCGGGCCACTCTGGCTATTGATGGTCATGTGTGCCAATAGTTGGTGCGTTGGGGTATTCTCAAGTTTATGGAGAATAACTTCTTACGATCACAGGATCGTCTTCTGCATTACCTGATCCTATGCTGGAATAGGCGACGCAAGGTCACGGTGTTGCGGGGATGCGACCTTGTTATCCGTCTCGAGACAGATATATATTTTGTGACCGAGTTATTGCCTCAGGGTGAGGTGCTTCATTATCCACTTCCCCCTGGGAGAGTGGATCTTGAACGGTTTTCAGCGGGCCATTGTGGCGGGGCGCCCCTTACAGAGGGGTGCATAGCGATTGTTTCTGTGACTAACCAGTCTGAGCGGTGTACTCTGGCTGCTATTGTACGACTTTCGGGGTCATCTGCACCCTACCGGGCATCGGGGCCATAGATAGGTTTTTTGTGCTGGCTAAGGGCGGAGCACTTCTTCGATTTTTCCTGTTTTTGATATGATAGGATGTTGGCTCAGCTTTCCAAGATCTGAGATGGATCAAAGTTGTTCACATATGCAAGCATTATATGTAGCATTATGTATGAGTAGGTGGTGCTACTGAGACCTACGGTGGTTGTGCTTGCTGGGGGGCCTAAGGAGCCTCGCATGCAGAGGTGGGCCCCTGTGATGCCTCGCGGAGGGGGAGGTAGGTGGGGCGTTATTGGAACACCACCATGGAGGCTTGGGTTGAGGCCAATCCTCAGATGTTTCTATCATTCCCTAATGCGGGGATGGACTTTCGAGGAGACCCACACATGGGTCTTCCGGCTGGATATGCTTAGGGGCCATCAAGTATGTTTTTGTGTTTTCTACATTTACTTGAGTATTTATGTTTTGTATGTGTATTATGATGACATTGACATATTTTTTTTACTCTTGCAGATGTTGGTGAGGTCAGATGTCTCGTGGCTCGGTTGGTGGGACACCATCCGATTCAGTGGCCTTGAGGTGCTCCTCGTGTAGGCGAGGGACATGGAGGAGATCCGGTGCAGCCTCTAGGTGGAGCACCTAGCAGGGGGGTTGGTCCCTCGAGGGAGGGTAGCAGCTCGGCTGCTGCTAAGATTGCTCCTGAGCGGGCTCATGCTGAGGCGGCAGAGGCTCACGTTGCTTAATTGATAGAGAAGGTGGCTGCTCTAGAGGTCAGAGCTCGAGTGCTAGATGATTCATGGGGTCAAGTGGACCGCTTGACCTAGGGGATACCTACCCAAAGTTTCATGGATGAACTCGAGGATGCATGGTTGGAGACATTGATGGCCCAGGAGAGGGGCTATCAGCCGATTTTACGTGGGGTGGCGATCTCTGTTTTGACGGCGGCTCCAGTGTTGGTACCGGGAGTGGCTATGGGTCCAGGTGCCCCACCTGGGGGAGCACCACCCTAGATTTTTATTGTACACAGGGAAAGCACCCATTATGAGGATGCTTCCCCTATTTTTGTCAACTTGTATATTTGTATATTTTGGGCTGACTTACGTGTTAGAGACACTATTTTTTGTACTCAGACACATATCTTTTTTGGTATATATGAGAGAGATTTTTTTGTGGCTCTACATGGTGTGCCCCTTGTTTTTTTTATGGATTATTCTATGTTGGTGGACATCTGTGTTTTCTATGTTTTTTTGTTTTTTTATGTATGATGTTTTATCTGAGATGCATTCCAGTTTAGAATATTATTAGCTACACGATCAACTGTTTGGTTTTGATTTCTTGGTACATGTGTGAATGTAATGTGGTCAAACTGTTGTCTTCATCTTTTTGCATGCAAGCATTTTATAGACAGATGTGAATCATGTATCTCAAATTATTGGTTTAACTGCAAAACTGCTAACTAGGAATCGAGGTAGATATGCATATGGCATATGCCCTGATTGAGGGTGTCACACATAAGTTCGACGATGACGTCTTATTTTGCCTAATTGTTTGTCGCTGAACCGATGCATACACCATGAGTGCAGATTGGTGATTAGTCAGGATGGTAGATGACCCGGGTAGCTGCTACTAAAATTTGAGACCCTCGTAATGCTCCATCGGTGAATCTGAAGTAATGGTCGGGTTGATGATCCATTATGCCACTAGAGAGTATATTGTGATAAGTCTTTTAAAATTTTTGGGTATTTGTACATTGACTCTAGAGGTGGGGTTTCTCGGCCCTTATAGGTAAAATTTCTCGAGGTAAAGGCCGTTGACGAGCTTTTTGACATGTTCTATTCAGCTCAGTCAAGATGTATGCCCCCTTGAGGAGGCAATGCTTTATGATGTAGGGTCCTTTCCACAAAGTTTCGAACTTTCCTAGACCTAGGGCTTCTTTTGCAACATCATAGTAGAGGACTATCTCTCCCTCAGTGAATGAACAAGGGTTGATGTGGTGGTCGAACGATGCTTTTACCCATTTCTTGTGGACCTCATTGTGTTGCAACGACTGCCACCAGCTTTCGTTGGTGAACTCTAGTTGTACTAAACATTGTTCTAGATGTTTTGTATCATCGAGGAGTTCGATAATGCCATGTAAATTCGGGATCTCACGTTTTATGGGAATCACGGCTTCGACTCCATATACCAAGTGGAAGGGGGTAAAACTAGTGGATGTTTTCATGGCTGTGCGGTATTCCCATAGGGTAGAGAAAAGCATATGGTGTGAGTTGGTTTTATGGTTATTCAACATGCACTGTAAAATAGTTTTGAGAACTTTATTCACAGCTTGCACCTATCGATTGGATTGGGGGTAGTATGGTGATTCGAATTCGTGGGTGAATCCGAGGTGGTGTGATAGCTGCTGGAAAACTTCATTCTCGAAGTGTTTCCCATAGTCAAAGACTAACTCCTTGGGAACGTCGAATTAGGAAATGACATGGTTAAACAAAAATCGTGCTGCAGTTTCTGTGGTGTTGTCGTATGTGGGCATAGATTCTGCCCACTTGGTGAAATAATCGACAACCACGATGATGTATTTGTGATTGCCCAATGATGATGGGTTGCAAGTCATGAAGTCTATCCCCCATTTGAAAAAGGGTCAGTGACGATGACGGGGTGCAGGGGAGTGGGAGGGGCTCATGCCTTATGAGCGAAGCGCTGACATCGCTCGCACCTCTTGACTGTTGTGATATAGTCACGAAACAAAGTGGGCCAAAAGTATCTTGCTCATATTTTTTTGGCAGTAGATATCCCAGAGAGGTGGCCACTGCAAGCTCCGTTGTGGCATTCATTAAGGTCTTGTTCCGCTTCGTCGTGAGTAAGGCATCGATGTAAAATGATGTCGATAACCTGTCAGTATAATAAATCTCCCATAAGGAGGTATCAGGGTGCCTGATGGCAAATGCGCCAATTGTCATATAAAGTGAGGTGGGGTTTGAACTTTAGGGTTCATAGGAAGAGGAGGATATCTCCATACCAAGGGTCTTTAGTTGCTACAAGGAAGAGATGTTAATCTGGTAGTGAATTTTTTACTGGTGACCCTTTGGTATGACTTGGGAGGTCCGTAATGAAATACGGTAAGATTAACACCTTTTTTCTCTTGTGGGAGCGAAACTATAAATCGTTTTCTTGGAGAATAACTATCCAGCGGGTGTATTTGTGGTTCATTAGGTAGCACGTGAGAAGATATTTGATGGGGTTAATATCTACGATGACTATAGTGGTATTTAAGATGATGTAGTGGTTAATATTTTGGACTGCATGAATCAACACTAAGGCAATATTTTCTTCAGGTTCATATCTTAATGCTGGGCCTGATAAGGTTTTACTGACATAGTATATTATGTGCTCCTTCCTATCTGGGACTTCCTGGAACAATACTCTAGCCAAAGCGGTCTCGGATGCTGATAGATAAAGGATGTAATATTTGTCACAGTATGGGGGACTGATGATTAGTGTTGAAGAAAACGTGTCTTTCAGTGCGTTGAACGCTTGTTGGGCATGGTCATCCCATTTGAATGGGATGTCCTGGTGAAGGAGGCGTGTGAACCCTTGGGTACAAGTGGTGTAATCTAGGAAAAAACATCTCCGAAAATTGGCCTTCCCCTGCAAGCTTTGTAGTTGCCTGAGGGTTCGAGGTGGGGGTACCTCTTTGATGGCTTGGACCTTGAGGGGGTCCACTCAAATTCCTTGTTGGGACACGATGAAACCTAGAAGTCTTCCTGCTGTAACGTGAAAGACACATTTGAGAGGGTTCAAGTGTAGGCTGTATTGCTGACATCATTGGAATACCAGCCGTAGATCCTCGAGATGGTTTAAGCGCTTCTTGGATCGGGCAGTTAGGTCATCCAAGTAGGCAAGGATAAGGAGTGCCAAGTCATGAAATATGTAATTCATGGCTCTCTAGAAGGTGGCTCCCACATTTTTTAGGCCAAATGGCATTACCTCGGATGTGAATGTGCCCGAGGGGGTAGTGAACGTGGTTTTGTACCGGTCGGTGTGACGGATATGAATTTGATTATACCTAGAGAATTCATCCATGAAGAAGAAGGCCTCATGACCCCCACAAGCATCGATGACCTATTCGATGAATGGGGTAGGGTAATCATCCTTGGGACATTATTTGTTCAAATCTCGAAAATCGGTGCAACCACGTATGGTGCCCTATTTTTTCATGAAGGGAACAGGGTTGGAAACTCGAGATGTGTAAGAAATGGGGTAGATAAACTCGGCTTTTTGAAGCTTGTCGATTTATCATTTTATTGCTTCTACCTTTGATGGTTGTGGTTGACGTTGTTTCTGGCGTATTGGAGGTACGTTAGGCCAGGTGTCAATATGGTGCTCTACGATAGCGATACTAAGCACAGACATTTCTGAGTATTCCCATGCGGATATATCTTTATACTATTGTAGAAATTGGGTATAAGAGGTTATTTCTTCTGGAGAACATGTTGCCCCCAACAAGATTTCTTCGGCCTTTCTAGGATTTTGGGATATATTCACCTTGACGGTAGGTGAGATGTTTGACATGTTTCCTTCCTCGAACGCATTGGGCGTCGGGAAATGGTTCTTGAACCAATCAAATTTCCATGATGGGAGGAAATATTTTTATTCGATTGCATAAATATCTTGTTCCTTTTTTGTAATGTTCCAAAATTTTAGCCTCAAAGCTAAATGGAACATCAGAGTTAGCAATAGCTTTAATCGGTAAATAAATGGGTAGAAAAACCCATAAGTCTCCTAAGGAGGATTAAAACACTCCAAGTATGAAAGGGGGCACTCTTTCTAGCTTAATAAAACACCTCCATGTGTGAACAGAGATAAAATCAAGCTAGTTCAGTCCACTTTGACTAAGTCAACAACGCTATTGTGGAGGAGGAGGAATCCAAGGAGGAATAACGCAGTTTTGGAGGGAGATGTATCTTTGGATACAGATGACCTAATTGAGTGGGGCCAAGGGCAAGAAAACTCATATTTTATATAAGGAAGAGGATGAAAGCATTATTCTTCATGTTTTAGATTGTTATTCTTGTCTGCCAAGACTTGTTACTTCCTTTGCTGGTTAGTAGGGTTGTAGTGTTGTTTAGCACCGGGTGTTCCCAAGTGGGAATCCCACCTCTCTCCTTGAGGAGCCTCATTAGGAGAGTTTTTATTCATCATTACACATTAGGTTTTTAGGCCAAGCTTTAGCCTACTTCATCAGCGCATTTTTTTCTGGAGATTGTGTAGTGTTGCTGGGTGCAGTAATGGAAGGGATTGGAATCCTGGTTTCTGAGCTAGTTTCTCATTGGAGGAAGATTTCCTTCACTTGAGGGACCTATTTGGAGAGCTCCAGAGCTGATTTCATTCCTGTGGTATCAGAACACACATTTCCCATACATTCCCAACACTATTTCGTCTAGGGAATGTGTTATTTTGGAGGCAGTACTCAGTGCATGGTTTGGTGGCTCCGTTGCAATGTTTCCTTGTGATTGAGAGGTTCATCCTTTCATGGGAGGAAGCCCTTGAGGGATATACATTATATCAGACATATCTAAGCCTTATACACGCATATGCTTCAATGTTGTAGTGGTGATTCAACAAATTTTTGAATCTCACATTTTGTATGTAGAGTGTTTGACAAGAAACCCTTGCCGGTTTCTTTTGTATTTTGTATAAGGAGACTAGATCTCAATTCTTAAAGCATATTTTACTAATATATGAGTAGATATATTTTTATCCTATTTTCTTAGTGTAAAACCTCTCTTATACTACGCAGTCCCTTATGCAGCAACTCCGATATTTTGCAGTCTTGGGGTTTTAACACATTTTGGCAATCCTAGGTGTGGGAGACCTGTTTAACCCACCTAGTTTGATTTGTTTCAGCTCAATTCTTGTATTTAGGTTGTATATTTATTAATTTATGGGACCCAAGGGTCCATTTCAGTATTTTATTGCAAAAATTGCTGGAAATGCATTTTTAGTACATGATTCATGAGATGTTCCAGATTTGGAATATTATAGTGGTATCAAGGCATGATCTCTGGCTCAGCCTATGAGATCCAGCTATTAGAGGAAGTAGATATGGACAGAATCCAGAAAGCTTCAGTATGTGAAGGGAGAAAGGAAGACAAGCTTACAGATTTTCTTCCAAAATCTATGCAGAGCTTTCAAGGGGAGTTGAAGAAAATGAGATTGGAGATGGGATCTCCAAGGGAAGTTGGATCTAGAGTTGAATCTATATTTTCATATGGTGAGTGTGAGCATGCAACTACACACCGTGATGCACAGTGCAGTCAAGTGCCTAGATCTATCTTGAGATGGATGGGAGGAGGAAGAATACCTAAGAGGAGAACTCTTAGTGATTTGTTGCAGGAGTATGAATCTCAAACTGAGAGGTTTAGAGATCATACTGACTTCCAAGAGTTTTGCAAGATCCAGGTGGATAATATCAGGCAGCAGGATGCAGGTATATTTCTTCTATCTACTTTTGTTGGATCACTTACATTTTCAGCTGGAGCTTGGGTGAAGGAGCTAGAATCCTATCTGCAGCTGCACCACATTTCTGAAGATGAAGCCATCAGGGTTGCAGCGCTGCATTTCAGAGGTAAGGCTCATGCATGGTGGATTTTTGAATCTTGTTCTTTAAAGAATGCAAACACTTTCTCTTATGCAAGGTTCATAGAAACATTGATGGGAAGGTTTGGTGAAAAACTTCCTAAGGTATATGAACAAGGAAGACTTGAGAGAACAAAACCCTTGCATGTCATAAAGGAACCCCCACTTCAGAAAACCATTGGAGGAGCTAATATCTTGCACTACACATTGTCGGAAGCAAGGCCTCTTGCTCATATTCTTGAACAAGAGGGCATGGGGATCTCCTTTTCACAGGATAATCCAACTGTTGAGATGTTGCCCATACACATTGAGGAAGATGAGGAAACAACTTTGTCACATCTAGAGCACATCCAGTGCCTCATGCAGAGGAAGGAGGAGCCCATGCTCCCACAGGAGGGATTCTTGTATCCTTACAAGAAGTTTCCCAGGATCTCATACATGGAGGTCCAAGAAAAATCAATGAGAAACATGATTGTGCAGCATTGTAGCTGGAAGGAGGAGGTAGGGAGGAAGAGCGGCATCAGTTGATAAGAAGCACACACCCTTATCTGTTTCATAAATCTAATGCAAGGAAGAAGTAGACTGTATTGCACTGTGAAAGCAAAGGCAAGGTTGCCCAACCATATGTACAGTCCACTATTGACATTGATGTCTCACTACATGGATGGATTCCAACAAGGAGGCCACCTAATCTAGAGTTGATGAAAGACATATTGTCTTTGGATTCACCACTCTTGGATTTTGAAGAGGTGAAAGACTTTGGCATGGGGGATGTCAAAGTAGTAGGCAATATCATGAGGAGAGCTTCACATGCCAGATTACCAGCACTGTCTCTTAGGAGGATTGATCCTTATTGGAGATCTCAACTTTTGGTAGAGTACTCCAAGGATCTTGGTGCTTGCATGATTCTTGATGACCCAGATGGAGATGATAGATACATGGTGGATGATGTGGTCATCTATTCATATGGCAGGATCTTCTTGACTAGATCTTCTAGTCTGAGGGAGAAGCTGCTACATGCAGCACATGAGGACTTCTCTTCTATGCACTTTGAGGCATATTTCCATTTGATGGAGGAGCTCATTTGGGAGGGCATTCAACATGACATATTTCAGCATATGGGGAGATGCATAGCCTGGATGGTGATAGAAAGTATGTCTCAGCCACCTTCCTACTCATTGGGAGTGAGGGAGAATTTCCAGTTGAGCCATTTCAGCTCAAGACCTCAAGTACATGATGGAGGAGGTATAATTTCACATTTTGTATTGTACTTATTTTCCTTGTTTGAGCAGCATGATGTAACAAGAATAATTAGCTCTTCTTGTGTATTGTATGATGATGTACTTGCAGCTATTTGTAGCATTGATCTTGGCTATCCTTTTGACGAGTTGTGGGGGAAGCCACATGTTTCTTGGTGTGCACATTGACACCATATTGTAACTTCAGGAGTTCATCTTATGAGATGACTGTGGCAGCAAACAGGTGGCTGGTAAAGCACTTGTTATTTCTTATTTTGATGCAGGCAAAGGATGCACTACACTGGCTCCATGAGTGGAACTGTGATTCACTCTTCGGTTGTCATTTGGAAACTTGTTTTTATTGTACCTTGCTTTCATGTATTTCTGATATGTTTTTTCTCAAGGAAAGCTTTATATGGAGAGAGAAAACAATTGGATAGCATGGCACCCATATAATAGAGTAGCAGAAGGCTTGTTTTTATGGGGCATCATACAAGTTGACCATCATGATCTTACTTCATGGCTTGTATGAGAGAGAGATGAGGCAGCAAAAAAATTTGTTGTTGCTATGGTTACACTTGGGAGAGTATGGGAAAAATTCTTCCCATACTTTTCATGAGGTTTCTAAAGAGAAGGAAGGCACATTCATGGTGCAAGGAGGCTACCCTTCAGCATTGGAGGATCATGAGAGACTTCCATGTCAGAAGAAGATCTTCTCACTTAGCAGCATGATGGTGGATGACTTTGGCATGTGGAATGTCAAAGGGAGAAGTCATGGAGTGACAAGAGCCTTGTTACTAAGGCCCACAATGCTGTCACTTGAGAGCATGTTTCTATTGATGGAGTGTTCCAAAGGGAGTATGCACCCTCTCCTCTTGCAGATTTTTATGAGGGGATTCTCATGGGAAGACTCAATCATGGACCTCACCTTCAGATCACACATGATGCATGGTAGGAAATACATTTACGTGCTTGTTGATTACTCTATTGAGTATTTGTACTTTATCACCATATGTAAATAGTGCACTGCTCCACATGAGAGCAAGATTATTTATGGGTTTCATGGTCACTTTAGGGCCAAATATTGTAATATTGATAACCCATATCTACATGACTTTGGGCAAGTGTTGTATTGCTTTGATTGTACACAGCTGGTATATATGGAAGCTTACTGCTTTATAGTAGATGAGCTGACATGCCTAGCTGCAAATTCTTTGAAGAACAGCTTGCCACTTGATGCTCTGAATCAACAGTTGAAAGAACTGCGTTGCATCCACCAGAGAGACCATATGTATCATCCAAACGTGCACATAACCTTCAGCCATTTTCTGATTTGGATGCCATGTGGTGATGATGTGCCATTCATCTTGTATGGAATGGTTTGGGTTGACATGACTCACGACTTTGGAGGAAGGGTCTTTGGAGACTCAATATTCTTCTTGCCATTGGAGGGCAATCATGTTGCAGCCTGAGATCAACATACCCTCTACACTTATCATCAGTGGAGAGGAGGACAACGTGGGATATGCGTTCTTGCCTATCATGTTCATTTATTCAGCCCACCTACATTTCTGGAGAACAAGGTGGAGGATATTTTTCATGAGTTACCATGTTGTAGGGTGACTCACTTCATTTGGATGATAGCATGGATGAGGGAGGCAATCATTCATGATTATGATAATCACTCCTACTTGGTGGAGGCCATGAGACAACAGGAAAGTTTCCATTCACACTTTCCACCTTTGATTGATGTATACCATTTGGTTTTGCACACTTGGGAGGAAACATTGGATTACAATTTATTTGTAGATTCTCTTGACGCAGTGATGGAGGCTATTGATGGGAGGCCACATGAGGAGGAGGGGAGGAATTTTTCTCTCCTTATACATTTTCTTGATCATGACAAGCAAATATTTTTAGAGGGGAGGACTGTAATGTTCCAAAATTTTAGCCTTAAAGCTAAATGGAACATCAGAGTTAGCAGCATCTTTAGCCAGTAAATAAATGGGTAGAAAAGCCCATAAGTCTCCTAAGGAGGATTAAAACACTCCAAGTATGAAAGGGGAAACTCTTTCTAGCTTAATAAAACACCTCCATGTGTGAACAGAGATAAAATCAAGCTAGTTCAGTCCACTTTTACTAAGTCAACAATGCAGTTGTGGAGGAGGAGGAATCCAAGGAGGAATAACACAGTTTTGGAGGGAGATGTATCTTTGGATAGAGATGACCTAATTGAGTGGGGCCAAGGGAAAGAAAACTAATATTTTATATAAGGAAGAGGATGGAAGCATTATTATTCATGTTTTAGATTTCTATTCTTGTCTACCAAGACTTGTTGCTGCCTTTGCTGCTTAGCAGGGTTGCAGTGCTGTTTAGCACTGGGTGTTCCCGAGCGGGAATCCAACCTCTCTCCTTGAGGAGCATCATTGGGAGAGTTTATATTCATAATTCCAAATATTTTTTTTAGGAAAAGCTTCAGCCTACTTCATCAGCACATTTTTTGCTGGAGATTGTGCAGTGTTGCTGGGTGCAGCAGTGGAAGGGATTGGAATTCCGGTTTCCGAGCTAGTTTCTCATTGGAGGAAGATTTCCTTCACTTGAGGGACATGTTTGGAGAGCTATAGAGCTGATTTAAGACCTGTGGTATCATACCACACATTTCCCATACATTCCAGCGTTGTTCCAGCTAGGGAATGCATTATTTTGGAGGCAGTACTCAGTGCATGGTTTGGTGGCTCCGTTGCAGTGTTTCCTTGTGATTGAGAGGTTCATCCTTTCATGGGAGGAAGCCCTTGAGGGATCTACATCATATCATACATATCTCAGTATTATACACTCATATGCTTTAGTGCTTCAGTGGTGATTCATTAAATTTCCGAATCTCACATTTTGTATGCAGAGTGTCTGACAAGAAACCCTTGTCAGTTTCTTTTGTATTTTGTATAAGGAGAATAGATCTCAGTTATTAAAGAATATTTGATTAATATATGAGTAGATATATTTTTCTTCTATTTTCTAAGTGTAAACCCTCTCTTAGACTGCGCAGTCCCTTATGCAGCAACTCCGGTATTTTGCAGTCTTGGGGTTTTAACACATTTTGGCAATCCTAGGTGTGGGAGACCTGTTTAACCCACCTAGATTGATTTGTTTCAGCTAAATTCTTGGATTTAGGTTGTATATTGATTAATTTATGGGATCCAAGGGTCCATTTCAGTATTTTATTGCAAATATTTTTGGAAATGTTTTTTTAGTGCATGATTCATGAGTTGTTCCAGATTTGGAATATTAAATTTGTCTTGTTAGGACTAAACATTTTTGTGGGGATAAAAAGTGAGCGGTGATGCATTGCATCCCATGGATAATCTGGCTCCATCATGGTCTTGAGGATGTCCTCATCTTAATGGAATAGGGATCCTAAAGTGGGTTGATTCTACACAAGGATGTGTAGAAGAGGTTCATTATGCACGAAGCTAGTTGATAGACATGAAAAGGTTTCCATCGTTGGCGTGGTGGAACTAGATGCAGTCGACAAAGTACGAACAGATTGGGTTTGCACTGTCGTAGGTACAACTACTCTCATAGTTGCACCTGACTCGACACCTATGGCAAATGAGCAGGCAATTCGATTCATAGTTCCGATACATGATGATATGAATCGTATAAGGTGTATCGTGTCATCGGAGTTTTGTGGGGGAAGAATTTTCGTGATGGGAGCTTGCGTGAGCGCAAGGCTATATCCTTTGTTAGGATGGTCAATTTCTGGCAGGTGGAAATTGTGTATGGTACAGAGGCACCTAAATTTTTCCATTAGCGGGCACGCCTCTGGTTCATGTTTATGGCCAGTGAAAATGGTGCATGGTACCATTGTGCCAACTGAGTAGATTGTGTGGCATTCAACACTACTCCTCGTCCCAAAAGTGGATGCTCGAAAGGGATCAGATGTAGAGTAGGAGGACTTCTACTTCCATTTCCAAGTTTTTGGCATGGGTATGTCTCACTCTCTTGAGGAGTGTAGACTTAATTCTGCTCTTGCCACTCTAAGCTTCGGAAGATGATCAAATTTTATTGTATGATGGAAGTGTGAACAAATCCGGAAATAGTTGTGTGTGATCTTATCTTGGTTAGCGAGATGTCTTTGCGGGAGAGAAGAGACTATGCGAAAGTTATTTGCGAGGTGCTTCAATTATTTGCACTGATTGACCCAGTGGCTGATCAAGTCACATAACCCACATGTTATCCTAGGTTGAACCTAGTTCATGATTGGTTGGCATGCCTTCCTAGCTTGCCCCTTATAATGACCTTGGTATGGAGTGGACTTCCTGGGGGTGTTCTGCCTTCCATATTGGTTGAGAATATCCTCATGTTTCTTCTCTAATATATGTATCATGTCAATTAGAGGAAGTACTCATGGGATATAAGTACATATCTGCTCATGGTTATTGCCCCGACACACTTGGAAAAACATCCTAGATATGGGGTTCTCATCCTGCTCACTTGATGGCGTGACTGGGTACCAGTGGCATAGCACTTCTAGGTTAAGGCAAGTGTTGACCATATGATTGGGTGTTTTACACAACGCACATGTTGGTCTTCTCTACAGAGGGTGGTTGGGGGTGACTAAGGGTTCCCCAATTGGTCATTTTTCAGCCGATAGAAAGAGGATGGATCTACTTGTCACATCTTCTTGAGTAGTCGAGTTGTTCATGGATTCAGATTCAAAGCCATATTCTTGGGAGAGGCGGACTATGGCTGATCGCAGAATACCCAGTGCTAAGAGAAATCGGGGGATATAATGGCACTGTTCTAAAATGTGGTTGTTAGCACATAAAGGACATGTGAATTGTGCTGCTCACAAACCAACATATTAAACACGCTCTACAGGATACCACATGTGGATAAGTTCCAGGGCTGTGCATTCCTCGATGAAGGTTGTGTTCATCATAGTGTGTAGCATATGATAGGAGGGGGGAAGATGAACGAGAGTCTTTCAGGCAACTGTCATTCCTCCTGCAGGTATAGAATGATGCAAGGTTCATCTCCGCCTGACTAGATGGAGGGATCCTCTTGATAGGATTTCTCAATGGAATGTAAAGCATCCCTATATTGTGGTATCTCTAGGAAATTATGGGTATAGTGGCCATAATTTCTGCAGATAGCATACCTTGCCTTGACTTTTTGTGGTAGGTTCCTTTTTACGGGAACCTGTTTCTGAGCTGTCTACTGCAGAGCTAAGGAGTGATTTAGTTCATCCAGCTCTGGGCAGATGTGGGTAGGGTGGCCTACTACGTCACATATGGTGCAGGGTGGTGATTCCTGTTGCGAGGTGGGATTCTCCACCTTCTTTCCCTTTTTATTAGTGTTCTTGGTCGTAATCATCGGTTTTACGGTAGGAATTTCTTGCACAGGGATGTTTGCGATAGTCTCCTGAATGGGTGGGGCCTCCTCGGGATTGAATGGGACTAACCCTGTAGAGGTGATTTTTTTGGCTCCCATCCCAATAGGTGGGACCAGGTACCAAACTGGGATTGTAAAAGATACGTTTGGTAACAACACGATGGCTAAGACTTGCTGGGATATAAAACCAGCTGAGGGATAGAGAAAAGGAGTTTGGCAGGTGGCGTAGGGTAGAGAGGATGTTGTGGCTGAGGTCTCGGTGTAATTACTTCTCATCTTGGTGTATTGATTGGATTCGGTGTTGGATGAGGACATCATGCACACCAGAGCCTTTGTGACATCAGGTGATGATTCAGGTATAACAGGGGGATCTCCTAGGAATGACCCTAGGATGGATGATGGTTTGAACTGGCCAGAGCCATATTCCTAGTACCGTGTAAGTGTCTTGTAAGATGTGTCTACATAGGTTAAAATGGCATCCGTATTTTTTAGGGATCGCTTTTCATTGTGTGTCAATTAGTCGACTGTAATGATGCGGTCCTCATGGGGGAACATCATAGTCCAGAAGATGGAGGAGGTTATGGCTGACATGGTGTACATATAACTTTGGCCAAGGAGTATATTGTAATCCAATTGAGTATCCAAGACTTCAATGTCTATAAGGACCGTCTTGTCGGCTAAGCAGATCGAAATTTTTTGGTAGAGGCAGACGGGAGTTGAAGGACGTCCATCGTATGCTCTAAGCATGATTTCGTATGGCTTTAGTTCACGAGACCCTAACTTCTGGCATACGTTCTTTGACATGATGCATGTGGATGCACCCTCGTCAATGATACATCAGTGAATGGTGATGTTTTGAACCGAAACCACTATCTAAAAGGAGACCATCGAGGGAATCCTAGGGGTGGCTTTGTCTAAATCAAAATCCATCAGGTGCAAATCAGGAGGGTCAATGATTCCTAATGCTGAAAGTAAGGCTTTCCTTTGCTTTGGGCATGATTGTAATACCTTCAAAGTTGACATGGCGGCGGGAGATTGAGCTAGATCATCCATAATGCTATAGTTATGGGCTACTTTGGAATGGTTTCCTACCCGCCTAGTTGGTCCCTTAGCCATTTTTGGAAAAGGTTCAATAGGCATTTTTTATATGGTCAAAGGTGTTTTTGGTGCACTTTTACTAGCCCCTGACGAATTGGTGTCTAGTGGGGTATCATAATTTCATTTCTGTGTCTGAAAAAAACATTTCTTTGCCAGTCATGAGGATTTGATGGTTTTTTTTTTCTTTTCCCAAAATCTTCGAGAGTTTTTTACTGTTGCTGAGTGCTAACTGTCCCTTGATGGGGGAAAGGCTCTTGCATGACTGTTGTCTACTGTGAGGATCCCCCCTGCCCATGGTTACCTTGTAGCTTCTTCAGCTCAGGGAGGTCAGGACAATGGTGAGTGTAATGGCCATACTCACTGCATATTGAACAAGAGTGGTTCATCCGCAGGTTCGCCCTCTTGTTCTGCCTTTGGGGATTGCTTGGCTTTTGGTTCTGATTTCGGTTGGAGTTTTCTCCAGCCTGAGATCGTGGAGGGCATTGTTGATCCCCCCCCCCCCCCTATCTAGGATTTCCTTTAGGCTTGTTTTTTCCTTTTTTCTTAGCCGCGTTAGGAGGATAATTTGGATTCTTCTGATTGTATGGTTGGCGCGGTTGGACTTGGAAAGGTTGCACAAATTTTACCTGTGAATTATTCTGCATGGGTGGATTTTGTGTTGGGGACTAGGAATATTGCAGTCCTTATCCCTAGTTTATGAATGTTTTTTTGGGGGGAGCTCTTCTGTCAACATGTATAGCTGTGTACTGGGTCCCCTGAGCCAGAGGATATGGACCTCCCTACTGATGGTGGTACGATGACGCCCTATTAGTCACATTTTGCGAAGGTGCATGATGAATTTGGTAGGCAGGTTGTGGTATGTTCTGGGTAGAATCATATGCGTAACCGTGGTATGGAACATTGTTGCTTAGGTGATTTTGGGTCAATGACCCAATAAAACCGTCCGCAGAGTTCGATGTGCCTGGAAATTCTTTATAATTTTGTAGGCACGGGGCGTTAGGCAGGATATTGTAAATATATCATGACTGCATATAGATTAGCTTGAGTTGTTTGGCCTTACTGATGGCGTTCTCTTCGGATATGGGATTTTTTTGTGCCACATCCTTTGAAATCTTTGTGGTTAGAGTTTTTAGGAAAAAGTCTAACAAATCTCGATCGTCAAGTTTAGCTTTGCACAAAATACGACGCTGCCGTCATTCGTGGAGATGGTCCGAGATATGGACAACTGGTGTTTTCCTAAAGTGGGTCATTAATTCCATTCCAGAATCGTGGTGGATGGGTAGCTGAAAATAGGTCAGGAATGCAGTAGCGAGGGTGCTAAAGGTTCCATGTGTAGCAGATGGCTACTCCACATACCATTTCGCGGCTATTCAGGTTAGGGTGCATTGAAATAGTCTCAGCCAAATAGTATCGTCAATGATGTTGTTCGACAAACACCACAGGTGAAAAGTCGTAACATGATTTCTGGTCTTATGATTGATTTCCTTCAAACTTTGGAATGTCTAAATGGAGCTTCGTGGGCATGGGTGGTCATGTAGGGTTGTGCATAATGGGGTCGTTTGTTAACTTGTTTAAACCTGGTAAATTTAATGAAGCTAATAAAGGTGATTGTGTGTTGGTAGCCATTGCACCCTGTGAAAAAACAAAGTTCCAGTTAGGTATAGGGTTTGTCTGTGACCTACCCTATTGTGAGTTCACTTGGCTTCCCAAAAGGGTAGCACTTCTTTGTCCCGTAGGGGTTGTGGGAGGAGTGGTCTGCGGTGACCCTGTGGGGGTGTTCACCAGTGTGGCATTGGGTGACTGACTAGGTTTTCCAACTAATGATGCCCTAGTAAAGGATGAACCAATAAGGGTGGTAGTGTTTCGTCTTTGATGCCTAAATGACGAATGACTTGGAATCCCTCCTGGTAATGGGGGGAGGTCCAAAAGATGTCTAGACCGACGAGGTTTCATTGGGTCCATTCTGGCATCAACTAAGTATGGTTTTGGAAACATTTGAGAGGATAGAGATTACAATCAAAGAAAAAATCTGATCTCATACATAAAACAAAGTGAAAATAAAAGATAAGTTTTCCCTTTAGTTTAATCCTATGTGACCAGTCAATCAAAAAATATGTTTTTTTGTTGTTTTTGCGTATGATACTCAAATCATAGAATACCTACTTGTCCTCACATGCTCAAATGTAACTGGGCCTTGAGAATATATATTAATAATGATGGCATAACGTCCCGAAAGAACAGGCGACGCCCCCAGTCAACCGAAGAAAATCGACCAAGGTAAGGGTAGAGGATCAAGTGCTACCTACACCATCACCTATAGGGAAGGATGCCCTAGTTTTGGCCACTAAGTATCGTCGTCCCATGTGAGCATTCGAGTCTTGAGATTTTTGGTAATTTAGCTACCAGTACCGAGTATTAGATGGGTCAGGTAGCCCTGAATAATACCGCACGCACTGGGCCTAAGCTTAACCCCTTCTGAATTGGGTCCATGTGGCGCTCGAGTTTTCTTTTCCGTGGGTGGATAGACGGATTTAAAAGTTCCCTAAAAAGTCAACTTCTATGTTTCAAGATGTAAACTAACCAAGGCGGCTTATTGGATGCCTACCCCCTTGGTCCTAACTTAAACTATAAATTCTCTTGTGGCCCCTGTGCGAAGAGTTTAATGAGTTTAGTTATGTTAGTTTTAGGTGGATTTGATTCACTTAAGCTGTGAATGTGTGTGAGAAAGAACTGAACAAGAACATATTTTGAACATGTGGATATGTGGTGACCCTTTTCAAAATCTCCTATTTAAACTATGTTTGGTTGTTCCTTTCTCAAAAGCAAAACATGTGCGGATGTGGGTCTCTTACAATGTTTCTTAGTTAATCTAAATGATCAACTACATGGATATGGAAAATTATCATCAGAGAGTGTTCATATGCTTTCCTAGGATCACCCAAGGGTGCAAAGGCATCAGAGACTACTTTCTCTCTAAGGATAATTCTATCCTGGTCCTGAATCCTAGTGCCAAAAATTGAACTAAAATTGGTGACTTTTAAACTAGGAAAATGAAAAATATTTAGCTAAGAATGCATGGACTTGGGCCACTTACTTTGGCTAATTACCTATGTATTTTTTGGTGCTTAAATTTTCAAAACATAAATTATTTCAAAATGCAAGTTAATTTCCCCCTACTTAAACTATGTGTTCGTGTTGTGAAAATAAACTTGATGTTTATAAAAAATAACACCTAAACTACTAAAACACAACCAAGAGTGAGATTTAACAAGTCCTGGGACACCTCAAACAGTGTTGAAATATTCTTATGGGACTCCAGTCACTTTACAAACAATAAATGAAGGGAAATGGCATATATTCTCTGCCTCTAGTTTCTGCGCGCAAAAGGCTCACACAGGCGTGACGTCTGCGCATAGGTCACTGCTGAACATAGGCGGTTGAGCGCATTTGTCTATGAAAAAGCCAGGCGATTTTCTTGCAAAGAAATTTTGGGAGCTTCTGAGCTTCAACCTCTCACTAAGAGTGAATAGGTAGTGAAGGAGAGAAAAGGGGCAGTTCCAGCCAAAATCCAAAGCAAATAAAAAGGTCTCTGCAAAAAGGCACAACCACATAAACTTGGAAATAAAATTAGTGGAGTCGCCAATCCTGTGTAGGTGGATTTGGCACGCAAGTGTACCAAATCGCACCTACTTAAGAGGACTGGTTTTTTCCTCTTACGTTCCCACTTGCCAAGGGGCCCTTAGAACTAGGGAGTTCTAATACCTTATGCAAGGATGTCTTTACTTCCGAGCTACCTTGGCGCAAAGTCCCTCTCTCTCCTCCGAAGGATTGGAGTTGTTGGATGGCCAACAGCTAAATCCCCTCTATCTCTACTTTGGATCACACACTACTGGATTGCTTGGGGAAATTCTGGCCAGCATAAAAATGTGTTCTCCCTTTTTTAATCTCTTGGTGGCCTTTTATAGGAGAATTCAAACTCTCCTTCCCTCTCTTGGTACATTGATGGATGGTGAACCAAGAGAGGAGGGTGACTCTATTGTGTGCCACATTATTCCATTGTGTTCTCCCTTGAGGTCCTAAGGAGGCTTGGGTAGCTATCCTTAGGCAGCCTCAAGTGTGGGATCAATTTCCTGGAGTGTGCCTTGTGATCCCAGAAAGTGACTTCTGCCAAAGGCGTGCCTATCGAAGAAAAGTGTGTGAAAAGATGCATTTTTCTAGTTTCTTCAGTGCGCAACTTGATTTGTCTTCTGGACCTGAGAGATTTTTTTAATTCATTAGATCCTCTAATGTGCCTCGACCCTGTAAATCCTTCTTCCTAACATTTAATAATGTAGTATTTTCTTGTCCTATTTTCCAGTGATAACATTCACGAATCAGAACTGATCACCCAATGCATTTGAGAGCTATCTTTCTATGTTGTAGACACTACAAAATACACCTCAATCCACATAAATGTGTGATTGTTTTGGTTCTGGTTGTTTGCTAGGATTTATTATCTCAAAAGAAGGAATTCGAATTGAGGCACTAATGGTCCATGCTATTCTTGATTTTCCTGCGCCATCCAATTTGCTTCAGTTACATAAACTCCAGGGAAAGGCTTACTTCCTAAGGAGGTTCATACCCAACTACGCTGAAATGGGTAAAGGATTTACTCGGCTCTTGAAAAAGGGGATTCCATTCTATTGGGATAAGGTTGCGCAAGCTTCTTTTGATGTTTTAAAGGATACACTTATTCGAGCATCATTAATGTATCCCCCCAATTATCAGAGTAATTATTTCTTATATATTGTCGCAGCTGATATGACCATTGCTATGGTATTGGTCCAAGTAGAAAATGGGATAGAAAATTTGATCTATTATTTGATTCGTAATCTCAATGATATGGAAGTGAAGTATTCATATGTAGAAAATATTTCCCTGGTGGCTGTTCAAGTTTTCCAAAGATTTTGCCACTATATCCTGTTCCAGATGACCATTTTCATTTCGGATTACAACCCCATGACTTTCATATTATCACGTCAATTGCTGGGGGGAAATTATTAAAAATGTATTATCATTTTGTAAAAGTTTGATTTGGAATTCATCAAATCCAAGTCAAAGAAGTCTTTAGTTTTGGCTGAGCTTCTCTAAGACCTTCCCTCTAATAGTACTGCTACTACATCAGAACCATCTATTCCTGATGATTCTTCGTTTCTGATCAAATCATCTAATCCTTAGTATGGGGATTTTATCATTTCTCTCCAAACACATAATTTTCGACCTGATACCTCTCGCTCTCACCAGCAACATATTTGATACCAAGCCAAAGATTATATGATCGTCGGTGATACACTTTATCATCATGGTGTCGATACCATTTTAAGGAGGTTCCTCACTCATGAGGAGGACGAAAAGGTTTTAAATGATTGTCATATTGGGGCCTGTGGTGGACACTTGTTTGGATACACTACCACAAAGAATATTCTCCGCATTGGTTACTTTTTTCCTACCATATTTCGCGACTGCATCCCTGTTGTCAGAAGCTGTCATGCGTGCTAGATATTTGATCGTAAAATTCACAAACCGACAATGTTGATGCATCATGTTATCTTTGTGGGTCCATTTGAAAAATGGGGTATTGACTTCATGACCTGTAACCCTCTGTTGTGTAGGTAAATCCCCTCTGCGGACAAAGGAAATCCCTCTAGCCCTAGGGTGGGTCTAGCAGCAAGAGGACATGATAATGCGTCAATTCCTAGTTAATGAATGAAACTAAGTCTGGATAGATGTCCTACCTTGGATCTAACGCAGTTGTCGTAGTTGTGGCAGAAGTCTCTTGATCTTCATCCTGACACGTCGCGGTCCTTCAGCAGTGGTACCCAGGTGCCTGCACAAGGATCAGAGAATGAAAGCAGCATACAAAATAATATTTGTATTTATAACTATCTAATTGGTCAAGGATAATTAAATGCATTGCACAAGATTACCATATCAAACACAAGATGGGAACCAAAACATTAGTCATGTATTAATTGAGAGAAAGAAAGAGATTACAACCAAATGAGCCTTAACGTCACAACCTCCTTCAATGGGTTCATTCCAATGCATCTCAAGCATTCACCGGGGAATTGGACTTGGCGAGTAAATTAGCCTAGACTCTCTCTTGACAAGGGGTCTCTCTCTGTTCTATCTCACACCAGCTTATTCAGACCTTTTCATCTATTCAACCATTTCAGCTATTATACAAAATGTTCAGCTAACTGCACTTATGTGAGAGAGATGTATTTATAGAATAGGAGGAGGAGGTTGGGATCCCTCAAATGGTGGAAGGGAGGCCTTATCCTTTGGGTGGTTTCCCAAAAGTAGGGAACAAGAAGCCAAAGGAATATGTTTGACATTATTTAGTCGAATAACCCATGCTAACTCGCTCATTAATTATTTGGCAATGGAAACTTTGCTTCTATATTAAAAAAACTTTCCAAAAACAGCTCGGCATGGGCAGTCCACTGAGACAGTGCGCCAATGGGTGCGGGGCCCAGTGCTAATTTCTCTTATTGGCGTGAGGCCATAACTTCCTGCCAGCGCCAACCCAAAATCATGTGTTTTTTATGGTATTTTCCAGGAATAGTCAATAGAGGAAACATTATTTTCATGGCAAGGGATGCAATGACACTTTTTGCAAGGCATGACACTATACAGAATTCAAAGAAATAGTCCTCCAATGTGCGGGATGGGGATTGCAGGGATGGTGAGAAAATGTTGTGTAACAGATGCCCCCTAAAGCATGAGGTTCAAGAGAGAGGGAGGAGTGAAATGATTTACGAGAACGCGTTAAAACCAAAAATCGCCATCGAAAGACCTACAATTATAAATAAAACTGATATCTCAGATACATGAACATGTGGCATGGGTGAAACCATCCATAATAGAGTACATATAAAACTGAGATCCGAGGTATGGACGCAGCCATCCAATAGTAAGGATCAACAAATATACTCAGGTATGGTCGCAACCATCCAATCAAAAGAGTCATGTATATAGTCATGATAAACTAAAATAATCACACAGCCTGGATTTCATCAAACAAAACCTAGGGTCTTGTGCTCCATATCGACCCGAACAAGTACAAATTCAAGCATGCGAATATGTGAGCTGAAGTCGAACATGAAATAAAGTCACCTGATTACTAGCCAATCGTGAAAGTTGTTAACAAGCATGATAGAAACCACCAATAATGACAATGGCTCTCAAGGTACAACAAGTACAATCCACAGAATGTGAAGAGTGATCTAGCATTGAACACCTGCATAATCACTCAATCGAAGGCCAATGATGAGGACCTGTTGTCGAATGTGAATAAATTACCATTGAGGCATGCAAGCTCCAAGGTACTGGAAGGGAATCTATAGATCAACTTCCTGAATAAGGAGTTGAAGTAAAAAATAAGTGACCTGGTCGAAGGAGGGTCATAATGTTTCCCACATCATCGACACGAGACAGAGGAATATGATGATAGTGAATCAGGACCAAAAGAGGATCAGAGGGAGGTTGAAAACTGCAAACAAAAACTTCTCTTGAACATATCAGTTACATGACTCTGGACTTGGAATTATTTTACATCAAGGGATCTGAGGTCATGATTACATAGAAAAGAGTAGATGAGAGGTCAAAAGAGATTACCCAAAACCATGGAGGTAAAAATGGCAAAATTAGATGTCCCCAACCTAACACAAATGCATATGAGTGTCATGTTCAAGAGCGACATAATGCTGACACGACTTAGAACTAGTTCCATTTTTTCCCACCATTGTTGGCGAGTACCCCAATTGTTTTTGGAAAACAAGCTTTAAGGGAATAGCATATACTTGTCATGTAAGTTTTTCCTTTGGACAAATCCATCCTAGTATATTTTACGAGCCCTAGGAAGGAGGAACTCGATTGCGTCATGGTGATGGTTTCCGATGTCATTTAGGTTTTAATGAGTCTGACAAAGGAAGAACTCGACATATTTTCATGTTTAGAGAGTTTGAAAAGAAGCAGAAAATAAAACTCCAGCAGTCCCTTTTCGTAGGTAGTCTCACAGATCTGAAAAGGTAGAAAACTGTGTCTGAGAGAACCTCTTAGTCGTGATAGGCTAAGGTATTCCTTTTTCATAAATAATCTATCCCAACCCGAAAAAGGAGTAAACATATACTGGGTAGATATAGTTTCACATCCATTTAAAGATTTCAAAAAGACAAGAGCCTTGGAAATATTTTCAATTTTTGAGAGTCAGAAAAGAGCTGAAAGATGACTCCAACAATGGCTTTTTCGTGTTTTTACTGCATCCAAAAAAAGTATAAAATACAACTCGTTACTTCATCGTCGTCACGTTGAGCACCTGTCACTGCACAAGAGACACATGCAAAACCCATTTTTCGAAATAATGTATCAAAATAATCGAAAAATATGCTTTAAAACCTAATTAGGGTTTCGAAAAGTTATAAAATGCCAAAAATGGTAAAAAATAAATTAATTTTCACTTTTACCTCTTGTGAGAAATTTTTTACCCTTTTTCACTGTGATTTTGCGGAGTTGACAACGGGAAATCCGGAAGGCCAATCATGAATTTGTTTGTTCCAGGTAAGAACTCACATCCTTCCCTGCATTTTGATAGCATTTTCATTACCTGCAACCCAATTTTGTAAATGTATGGGGTGTTGTGGTCCCATGATTTGGCAGATTGACGGACCAAATGACGAAGTAACATCAAACCAATCTTTGGAGCCCTAGGACCTAGCCTTCCTGGACTAAGAGAGGGCTCTCTCTAATGAAGCAAAGGATGTGAGATTGTTCGCTTAGTTTTTTTAGATTTTAGGCTAGTTGTTAAGTGTGTTTGTTTGTTTGTTTTTCAGTTGTTTGGAGGTAAAACTGATGAAGTGGATCAAAATAGAACAAGAAAATGAGATCAACTGGGTTATGGGGTCAAAATCAAGCCAAGGATGTCAAAACAATGGGTAGGGTGTACTGCAGGGTCGATTTAGTATAGTGAATGGATATTTCAGGTGGTTTATGAAGTGAAATGAACATCAAGTTGTGCAAGACAAAGAGATTTTAGGCATAAGTAGTTTAAAAGCAAAGCATTCATGTGGTAGGGCTAACCATTAATCACTATGAAAGAAACTCAAACTGATAGATGCAGAAAATTGACAATAAGGTGATGCATAGAAGTATAAGACCCTCTAACTTTGGGAAAATCACCTTTAGTGGTTGAGAACACATGTGAGACAAACCAACAGCTCAAAATGTGGAAAGGAAACTCCTAAAAAATCACATTCAAACTAATGAGAACTTTGAAATGAGTCTGCAAGTGTAGGTAGAGGGCAAGATCAAAACAAGACCTCTCTGATTTAAACTAGACAGTCAATACTTCAAAGGAGATTTCACTAATGAGGTTTAAACAACTATGAGTAAGCATGGCATACCATGAATCAAACAAGATAGCATGTCATAATAATCATTAAGGAAATAAACAACAAGTTCTTACTGGACCAAAGGGAAGTTAAGAATCCTTTGACATGACCAAGAAGGATGAAAACATAGAAGCTGCAATGAATCAGGAAATTTGATGTGCCTCCGTGGGCATACCTCAAACTATTCTTTACTGACCTATAGCAAGCAAGAAGCATGGATACATCTGTGAAAAAATAAGAAAAAATAACTGAAAAGAAGCACAATACCATTTACCAAGCCATGGAATCCTGCACATAGATCCTCTCCATCATCTAGGCAAGCAAGTCAAGCTATCCACTCCATAAAACAAGTCTGATCATCAAAAATCATAGCATATATTGCTCTAAGCTCAGTCAAGTTCTTAAGCTCTTCAAAAATCCAACTTGCTACTAAAATATTCAACCAACAATATTACAATGACTCTCCATGAGTTATATAGAAAATGAGAAGATAAGCTTCACAAAACTGACTAGAAGCTCATTGGCCTAATACAAATATCTGATTTTGTCCTTGAGGCTTTGCAAAGCCTAAGGCACAAAATATCTTCAAAAATATCTTAAACAACCTAAAATGGTAAAAATATTGACTTTTAATCACTGTCATGAAGTTAAAAATAGCTAAACACACATTTGGATGGGCAAATTCAGAAAACTGGTTTTTAGACAAAATGCTACAGGAGCGTAGCAGAAAAAGAAGCCTGTTTTGAAAACAACTTTTGAGGGACTTCCCGATGTCAAAATGAGGCCCGTGATAGCTTGTTGGAAAGCCCCGGATGTCTAGTTTCTAGAAATACTTGATTTTTCTCCAACTTATCTATGAAATTCTGTCAAAAAGTGGACTGAGTGAAAAAAACCTAGGAGGGTCTCATCTGCTAATATGTGAGGCAGAAAGGTAAAATCTGACCTTTTTTTGCCTCTTTGGGGGACCAAAACACCTCCTTTTGATTTTAAAATTTATGAGTAGCTGCCCCCAAATTTAATCCATCCCAAAAAATGACTTTCATGTGCTGAGGATGCTCCTAGCACTCATGGCAGCGCCTAGAAAAATGTGCATTTAGGGCCAAAAAACACAAAAAACAAGATCATGTCAAAATTTTCTCAATTTTGGTGAGAAAGCCCCTTATGGGTTCTTAGATGCATGCAAGGAAGCTGAGGCCAATATTTCAAGCCTAGATATGCCTTTTTCCACTTTTTCCACCGGGCGTCTCCTTGGGCAGTTTTGAGTTTGGCTCACTGTTTTGTGCTTGTTTGTCATCAATCTGACTGCCTTCATCTTCTTTTTTGCATGTTGCCACTATATTCATTGTTTTCCTCACTTTTCCCTCATTTTCCTTATTTTGAGGCATTTTTCTTTTGATACCCTTCACTAGCTTGTTGAGCCCCAAAGATGTCCTTCTTTTCCACCACATTTCACTTCATTTCCTTTGTCCCTCATCAATTACAGGCTTGAATGATCAATAGGATTGATTAGGATTACTTTAAGAATGTATATAATGAATAAATTGCTATGTTTTCATGATTTTGTTGTTGTAGTAATTTTTAACTAAACTCGGCTACAGAACGCAGTCATTCTGTAGTCAGTCACCTATTCTACAGCTATCTTCATGTTCACGCAGGTTCCAGGTGTCACCTCAAGGAAAAACGCATATGGTCATATTCCACATCACTCCCCCATCATTTCTTGCTCTCCATGAAGTCTGAGCTCGAGTCTACAGGTGGTTATGCACGTGGGAAACCAAAACTAGGAGATAGACTTCTAATAGGACAAGGACTGTACAGATGTCCTTAATCATAGTACGAGACCACCACCAGAGTTCTAGTTTGATTTTAGTTGGGAAAGACATTTATTCCTATTTTATCTCAAAGACAGTTATGTAATTTTGTTATAAGTATGGCTCGGGAGACCGAGAGACAGTTAGCTAGATTTTGTTTTGTTGATAGATCTCAGAAGACCGTAATACTCTTTTTTTGAAAAATTTCTCCTTTAATGAAAGAAGCATCACTTTATTGCAAGAGATGAGTCAATATTGAGTAGATTTGTGTGCTAATCCGGTGGTAGAGGGCCCCTACTACCTGAGAAGCTTTGTTCATATGGTTTAGATAAGTAACTTAGCCTTGTTTCATTCCTAGTTTAATCAATTTTCTGAACTTTTTGTTTTTTATACTTACATGCAGTGGATGCCACAGTCAGTCTTATCCTTACAAAATATTCCAAAATACCACTAACATTGGATGAGATATAACTGTAGTATTTTAGGAGTTAATTGCATTTTTTTTCCGAAACTTTATGTTTTATGCTCATTTGCATTGAATGATACAACCAGACTTGTTTTTACAAACTATTCCAAAATATCACTCATATTGAACGAGATAGGGCTATAGTATTTCATAGAATTAGTTGCATTTTAGTTCAGTTGAAATACTCCAGAGGTAGATGTCACTCTAGTTTAATTCTGTCACTATAATTCAAGTTTGATAATGGCACTCTAGTTCAACTCTGTTCACTGTATTTCAAGTTAGATTAGTGGCATTCTAGTTCAGTTCTAGTTCAATGTATTTCAAGTTAGGTTAATGGTATTCTAATTTAGTTGTGGTCACTGTGTTTCAAGTTTGATCAATTTCATTCTAGTTCAGTGTTACCCATTGTTCTTTAAGTTGTATTAACTGTCAAAATTAGACTTCACGGCCTTCATTGTTTACAAACTACTCTTGTTCTGACTTTCTATTAATGTATCATCATATGGACAGGAATTAGTGATATCAGTTTAAGGCCTTGATTGTTCTGCAATCTTTTGCAATTTCACAAATAAGCCTTTTCCCAAAAACTATTCTAGAAAATCTCTAACTTTCGAATGAGGCTTAGTAGTGACAAGTTGAGCTACAGAATGGATTAATCTTAGCATTACAAGTTAATTTAGAGTAGAAATCTTATTGTGCTACAAATAATATTTTCCAATTGTGTTCCAATAAACTTCTAGCCATGGATGAGATTCTTTGTAATATTGTAAGATGATTGTTTACTTAGGAGAACCTCATTTGCACTAAACTTGTCCTTTTCTCAAGCTATTCCAACATATTTCTAATGAATGAATTGGATGAGTTCATGTTATCAGTTATTGAGTTCATGTTGTGATTTATTTCCTTGCTATGAGTCATTATCAAGCTTTGCATTTTCTGTTCTTTAGTGCCATACACAGTTTAGAATAGGTTTTGCTTTGTTTTAGTGTAACCATCTACTTCTCTTTACCAACACTTGGTTCTTTTCCTTTTTAACATAAAACCATAAAACCAAAAACATCAGAAAAACACTAAACACAACGTAGTGAGAAACAGATACCTAGGCACATATAATGCACCTCACTTCAGCAGTTTACTAGCCCTGGTTGACAATTTATGACATCAATTTAGGAACACTAAGTTGAGCACACATTTTGGCGTCGTTGCCGGGGAAGTGAAAACTAGGTAGTTTTGTTTCTTACCTCCCAAAAACAATGATATGCATAGAGAAAGAGACTCAAGGGGTAGATTCATAAGAAGCAGAAGCTTGATTCCTAGAACACCACTTGTTTCATCAAGACTAAGAGCCAGCACACCTTCAACTCAAACTCACATTCCATCCTTTACTGATCCTAGACTCTCAGAGGACTTAAGATCAGATATTCCATCAGAAAGACCTTCCACTTCATCCACTGAACCTGTCTTAGAAGAAGATTCAAGGATCCCTGCTAGAGGCACAAACTTTTCCACTTCCACAGAAGAATCAACTATGGCAGAAGAAGGGGGAGGAGGAGTCTTTAATGGAGAGCACACACTATTTCGAGGGGGTAGAGGTAGAGGTAGAGGAGAAGGAGGTAGAGGTGCAGAAGGAGAAGGAGGCAGAGGAATAGGTAGAAGAGAAATGGGAAGCTCTTTTGGGTTTCCTATAGTAGATGAATAAACCAATGCAACTATGAAAAATATTTCACCCTCTGTCCTTCCAAACTTTTATGAAATTAAAACTGAAGATCCTGAAACCTTCCTATTTGAATTTGAAGTCCTATGTAGAACCTATGACTACTTGCAAGATGCTCAAAAACTTAAACTATTCCCTTCAACATTGAAAGGAGCAGCATTAAAATGGTTTATGAGTTTAATCAGAAGTTCTATTAGGACATGGGAAGACATGAAACAAGAATTTCTAGAGAGGTATTTGGATTACTGTATGCCAGTCAACCATAAGGAGGAAGTTTTTAAAATGTTACAAAAAGAGGATGAAAATTTGGAAGATTTGTTGGAGAGGTTTAACTATAACATCAAGAGGGAAAAAATGGAAAACTTAGACCAAGATACCTTGAAATCTCTCTTGTTGAAGACAATTAGGGATGAATGGTTAGATATCCTTAACATGATGGGAAAAGGGGATATATCTCAGCTTACATTACCTAAAATAGCTTAATTATGTATCAACCTTTCAAGAGGGAAATCTAAAACTATAAAAGGACCAAGAGACCCCGCTCTTGCAAGGGCAAGTAAGTCTGCTTCTGGGACAGTAAGTAGGGCAGAAATAGGACATATGCTTGATGAATTCAAATCTGATATCTTATGGAGTCTTAGTGAACAAATAGACACCCTTAAGTTACAAAACAAGCAAAAAGCTGAATCTGATTCCTTAGCAATCTTTTGTCCCAAATGTAGAAAGAAACATGCCTTGAGAGAGTGCCCTTTGGATGCAAAAGTTGTAGAGACTTGTGTAATTTGTTCAGAAAAACATGAGACCAAGATTTGTCCTTCACTTCCTGGTCTTAAAGCTGTTTTTCAAGAAGAAACTCCTACAAGTTCCACAGAATCTCTCAATTTTGTCTCTAGGAGACCTTAGCAAGGACCTCAAACACAAGGATTCCATGATCAACTATATAATCAACCCTTACCAACTTGGAATTCTTGGCAGCAACCTTGGCCCCAATTTCAAAATCAATCACAAACTTGGGCGCAAGGAGCACAAAATCCCTATGGAAGATACTTTTAGTATTACCAATATCCACCATCCTATCCACCATATCCACATTGTCCTCCTCAACAAAATTTTCAACAAAATCCTCAAAATCCACAACATCAAAATCAACCACTTCCATTACCATTTCCTCAGAAAACAAATCAGTTGCCTGCCCAACCCATACCAAACCCCAACAATAAAAATCCTCAGAACTCATACATGATATAAGGCCAACAGTTTCCAACTTATTTGATCACTCCTTTAGACCTTAGTGATGTTCAACTTAGGTCTGGAAGAATACTTGAAAAGAGGAAATCTTCTGTAATCATACAAGAGCAAGACAATTCTGAGGAAGATTCTCTATGGGTAAATAAAAGTCTTGAAGAGAACACAACTTTCCAAGACTCAAACATTGAAAAATCAAAACAAAAAGAACCAATAATTTCAACTCCTATATTAGAGCATCCATCAACATCCACTTCTACACCTCCCTTTCCAGAAAGATTACAAATTGATAGGGGTGTAGAAAAACAAATTATGGTGCCTAATTATGATTTCCTAGATGAGCTGAGAAATGTTTGTATTAAGATCCCATTATTACATGCCATCAAGGAAATTCCAATCTTAGAAAAGACAATAAAGGAGTTGAGCATGAAGAAAATAGGAAGAAGAATAAAAGAGATAAAGAAAATTCAACTGGCAGGAAAAATAGTAGATATCATGATGGGTAAGATTGCTATTCCAAAGTATCTTGACCCAGGAAATCTATTTGTTAAAATTCACATCAATGGAATTGAGATCCAAAACACACTTATTGATTTAGGAGCAGCAATCAATATTATGAGTAGACAAATCATGGATAAACTAAAACTTCCTAATCTTCTTTTTACACCCACATTATTACAATTAGCAGACAGATCTGTGATCAAACCTGATGGGGTAATAGAAGACATTCCAGTGTCCCTAGACTCTTGGGAGTATCCTGTGGATTTTATGATCCTAACTCCTAAGAATAATCTAGGAGGGAATCCTGTTATATTAGGAAGACCTTGGTTAGCTACAGCTGATGCTTTTATTAGTTGTAGATCTGGTGATATGTACATCTCTGATGGTAGTTCAACCAAGAAATTTACCTTGTATCCTCCAGCAAGAACAATTATAGAATTAGATGATACTCAATGGATAGAGGATGAAGAAGACTTACAACCTCTCTTAACAATTTTAGAAATTAGTGAAGATAGCCAGATTCTGAATACCTTGGAAAACTTTGAATCCTCTTTGGAATACAAACATGAACAATTTCAAGAAGAATCCAACATTGAGTTTTTATCATCAAGACAGATGTCTCTTTATTCCATGGATAAATTTGGCAGCTCTACAATTGAGATATTTCCAGGCAAAACTTTAAACATAAACAAGAACCTAGAGAAATCTCAACAAGAAGAGTTAGTCAAGATATTACAGAGACATTCTTCTGCATATGCATGGGAGTACACTAACATGAAAGAGATAAACCCTAAGACTTGCACTCATCACATCTACATAGAGGAAAATTGTAAACCAATTAGACAACCTCAGAGAAGGATGAATCCAAATCTTAGGGAGATTGTTAAAGAAGAATTGTAGAAATTGTTAAATGTTAACTTTATCTATCCCATTTCAGATAGTCAGTGGGTTTCTCCTTTGGTAATTGTGCCAAAGAAAAATGGTAAATGGAGGGTATGTATTGACTACCATGAATTAAACAAAGCTACTCTTAAAGATCATTTTCCCTTACCTTTTATAGATAAGGTATTAGATACATTAGCTGGCAAGAAGTACTTCTCATTTTTAGATGGGTTTAGTGGTTATAATCAAATCCAAGTAGCACTTGAAGATCAAGACAAAACCACATTTACCTGTCCTTGGGGTACCTATGCTTACCGAGTATTGCCATTTGGATTATGCAATGCACCTGCAACATTTCAAAGGGCAGTACTAGGAATATTTTCAAATCTAATACATGATTGCGTAGAGGTATATATGGATGATTTCACAGTTTATGGAAACACATTTGAAGAATCTTTAACAAACTTGGAAAAAGTCTTAAAGAGATGTAAAGAAGCAAATCTTTCACTTAGTCATGAGAAGTGTTTTATGATGTTTACTGAAGGAATTGTTTTAGGACATCACATTTTAGGGGATGGGATTGGAGTTGATGAGTCAAAAGTTGAAGTCATATCTAACTTATCTATTCCAAGTTGTCAAAAATATGTTAGGATTTTTCTAGGATTTACAGGATATTATCGAAGGTTTATAGAAAAATTCACCAAGATAGCATCTCCACTTTTCAAATTACTTACCAAAGACTGTGAATTCAAGTGGAATCCTGATTGCCAGTTACCCTTTGAGACCCTGAAAACAAAAATCTCTGAAGCACCTCTTTTAAGGGGACCTAACTGGAAGTTACCTTTTCATATTTCAACAGATGCCTCAGATACAGCTCTAGGAGCAGTATTGGGACAAAAAGACTTGATTCCTTATGCCATCTATTATACAAGTAAAAATTTGACTCCTTCAGAGTTAAACTATACTGTAACTGAAAAAGAGTTTTTAGTTGTTGTTCATGCCATAAACAAATTCAAACACTATATAACAGGCTACGAAACTTTTTTCACACAGATCACTCTATAATTAGATATCTAATGAACAAATCAATTAATAATGGTAGAGTCATAAGATGGTTATTGCTTTTACAGGAATTCAACATTACCATTCTAGATAGGCCAGGAAAACAAAACACAGTAGTTGATTTCCTATCTAGACTCCAAAACATCAAAGACAATACTCCAGTTGAAGATCAATTCCCTAATGAATATCTTTTTGCAATTTCTACTCAGACTCCTTGGTTTGCTAACATTGCTAATTATTTAGTTTCAGGGAAATTTCCTTCAATAATGAATGCAAGAGACAAAAGAAAGATCATTTATGATAGTGCAAAATATTCATGGGTTGCTAATGAGTTATACAAAACAGGTCCAGATTTTATCATTAGGAGATGTGTTCGGGAAGATGAGATGCTTGAGATCCTCAAGGCATGTCATGATGAACCTTGTGGCGGACACTTTGCTGATAAAAGGACAGCTTATAAGATCCTTCATTTAGGATATTATTGGCCATCCATTTTTAAAGATGCTAAAGAGTATGTCAAATGGTGTGACAATTGCCAAAGGGTAGGGAAACCTTCTCCTTCAGGTGAGATGCCATTGCAGCCTCAGGTACATATTGAACCTTTTGAAAAATGGGCTTTAGATTTTGTAGGACCTATTAGTCCTCCATCAAGACAAAAGAAATATATATTAGTTTGCACTGATTATGTTACCAAATGGGTATAGGCCAAACCATTATTTTATGCTACTGAAGCATCTGTAGTTGATTTTATTTTTGAGGATATTTTTACTCGTTTTGGTGTCCCAAGGGAAATTGTTACAGATCAAGGAGCTCAATTTACATTAAAGCTAGTGGAAAAAATGATGGAGAGGTACAAAATCAGACACAGAAAATCTACTCCCTATCATCCACAAGCAAATGGTCAAGTGGAATCTACCAATAAAGTCATTGAAGGGATCCTAACCAAGACTGTCCATTTACATAGAAGAGATTGGGTAGACAGGCTTCCTGAAGCTTTGTGGGCCTATAGAACTACATGGAGAAGCACAACAGGCCATACTCCTTATGAACTTGTTTATGGAAAACAAGTTTTGTTTCCCATAGAGTTTCAGATTCAAACTTTTAAAATGGAAGTTCAGCTAGGACTTGATCTAACAAAGGCACAAAAGCACAGATTGGAGCAGATTAATGAATTGGATGAGATCATACAAGATGCAGTTCAGAAAACAAGTATAGTCCAGTAGAAAAGGACTAGATGGCATGATAAGTATATCAAGGAAAAGAAGTTCAAAGAAGGTGACTGGGCTCTCTTGTTTGATTCAAAGTTCAAGGATTTCCAAGGTAAATTCCAAACACATTGGCTTGGACCATATGAAATTGTGAAAATTTTGACAATGGAGCAATAAAAATCAGGACAATAGATGAAGAGAAGGTCACTTTTATTGTAAATGGTCATAGATTGAAGTTGTATCATAAGCCACTTTCAAGAGAAGAATTTGTCAAGAGATTTCAGGAAAACAGTGATGTGAAGTTAATGAAGAAGAATTTTTCTTCTTCATCAACTTAGTTGAATTTTCTAAATTCAAAAGCATAAAAAATAAAAAAATAAAATAAATAAATAAAGTATAAACATGAAAACTAATCATTGATTAGCATGTTTATACAGAAAAGATAGAGTGAAAATCAGAATCTTTCTGACACTTTAGCTTTTCAAATTTGTTCTTTTTCTACAAGCATCTATTACAAAATCATAAGTGTAAACCCATATTTCACTTATGATTCATTTCATTCCATTCATCCATACTCCATTTCATTCCATTCATCCATACTCCACTTCATTCCATACTTCATTCATTTCATTCCATGGTCCACCTCATTTCCATCTCAGAGTTTTAATATTGATTTCTTTCTGCAATTGAATAATACAAATCATAAGTTGCAGGTCACTTTCCATACTTCACTCCACTTCATAATTGTGATTCATTTCATTCCATTATTCACTTCACTCATACTCCATTACACCATATTTTATTATCCATTTTTAACTCATTTCATACAACATTCCATTCATGCTTCAAACCATTCCATTCCATGTTTCAAGACTTCTACAGGTACATTCTACAATCAGTCAGACATTCTGCAGCCAGTCAGACATTCTGCAGCCAGAGATCCTGAAGGCACTATCCAGTAATCACTTGATTTAGCAGCAAATTGATCCTGCATATCCAAGACAACAAGCAAAATCAAAGGAGTTATGAGGAATGAAGATCAATGATTTTCAAAGGAGGACAAGGCATATAAAAACCACAAAAAAAAATCAAAGGAAAGGCAAAGGTAAAAGTTATGAAATTATTATGGTGACATATCATGAAAGTTTTAGCATAGTTAAGTCATGTATAATTCAAAAAGTTATTTTAATTAGTCGTGTTGATCATGCCTATCAAACCTATCCTAAAAACTTTGGACAAAATCCCTTTCACTACGCCATTCCAAATCATCATTTAAAACTTAACGGTTAAGTATTGAAGTGACCAAATCAGTCACGTCACTAGCCCGAAGCATTTAATGATGATTTTGAAATTTACATGAGAATTTTTCCGCGGTCTTTTCTTCCGTGATAGCTCTCAACTCATTAATCCGTGTGAATCATCCTCACCACATTATACTCATTTCATAACCACTCCATATCGTTTCTTTCCGTAGCCAATTCTTAGCCATTCTGGTCTGTAAAATAGAGGAAACATCTTTGGAGTAAAAACATCTCTTTAACATCCATTTTTAACGTGAGCAGAGGAGTAGTAATTTGAAGGTTGAGAAAGGAAGCTATGGGTCTCATAGTAAGATCTGAACTAGTTGGAACCAAGTACTTGGAAGGTTATCCACAAATCAGAGAAATGCTACAGCAGACTGAGTGGTTACATTTTTTTGAAAAATTTAATGGTTTTCATAAAGAAGTAACCAAAACATTTGCACGATCCTTCAATGGAGCAGAGGTCGAAATAGGAGATATTAAATTCACTATTACAGAGGCTTTCATTACGAAACCAACAGAATTACCCATACAAGGAGAACGCTGGTTCAAAAATAGGGAATTTCATAATGAGGCATGGAGACAAATACTCAAAATACCAGGTATGGATGTTTCCATTTTTAAGAAAGGTATTCCTAGCTCGACACTGAAGAATAAATGGAGGAATATGTTGCTCATTTTGCAAAAAATTATCACTTGTGAAGGAAGATTTGGCACCCTCTATGTTTATCATATTCGGTTGATGCATTTATTAGATGAAGAAATCAATTTGCCCTTTTTCCTACTTCATAGTCTGAAAAGAATAGCCTCTAATGTTCAAAAGAGGGTTCAATTTCTAGAAACCACTTTGTATCACCATGGTTTAGTCAAAATCCTAATTGAACATCATTTGAGAAAAATGGGAGATAATTGGGATGAGTTTTTAGTGAGGAACCACTTTGAAGAACCCAAGGAATCTCCACCTGAAAGCAAACCTACAAGAAGAAGCACGAGAAGGAAAATTTCTGAAGCTGTTGAAACTAAAACTGGTAAGTCTATACAAGAGGATAATGAAGAGATGATTTCTGAGAAATTGGCTGAAATTAAGAAGCAGCTTAAGAAGGAGAGGATAATAAGAAAATATGCCAAAGAGAGAGGTGAAGGACCATCTCAACCAAGACGGAGCCACAGACTCAGAGGTATATTGAAGAAAATAGGGGTTAGACAAATGGGAATCATAAACATTGAGGATGAAGAAACACCTACTGCTAGATCACCTGAGTACCAGTACGAGGAGGATCTTGATATAGAACCAGCATAACAACAAATTTATAATTATGTTGAGACATTAGAGAAGAGAGCCTCGGAAAGTAGAGACAGAACTCCTAGGCCACCAAAATCTGCAATTGATGTACTAAGAAGAGACAAATATGATTTAGAAGTGCTCAATAGGCATATCAAGAATGAGAATGAAATTTTAAGGGAGCAGATTAAGCTGAAAGGTGATATGAATACAACTCTGTCTCTACAAATAAAAAATTTGTACAAGGCCAGTGAAAAATTGAAGAAGAAAAACAAAAATTTAAGCATGGCACTTACAAATTTGAGATTCAAGTTGATCATAAGGAAGCCCATGAGGCCATTGACTGTCAGGAAAAGCAGAAGAAGGGGCCTAGATGTCCTAGCAGAGGTCTCAGAGTACATGGATTAGTTGCATGAGGACATGAAAAAGCCTTGCAGTGGGGGTATGTTGAGCCCCAAAGATGTCCTTCTTTTCCACCACATTTCACTTCATTTCCTTTGTTCCTCATCAATTACAGGCTTGAATGATCAATAGGATTGATTAGGATTACTTTAAGAATGTATATAATGACTAACTTGCTATGTTTTTATGATTTTGTTGTTGTAGTAATTTTTGACTAAACTCGGCTACAGAACGTAGTCATTCTGTAGCCAGTCGCCTATTCCACAGCTATCTTCATGTTCACGCAGGTTCCAGGTGTCACCTCAAGGAAAAACGAATATGGTCGTATTCCACATCACTCCCCCATCATTTCTTGCTCTCCACGAAGTCTGAGCTCGAGTCTACAAGTGGTTATGCACGTGGGAAACCAAAACTAGGAGATAGACTTCTAATAGGACAAGGACTGTACAGATGTCCTTAATCATAGTACGAGACCGCCACCAGAGTTCTAGTTCGATTTTAGTTGGGAAAAACATTTATTTCTGTTTTATCTCAAAGAAAGTTATGTAATTTTGTTATAAGTATGGCTCGGGAGACCGAGAGACAGTTAGCTATATTTTGTTTTGTTGATAGATCTCAGAAGACCGTAATACTCTGTTTTTGAATAATTTCTCCTTTAATGAAAGAAGCATCACTTTATTGCAAGAGCTGAGTCAATCTTGAGTAGATTTGCCTGCTAATCCGGTGGTAGAGGGCCCCTGCTACCTGAGAAGCTTTGTTCATATGGTTTAGATAAGTAACTTAGCCTTGTTTCATTCCTAGTTTAATCAATTTTCTGAACTTTGTGTTTTTTATACTTACTTGCAGTGGATGCCACAGTCAGTCTTATCCTTACAAACTATTCCAAAATACCACTAACATTGGATGAGATATAACTGTAGTATTTTAGGAGTTAATTGCATTTTTTTCCGAAACTTTATGTTTTATGCTCATTTGCATTGAATGATACAGCCAGACTTGTTTTTACAAACTATTCCAAAATATCACTCATATTGAACGAGATAGGGTTGTAGTATTCCAAAGAATTAGTTGCATTTTAGTTTAGTTGAAATAATCTGGAGATAGATGTCACTCTAGTTTAATTCTGTCACTGTGTTTCAAGTTTGATAATGGCACTCTAGTTCAACTCTGTTCATTGTGTTTCAAGTTAGATTAGTAGCATTCTAGTTCAGTTTCAGTTCACTGTATTTCAAGTTAGGTTAATGGCATTCTAGTTTAGTTGTGGTCATTGTGTTTCAAGTTTGATAAATTGCATTCTAGTTCAGTGTTATCCATTGTTCTTTAAGCTGTATTAACTGTCAAAATTAGATTTCACGGCCTTCATTGTTTACAAGCTACTCTTGTTCTAACTTTCTATTAATGCATCATCATATGGACAGGAATTAGTGACATTAGTTTGAGGCCTTGATTGTTCTGCAATCTTTTGCAATTTCACAAATAAGCCTTTTCCCAAAAACTATTCTAGAAAACCTCTAACTTTCGAATGAGGCTTAGTAGTGACAAGTTGAGCTGCAGAATGGATTAATCTTAGCATTACAAGTTAATTCAGAGTAGAAATCTTATTGTGCTACAAATAATATTTTCCAATTGTGTTCCAATAAACTTATAGCCATGGATGAGATTCTTTGTAATATTGTAAGATGATTGTTTACTTAGGAGAACCTCATTTGCACTAAACTTGTCCTTTTCTCAAGCTATTCCAACATATTTCTAATGAATGAATTGGATGAGTTCATGTTGTGATGAGTCATTATCAAGCTTTTCATTTTCTGTTCTTTAGTGCCATACACAGTTTAGAATAGGTTTTGCTCTGTTTTAGTGTAACCATCCACTTCTCTTTACCAACACTTAGTTCCTTTTCTTTTTAACATAAAACCATAAAACCAAAAACATCAGAAAAACACTAAACACAACGTAGTAAGAAACAGATACCTAGGCACATATAGTGCACCTCACTTCAGCAGTTTACTAGCCCTGGTTGGCAATTTATGACATCAATTTAGGAACACTAAGTTGAGCACACATGGCTTACCAAAACAAATGTTCAAATGATCACTGAAATAGGCCCTCAATCAAACCATGTTTTCCTCTTTGTGAGACTGAGTGTTGTCTTTAGTTGGCAAACAAGTTTTTGTTAATTGACCACAAATTTGTGTCTTCTGTACACCCCTTTAAACTGACAATAAGCCTTTACTTCTTTAATCACTGTCCCTTGTTTTGTTTATCAAAAAAGATAGGTTTTGAGAGAAAATTGAATTTTCTCCCTTAATTACTTATAACAACAAGCCCCTTGACAATGAACCTTCCTCCTTTATCAATGTTTCTCTGTATCTTAATAAATATGACAGTTTTTAAGAGTAACTGTGTTTTTCTTTAAGCACTGGCAAACAAGTTTTTTGATCTTGAGTAGAGGATTGTTTCTCTCTTTAGCACACAATTGTTCTTCTTTGTTTGACAAACAGGTCTTTGCAAACAAACAGAATTATTTGTAAAACTGTGATTATCCTTTTACCCTCAATCACTATTTTCCTTTAAACTTTGATATCAAACTTTCCCTCAAATCAAAAACTTGGCTGAGAGACAATAAATACCTTTAAAAAAAAAAAAAAATGTCCCTTGATGTATTTGGAGGTGAGCTCTCTGTGTGAAAATTTCTCTTTAAAATTTTTTTGAGGCTCCTTGACCTTTACTGCAACTTCTTTTAGTACTGGCTCGGGCAGGCAAACCGTCGTTTAGGAGTGGCTCGAGCACCGGGCCGTTCAGAGGTGGCTCGGGTGGGTAAAAAATGGGCCATTTTTTTTTAGGAGCAAAGAAGGATTTCCAAAGGTGCCGGTCAACTGTGTAGAGTTGGCTGAGCTAGAAGGAGTAAAAAGGCACAAGTTAGGCAAGATAAAGAAAAGGTATGAGTGAAAAAAATAGGCCGAGAGGATGAGGGCGCCGTGTTCATGAGTGGCTCGGGTGCTGGGCACAGGTGTGCCGCACTGTGTGTAAAATTCTACTGCGACCAGCTACAGGTGCGCCGTGCAAGGGTACAGGCGCGCCGCGCGTCCAAAATGCTATAATGTTGTGTAAAAACTCGTATTTTCCTCCATGAATTGGCTTTGCACAATCATGAATGACACTTGGTCAAGCTCTTTTATAATTGATAAGGGTTTAAAAATCCTTGCCTCCTTTACCAATTTCGAAATATGAATTCACCTTTTTATCTAATCATTTGTGTGGAAACAAAAATGACTATGTTTTCATGTTTGAGGGTTTTAACTGCTTGCCCTTTTTCTAACAGGTTTATTCCTTTGGCAGGTGTCTTTTTAAATAAAACTTGAACATATCCTCATAGATGATTCTCCTTTGTTGGTGATGCAAAAGAGGTCTCTTTCATATGCATTCTCTCTGTTATTTTAGAAAATACTATCAGGGCTAACTGTGGCCTTGTCACTTGTCATTTTTGAATCACCTCATTAGGCCTCTCTTTTATGAGGAAGGAGGCTTAAAAACACCAATTTTCTTTTCCTATTCATATCAAAGGTTTCTCCAAACTGTGACATTGTATATCATGTGAAATAAGCTCACAAAAACACCACTACTGCAGCCACTCAACACCATAAGGTAAATCCACTATTTTATGAAGTAAAGAGGCCTTAAACCATGATTTGGTCTTTTGCTTGTATGATGAAGGAGGCCTAAAAGCCATGATTTTATCCCCTTATTGTTTACCCAGGAGATTATCCTTTTAAAACCACTAATGAAACCTCTCAAAACCATAATGCAAATCCATTGTTTTATGAAGAGAAGGAGGTCCTGTAACCATGTGTTTTCTCCTTTTGCTTGTTTACCAAAGAGATCAAATTAAAACATAAAGAGCTTATCTTTATCATATAGTGTGCCTTTTTGTCCTTTCGAAGGTGGCCTTTCAAACTTGAAACTTGAATTTATCCTCTGATTTAAAAGACCTAAAAATTTAGATTGCTTGTATCCACCAAGAATTGGTCTCCTACATCTCTATTTTACCTTTTGAATAGGCTAATCCATATGATCTGTAACCCCAAATGTTTATTTAAAGTCATTGTTGGGCCTTTAGCTCATGATGAAGGGGGACCTTCAAACACTGGAAGTTCACCTATTCTTAAAAATGTGCTCTCTGTCTTTTAAATGAGGTGATAAAATAACTTTTGGTGCTTGCCCTTTATTCATCACTTGGAGGGATTAATTCTTGATAAACCATAATGAATTTTTCTAAAAACAAGAATGCCTTTTTCCACATTAATCATCTGGGTGGATTGTTTCTTTATATGAGTTGTAGAAGTCACTGGAAACAGAGCTTATTCTAATGCTTTTACCATTCATATGAGGCTACTTCAATCAAAATTATAACCTCTGATTCATCCTTTGAAGAAGGCTTTCATAAACATAAGGACAGAGGCATGTTAGCATCATTATGTCAATCTTTGGCTTTTGATGTGAAAGAGGCCTTTAACTTATCATCTTTCATTTGTTTCACCACTGTTTCTCAACCTTTATTTGCCACAAGAAACCTTTCTCAAACACAATTTTAATCTTGGTGATGTATCCTCTGTTCATCTTTGGAGGAAGTGGCACAAATCAAACTCGGAAGTTTCTTAAAAACATGCTGACCCTCTGCTTGTTTGTGAAGGAGGTCACACCAATGTTTTTCTAACCCTCTGCTTTTTGAAGGAGGTTTCCATCATTGTGCTTCTAACACTCTGCTTTCTGAAGGAGGTTTCCATCATTGTGCTTCTAACCCTCTGCTTTCTAAGGAGGTTCTATTAAACACAGAATCTTCATCTATTTCAACACTGTGCCTTTGTATGTTTGTTTGAAGAATAATAATAGGAAACAAAGTGAAATTTTTCCATTTATCATTGATAAAATCACTTGAACCTAATGCCCTCTTGCTTTATAAGGCCCTGTCTGTGGTGTATATCCCTTTGTAAAATATCACTGTGAAATCTAGACCAGAAGCAATGTGATTGGTATATGAAGAGTGTTCACTGCTAGACATCATTGAACTAACCTTTCTCTTAACTATGTTTTCAGAGGTATATTGAAATTTCCGTTGACTAATTTTCAAATCCCAGGTTCAAGGTAACATAAGAAGCAGTTGTCTTCTTATGCCCTACATGATGATGCCCTTTGGAAAGATTATGCAACATTGCTTTTGGAGGAGATTATGGAGCACTGTTGATCAACATCACTCAGTATTTTGTGTTCATTTGAATTGAGGAATGATCTATGCTCTTCAGGTAGCCTTTGGATTTAAACCATGTGCACTTGCTGCTCTTTACTTTACAGCTCTCCATCTGATTATTGAAGGAAAAATATTTCAGTATGAGAAACTTGTTCAGTTGATCCTTTGCTCCCATTTTCACACTAATCATCATTCAATTACACCCCTGAAGAGATGTAAAAACATATTCTTTTGAACCTTGGAGAGCTCCTTTGGTGTTTCATGGAGATTTTACCTGATCTAAGCATATTTCTTCAGACAGTGAACATCCTCATCTTTTCCTGATTTGGATCTTTGTTGAACTTCTTCTTAAATGAGACAAAGTGACCTCTTAGTGGTGCATGACCTAGGGATAGATCAAGGCTTGTTTTGCAAAATGGGGAAAGATTCATGGCTGACTGGTACTAGACACATGCTTTTTGACTTAGGATATTTTAGCCAAGGAAAAAATCCCTAAACACCACTATCTAACTTAGAGACAATAGTCATAGATTCCGAGTGTTTTCTAAGGCATGACTAGATTTTCATATGACAAGATGATCAAGGATAGAGGAGCAGACACTTTTTCAACTTTCAAATAGTGAATGGCATGAGAAACAAGGGAAAATGATAGCAGAGAAGCGAAGTTATGACAACTATAGACAGGGAGACTTTGCTGAAGTGAGATATGACTTGAAAACTGAAGATTGTTCTCATCATAGATTGACAGGGAGGGGTAGGAGGACAAAAATTTGTTTGGGGTGTTTTCTAGATGAAAAATTGACTGATTGAGATTAGCTTCTAGAAAACTTAGTTAAGGAATCTAGTCATCAAAAACATGTAAAAAATACTGATGATTAACATGGGGGATTTTGTAAAATTTAGGGTGTGACGGTCGGCATGGGTATCGAGCACAGACTCACACCAACCAGCCTGAATTCCAAAGCGGGGTGCGCCAACCACATCGACCATTTTAGCTTGAAAATGTAAACAAGTAAGCCCAATTTAACTATTCAAAATCATTGGATTTGGCCAATGACAACCATATGGATGTTTTTTCAGGTGTGAAAGGACAAAATGGTGATTGAATGGAAAGAACAAGAACACAGTGAAGAAGATGAGGAAGCCATGGGCATTATGAGATGCATGGAGGCTCTCAGAGATTGTAGGCTCAAAAAATTCTTTATGGAACCATGTCTCAGAGCTCAACCGGAGATATTGCAATACTTGATCAGTGTCTGGGACATTTATCAGGAAAAATTCATCATTCACGATTAGGAACTTGAGAATGAGGTCTCAGATATTTACTTTATAAGCAGATTGTCGTGGAGGGGGTAGTACCAATGTTGACCGGCACTTGGCCCACAATGGGAAACATGAGTATGGTTATCTACAGAGTGCTCCGAGGAGCACGAAAATGATCCAAGATTGGGAAGGTGGATATCCATACCATCCCAGATCTGGCACTAAAAGTAGTTATACACACCATCACGCGAGCTGCAGGAGTTTAGGCTCCACATGAGGCCACAAAAACACAATTACTTCTTGCAGTGAATTGTATGGCACCAACACTCTACAACTGGGTAGAGGCAGTAACAATAAACATAAAACGACAACTGACAAAATGCAAGAATGGTAAACTGAAGTAGTCCGGCTACGAGTCCATCTTGGTACCATTCATCCTCAACGGTTACCAATATTCCAACGTCAGGAGGTAATAGTTCCGACACCACCAACCCAAGAGCATTCGATGGTCTGATGGGTAGCTTTGATGCCAAGGTCAGGGGGCGGTCAACAAATGTCTTTGAGACCAAAATTCTTTGAGTGGATCTGTCGAAAGCTGATTGTCATGGAGGATTGGCCCTACTCTGGCATAGATTTATCCAGCAATGCAAATATACCACTCCCATAAGGAGAGGATTGGGATGAAGTATTGGGTAAGAATCATTTTTTATTTTGATGAGTATTATGATTTTTTTTGTTATGAATGTTCTGACATTAATCCATGTAATTGCAGATGTTGGCCCGGAAAGGCCTACAGGCATGTCTCCAATAGCAAGAAAGATTCCTCATGACTTTGATGTGGCCCCTCATGGTGAGGGAGGCGAGGAGGAGGAAATCATACGCAACTTGGAGGGAATCTCTCGTGGGATCCTAGACTATGCATGATTCAATGATGTTCCTCGCATGTATCAAAGACACACTACAGGGGTGTCAAACCGTGTTCACCACCTATTGAGGCGGCTTGTACGAGTAGTGACGTGCTATCATGAGTGTCATGACGACTAGACACTTAGGTTTTATTTTCGCATATTTTTTGAGAGACATGATGTCTCAGGATGTAACTGAAACACACATATTTTTTGAGCTTATGATGCACATGGATGCAAACACTCGATATATATATACATCTATTTTCTTGAATGGATCATGTCATGTGATGATGATGTTTTTACAAATTACTCAAATGTCTATCTAATACAATATTGGCTACTATATCATTTAATGCATTCATTCATCTAGGAATAAGATGATATGTGATGTAATCAAAATTTATTTCCAATAAATAAACACGTAAATACAACCTTAAGATTTGAGGATGTCTAACATAATAATGCCTATTAAGTTAAAGAACAACAAGTTGTGAGTCTAGGTTAACAATAAATGCATGAATGTCAAGGGAAATGACCTCAATTAATAGTTCAATAACAACACTATATTCAGTGACATTGTTTGTGGTTCATCCTAGAAAAATACCTTGAAGGTCTATCAACTCACCAGCGGGATCATAAATCACCCAAGCTGCTCAAGACAGGTTTCGAGTACTGTGGGAAGCACCATCTACGAAACCGAGATAAGGGGTAATAAACATATGCACAATAAGTAGCGATCCAATAAGCAGGAAAACGCTCGCAAAGCACACCAAGCCAAAAAAATACAAAAATGAAAAGAACACCTATGTACAAAAAAACATGCACGAAAGACTCATGCATAGTAATTTTTAAGATACAACCCATTTCTGGGTTGATCCAGAGGATGAACTTCATAATAAATAAGATCATAAGCCCCATTTTGCAAAACATGCTTAACAATGTAGGGCCCATGCCACATGGGTTTAAATTTTCCTGCCCCCAGCTTATCGTGAGCTTGGTCGTATAGAAGGATGAGGTCTCATTCTATGAAGGAACGAGGGGAAACTAACTGGTCAAAATGAGCTTTGAACCACTTTTTTGTGCTTCTATGACCAGAGTAGCAAAGCGGTGAGTTCATCAAGCCTCTATAAATATAGAATATGCTCTTCTTCTGGTGATGAATTTTGTAGCAATTCAACATCTAGTTTGAGAGAAGGAATTTCACATTCAATCGGAAGCGTAGCTTCCAGACCATAGACAAGATGGAATGGAGTGAATCCGGTTGCATCCTTCACTGAGGTTCGATAAGCCCAGAGAGATGAAAACAACATGAGATGCCAGTTTGAATTGTGCATCCCAATCGTACGTTGAAGCATAGTGACAAGAACTTTGTTCATGGCTTCTACCTAGCCATTGGCCTGAGGGTAGTACGGTGTTGAGATGTCGTGATGCAGACCCAACTTGGAAGTCAAATCTGCCACCATGTAATGCCGAAAATGGGAACCATGATTGGTAACAATGGTTTGAGGGACACCAATCCTAGAAATGACATGATTGAAAATAAATTGTATTGTTGTCTTACCATCAGCCGTAAGTGTAGCCATTGCTTCAGCCCATCTGGTGAAGTAGTCTATGACCACGATGATATAAGCATGCCCCCCCGGCCGAGTGAGGGTTACACGTCATAAAATAGATGCCCCACTTTGCAAAGGGACCAATGGTAATGACAGGGTGAATATGGGAAGGTAGCGTGTGCATCTTGCGCTGATAGATCTGGCATTCATGGTACTTACGGACATCAATGATGCAACCTTTAAATATGGTGGGCCATAAATACCCAGAACGAAGAATATTTTGTGCATCAGCATATCCAGACATGTGACCACCACAGGCACCACTGTGACAATCATTCAGGACCTTTTTAACCTCCTCGAGAGTCAAACACTGACATAGAATGGAATCAACTCCGACGCGGTAGAGTGTATCTCCAACTATGTGATAGGGTTGCGATTGATGGCGGATGCATCGACGAGCATCCTTCTTCAACTCAGATCGGAAGGTGGAAGCCTGAAGATATACGATGATATCACTATACCAAGGATCGGGGGTGCTAATCAAAAAAATTGTGTCGTCCGGAATGTGTTCCTCGGAACCAGATGGATCAGAATCGGAAGGGAGAGAGTAGATCAAATCGGCAAAGACAAATGACTTCTTCGACTTGGCGGTAGTGAACTCCAAATCGAACTCTTGGAGGATGAAAATCCACTTTGAGTATTTGGCCCCTATAAATTGACGAGTCAATATGTAATTCATAGGGTTGTAATCAGAAATCACAGTCACTGTGCGCAACAGAATATAGTGACAAAAAAATTGAACAACTTGGACAACAGCCAACGACAACTTCTCGAAATTTTCATAGCGAGTTTCAGTATCAAGAAGGTTACTAGCTATATAGTAAATAAAATTCTCATTACCATCATCATCATCTTGTACCAAAACCATGGAAATCGTGCTAAATGCAGCGGCCAAATAGAGGGAGTAATCGCGATGATAATTTGGAGGACGCAACAGAGGAGAATTGAATAGCAACGTCTTTAGTGTATCGAATGACTTTTGGGAAATCTCATCCCATAGAAATGTGACGCCTTTCTTCAGTAATTGCGTAAATCCTTTGGCCACTTCAGCATAGTTAGGTATAAAACAACGTAGGAAGTTAGCTTTTCCCTGTAGGCTCTGCAGCTAATGTAAGGAGGAAGGAGAGAGGAGATTAACAATGGCTTCAACTTTTAATGGATCGAGATGAATCTCGTCTTTGGAAATGATAAACCCTAAGAGTCTACTACAGTCAATGCAGAAGACACACTTTTGCAGATTTAGCCGAATGTTATAGCTTCAAAAACGAAGAAAAATCTCACGGAGATGATCAGGATGGTCTTTATGGTTAGCTAAATGAGCTAGAAGGTCATCTAGATAAGGCTGAACAATGCACTTGATATTGTGAAAAGAATATGACATTTCTTGCTAAAACGTAGCCCCAACATTTTTGAGACTGAAAGGGAGCTTCTTATATGTGAAAGTACCCCAAGGATAGATAAAGGCAGTCTTGTGTTGATCGACCAGAGAAATATTAATCTAGTTGTACCCATAAAACCCATCCATAAGGGAAAATATCTCACTCCCAGCACATTCATCAATGATCTGGTCAATAAAAGGAGTGGGATAGTTATCCTCAGGAAAAGCACGGTTAATGTCATGGTAGTCAACATAGACCCGAATAGTACCTTGTTTCTTATCCATAGGAACAATATTGGAAACTTGTGTTTAAGAATTTTATCAACTTCACCCTTAATAGAGGCCACCTTTCTAGGGTGCACAGGACGAAGGCGCTGGTGAACAGAATTTGCACCACAATAGGTAGGAATCTCATGCACCACTATACTTAGATCGATGTCGGGCATCTCTTCGTAAGACCATGAAAAAAATCGCTAAACTCGTGGAAGAGACTAGTGTAGACCTCGATCTTATCGGGAGAATAGGTCACCCCAATATGGATGTTCACGAAAACCCTCGGTTTGATGGAGATGTTGATAGGAATCATTTGTGTGATGTTGCCCAAGTTAGCTTCAACAAAGAATTCATGTGTCAAAATGGGCATTTAAATCAGAGGAGAAGGACCTTGAGAAGAAAACCTCTCAAGACACGTAGACATGGCCCCAAGGCCAGGTATGAATGAGGAACGATGATGAATATCATCCCAAGGAGGATCCTCAAGTGACATTGTTTCCACGATGGCCTCATTGAAGGGAAATATCTCACTTAAGGGATCGGGCGAATCTGAATCACTAAGCCAACGAGATTGAGGATAAGTATCAAGGGACATGACCAAAGGAGCATGATCAAAGGGCAGAGGATCCGAAGCCAAAATAAGTTCATAGTAATCAATCTCGATCATACTTAACGACATCGAATCTCCAAATGAATCAATTTTCTCGGGTGAAGGGATGATCCATGGATCATTAGACCTGGAGATCATATTAACCTGAACAGTGTTGGGTGGAGGAAGAGGAAAAATACCCATGAGGGAAGGATACTTGAAAAGACTCAGCCCTGTGCTCTCGTAAGGAATAGGAATTTGATCTACCTATAGAATGTTGCTCTCGGAAGATGAAGAAGTGAAAAAATACAATTGATCGACAATGATGCTCTTTCCTTCATGCAGAAATCGCAAAACATGAAAGAGAGTGGACAGAACATACAACATGGTGTGAGTCCAACTGCGACCGAGGAGAATATTGTAATTGAGCATGGAGTCAACTACTTCAACCTTTACATTGACTATTTTCCCTTATAGAGTAAATGATAAACTAGCAAGAACACTAAGAGGTTTAGATTCCCTTTCATAAAACGCTTCTAGAGCATTTGGAGATGAATTGGGAGCTAGATAAGCAATGGCTTTCCAGCAGGCAGATGACATGACGCACGTAGACACACCCTCGTCCATGATGGCTCGATGGATATTTAGTCCAATAATCCCAACCTGGATGATGAGCACAAGTTGGTGAGGGAGACGTGGGACCAAATTCTCCAAGTCGAAAGTGATAAGGCTCGAATCAGCGGGATCAACCCCACCGATGGTAGATAGCAGAGACTTCCATTGAGAAGGACAACTCTGAAGTACTTATAATGCAAACATAATAGATGGTTCCTAAGCCAAATCCTCAAAAATACAATAATGTTGAGTAACACAAGCGTTATGATTATAAGAAGACTTATGGAGTACACCTTTGGAAGGTGGTCGTACAACAGGCTCAGTACTGTGCCTTTCAATCTGAAGAGGGCCAGAAGCAGGCAGAGGAGGAGGATCATCAATGATCTCTTTCCCTGTTGCCTGATGCAGTTCAGTATAATATTTCAACCGAGTAGCAATAGAAACAGATGCAGAACCATTCATCATGAAAACCTCAGAACCAAATGGGGCGGAGGACTGAGGTTACTCTACCAACTAGGTCTGCTATGACGAAAAAGGTTCTTTGACAACAGTTGGAGTACCTTGGGTGCCTTTGAGCAATCAACTCACTTTGGCCCGTCAGGGACAGTCCTTTGTGTAGTTTTCTTCGTCACAAATCAAGCAAGGATACCTTAGTTTACGCTGCGAACCATAATCAACATGGGGTTTCTGAGAATATTGTTTCGGGGTATTAGTTTTTGCCTTACCTTTACCCTTATTTTTACCCTTGGAAGCTTTATCCATTAGATTTTCTTGAATTGCATTCACTTCCGCAGTTTTACCAAGATTCAAGGTTGGCTAAGAAGCAGTATCATTAGAAGGAGTAGAATTTTTCTTCCCAGGATTTGGAGGAGAAGACTTCTGAGAAGTCTGAGACACTGAACCAATGATACCGTTGACAAATGGCATCGTCGGTGCTTTAGAAGTTCGAGGTCGAGGAGCATCAGGAAAGAGTTTGTACAACATGTCGAATTGAGAGTACACAAGATCAAGGTACTAGGCATGAGCAATGGCTTGTTACTCAGTGACGCATGCCCCCATAGTAATGTCTTTAGCAATCAGAGCAACGAAGGAGGTAGTGAACCAATCAGTTAGAATTTGATCAGGAATCTCAAACTTGATCAAGCGATGAAGGTGCCTCCATTCATGAATATGATCTGAGATATGAGTGGCTTGATCTTATTTCAAGGATGTGAGGAGGTGTGTCCTGATTTCATATCGAACTAGTAAATGAAAGTGCGTGAGAAACGCCATGGCCAAAGAGTTGAAATCTTGGAAGACACCACGAGATAATTCAATGTACCACTTGGTAGCGGCACCAGTGAGAGTCCATTGGAAAATACGGAGTCGAATGGAATCTTCAACCCACGAGTTAGAGGAACACCAAATATGGTAATTCATAACATGTGCTTGGGGGTCTTCTCTGGACTTTCCCTCAAACTTGGCAAAATCGCCAGGAATTTTGGTTGGAACTGGAGGCAAAAACGGGTTGTGAAAGTAAACTTTGACACATCAGGCAGTTCCAATGTAGTGAGAAAAGGTAATTGTGGATTGAAAGGCATTGCAGGTCGTTGATAAAGACCAGTGTTAGCATTCCACCCAGGTCGAGAGAAATTTTATCCCCAGATGTTTTGTCTCGGAGGATTCTATCCATAGAGGTTATAAGCCTGCTATTTTTTCCCATACATGGGTTGAGGACCGGGATATTGATTCTGAGTATACCACTGAGGTCCTTGCTGAGAAATATATGGATTTTTTTGTGGAATGTAAGCATTGCCTTGAGATGTATTATACACCATTTTGGATTGACCTTGAGCATAATAAGTGAAACCTTAGGGCGCATTATATACGACCTAAGATTGACCTTGAGGAGGGTAAGTAGTGCCTTGAGGTTGAGTAGGTTGTCCCTATGGAGTAGGTTGAACTGAATGCTGAGGTTAGATAAGCTGTCCCTGCGGGGCAGGTTGGCTTGGATACTAAGGTTGAGCAGGCTATCCCTGCGGGGCAAGTTGCCTTGGATACTAAGGGACACTAGGTTGCCCTTGTGAAAGAGGTTGGCCAAATGGTTGGGAGGGGTCAAGTTGCTCGTGAAAACTAGTTTGACCTGACGTAGGACCGTAGAGTTGTCCTTGTTCTAAAAAATTTTGGCCTTGCTAAACGTAAGGTTGATGCTTTTGCACAAAAGGTTGTCCCTATTATGGATAGATTTTCCCCTCGGAAAAATAATATGCTCCTTGTTGGAATTGATTTTGACCAGAAGGACCGTAGGGTTGTCCTTGTTGGACCAAAGGTTGTCCCTGTAAGGGTTGTTTTTGTGGACCATAAGGTTGTCCTTATGGACAAAAGGGTAGTCCTTGTTCGAATGAAGGTTGTACCTATAAGGGTTGTCCTTGTGGGCCCAAGGGTTGTCCCAAATGGTAAACAAGTTGATTGGGATCAATCGAAGGAAAATAGATGGGATTATTGTAGGCATCATAATGAAGAGGAGGATTACCAAGAGCTTGTGGCTGCTGAGAACCCTGAGGTGTGGAATTATACTGTTGAGGATCTAGAGAGAGAGCATACCATTACTGAATAGCCAATAGATACCCATCGAATGTATAACCTCTAGGAATGGAAGTAGAAACCATAGGTGCAGTGCATGTAGGATGTATTTCCACAGTGCGAGGCTGTGATCCACTCACGGCGGGCCTAACTGGTATCGTGGGATTGATAAAAATAGTCATGCAAACAATAGAAGACGCTGATGATGACGGATTCATACTAACAACCGATTCAGATGAAGCCACACAAATGGTGGGTCAAACTAGGACAAATGTAAAAATGGCCGACGAGATGGGTGTCGAAGGTGATATTCCTGATACAGGAAAAGACGAGCTTCTTGTGGGAGTTGATGTACCAGACTATGCCATGGATACAACACTAGAAATGATCTGACCCAAAGTATGACAACCGGGTGGAAGAGACACCAATTGTAGGGAAGTTTGACTGGAGACATGTGGGAAATCTTCTAGGAAGAGCTGATACTCCCCGATAGAAACATGAAGCTCTTCACTGCCGACAGGACTCGAAGAATCCATGTTTGATGAGGCTGTAAGAATGTTGAAAAGAATACAAGGAGTAATAGGAAAAGTAGAGGCTAAAAGTGGTGATCTTGAAGTAAGAGGAGGGAATTCTTCCTCACTCCTAAAACCAGACCAAGCACCCTGAGGTTGCCAATTGATATCAACTGATCCTTTAGGAGGAGACCGGGTAGCGAGAGGCAAGATACTCAGAAGGATAGACTGCCAAAACTCGACAAACCTAGTGGACTGAGGTTTTCTCGAAGAAACGTCAGGAGAAGGATCACCACTAGGAGGTAGCGAAGAGGACAATGAAATTGGTGGTTTCACCACTATGACACTAATTCAAAACAGGGAGGAAATGAGATAGCCTATTCGAGCCTTCAAGATAAAATGCTAAGGAACTACTTAAAAAAAGCCAAACAAATATCTTTAATGGAAATTTGATCATAGGCAATTAATTTTATGACATTGAAATGAAACTTTTCTATTTCATGTTTTAAGAGTCGAGAAATAGGCAAAATATGACTCTAGTCACTTTCAGATTGAACGAGCATGAAAGGACAAGTGCTCGAGGATATTTTCACTTTTAGAGAGTCACGAAAAGACCAAAATGACTACTCAGGTAATCTAAGAAAGATGGTGAACCAAGTTTCTGTGAACTACCATATACACCTCGGTAATCAAATGAAAGAGAAATGACCAAGGACTTGACGTACGTGCAGGTAGTCTCTCCGAATGATGTGTTCGGTGTATCACGGTTACAGGGCGGAAGACTCGGTTTCCTATGGATAAATGATTGCAACCTATGAGGGTCTCTCTTTATATACTCGATGGTACGGGGAGCACAAGTCCATACTAGTGCTATCTAATCCCAGATGGCGAATGACAGCTACTAGGTTTAACAACGCCGGAATACGTCACTAGCCTAGACCTCTAAAATATGTGCGTTAGATTTCAATGTTTCCTTAGGTTGATTGAATTCATTTTAAGGTTGATCTTGAATTAATGTTGTGATTTCAAGGCCTTACCGAATGTGATCTTGAATTCCTAAATGCACACTACACGCAAAAGAAAATCATTTCCATTCAATGAATGCTAACTAAGAGAAGGATAGGAATCTATGACAAAGCATCAATCAATTCAAAAATCAAAAGAATTTCTCTAATGCATATAATACAACCAAATGCGAAAACAAAAACTCTTTCCTAGTTCACTAAGAACTAGTAATTCAAAAGAACATTTTCATTTTCAATTTAAGGAAAAGAATGCAATTTTTGTCTTTTTAGATGAATGAAGCACACAATGCACCGTTACACTAAAAAGCAAAATAAACACTAGTTCTGAGCACTACGAATGTAATGATCTAAAGCAAAGATCAAATGAAATAAAAACATAAAACACACTCAAAACAAGGATGTACTCTCCTAAGAAAACAAGGGGCTTTCGAAATGATCCAACGAACAATGTAATCTATGCTCGAAGTGATGAATAGAGAGTCAAACGAAAAAAAAGTGATCATCCAACAATCCAAATACATGAAGAATTGAAAGAAAGACTAAGACAAACAATCAGCGAACTAAAATGACAAAGATCAAAGTGAGTCGAACTTAACTCAGAAGGCTTAGTGAGGAGATGGTCGGACGAACAGCACAAGGCACCTAGAAACCCTAGGGCTACAAACTCCACTGATATGATGATGGACAACAGCTGAGAATACTAAGATTACAGGGTCAAAACAGTCCCAGTAGACCAATTGCAAGGTAAAAAACCAATATAGACCCAAGAAACACTGACAAAAACTCAGAAAAGAGGTCAAATCAAATCCTACAGGATTCAGCGCGACTATCTAGTTGTAATCCATGCTAAACAGGGATTGGTGCACCTATTACAAAATAAATATAAGCTAATCGATGCGACTGTTCAAATAAAATTAGCGCCGAGCTAGAAAACCATGGGAAAAAATAAAACCACTGAGCAGAGGTCAGACTTGACACTCTGGAACTGAATAGCATAGTTGAAAAAAGTTAGACAAGTCAAGCAAAGTAGAAAAATAATGAAACGACCAAAGTCGACTCGACAAGCCAAACACTCGACAAACACACACTTATCCCCAATGGAGTCACCAGCTTGTTGTGTAGGTAAATCCCCTCTGCAGACAGAGGCGATCCCTCTAGCCCTAGGGTGGGTCTAGCAACAAGAGGACATGATAATGCGTCGATTCCTAGTTAATGAATAAAACTGAGTCAGGATATATGTCCTACCTTGGATCCAACGCAGTTGTTGTAGCTATGATAGCAGTCTCCTGATCTTCATCTCGACATGTCATGGTGCTTCAACAGTGGTACTCAGGTGCTTGCACAAGGATCAGAGAACGAAAGCAGCATACGAAATAATATTTACATTCTAGTAACTATCTAATTGGTCAAGGAGAATTAAACGTATTGTGCAATATTACCATATCAAACACAAGACGGGAACCAAAACATCAGTCATGTATTAATTGAGAGAAAAAAAGAGATTACAACCAAATGAGCCTTGACGTTGTCCTTGTGGGAAAGGTTGGCTTGATGATTGCGACGGACCAGGTTAACCCGGAGAAGGACCAAAGGGTTGTCCTAGTTGCACAATATTTGGGCCATATTGAACGTGTGGCTGTGATTGAGGTGAAATAGGCTATCCCTGCGATGGATAATTTTCCCCCCCAGGACCAAATGATCATCCTGGTTGATACAAAAGTTGACCCGAAAGACCAGAGGGTTGTCCATGTTGGGCGAAAGTTTGACCTTGTGAAGGTTGGCCTTGTAGACCATATGGTTGTCCCTATGGACCAGAAGCAGGGCCATGCTAAGCTAAAGGTTGTCCCGATGAGGGTTTTCCTTGGAAGCCAGAGGGTTGCGCAAGAAGAGTAGGTCCCAGATGAGTAACATTTTGATAAGGATTATAAACAACCTGATAAGGATCAATAGGAGGAAAATAGACTAGATTACCATACACATCATAATGGTGTGGATAGATATATACGGGATTACCAACAACATCATAGTGATGGAATCGAGGATTAGCAAGAGCCTGAGACTGCTGAGAACCCAGAGAACTCTGCTACTGAACAACCAATAGATATTTTTCAAAAGTAAGACAACCAAAAATCACAGGAGGAGTGGAAACTGAACTAGAAGCCACACAAACCATTGGTTGAACTGGAACAGATGTGACAGTAACCAACGAACCAGGAGTCAAAGGTGATTTCCCCAATGAAGGTAGGACCGAACTAAGAGGAAGAGTTACTGTACTATATTGCACAATAGAGGCAATGCCAGATATGATCTGACTCAAGGATCTATATCCAAGCAGAAGCGAGACCGACGATGGTGAATATTGGGTGGAGGCACGAGAGAGATCTTCAGGAAAGAGTTGATATTCTCCTCTGGAAACAGGCATTCCTTTACTGCCAACAGGACTGGAGGAATCCATATCTGAGTCCAACGTAAGATCTTTGAAAACACTACGGGGACTAGGAGGTACCATAGAAGCAACAAAGGGCGATCCTGACGTAAGAGAAGGAAATTCTCCTTCTTCCCCAAAACCAGACCAAGCACTTGAAGGAGGCCAATTGAATTCAACTGGCTCGTCAAGCAGAGATCGAGTAGCAAGGGGTTTGATAGACAGAAGAATAGATTATGAGAACTTGACAAACCTAGTGGATTGAGGGGTTTTAAAAGAAATGTTCGGAAAAGAACCACCACTAGGAGGCAGTGAGGATGACGAAACTGGATGTTCTGCCACTTTAAATATATATCAAAACAGGAAGGAAAATAGATAACCAATCGAAGGTGCCAAAACAAGAACCAAAGAAATCAATTAGGCCAAGCACGAAAATTTTAATGGGTGTGTGATCGCAGGTGATTAATTTTATAACATTGAAACCAAAATTCACTATTTCATGTTTTAAGAGTCGAGAAACAGAAAAAAGATGACTCTAGTCACTTTCAATTTGAAACGAGCATGAAAGGAAAAGTGCTCGATGATCTCTTACTTGTTTAAAGAGTCATGAAAATATCGAAATGACTTCTCAGGAATTCTAAGCAAGAGTGTGTACCAGGTTTCCGTGAACTTCCATATACACCTTGGTGATCAAATGAAACAAAATGGACCAAGGACTTGACGTACATGCAGGTAGTCTCCCCGAATTCTGTGTTCGGTGTATCACGGTTACAAGGCGGCAGACTCGGCTTCCTATGGATAAAAGGATTACAATCTAGAGGGGTCTCCCTTTATATACGCGATGGTACGGGTAACACAAGTCTGTACTAGCGTTGTCTGAAGCCAACAGGCGAGCAACAGCTACTAGGTTTTAAGACGCCAGAACACGTCTCTAGCCTAGAACACTAGAAATATTGCGTTAGGTTTCAATGTTGCCTTAGGTTCATTGAGTAAATTTTAAAGTTAATATTGAATTAGGTTTCAATTTCCAGGCCCTAACGAATTTGGATCTCAACCTCCTAAATGCAAACTATATGCAAATGAACATCATTTAAGTTCGATGAATGCTAGTTATAAGAAGGATAGAAATATTTCAAACAACAAAAAACAAACAAAAGTGAAGAAACTTCTAATGCCTCTAACACAATCAATTGAAAACGAAACTCCTTCCTAGATGACAAATGCTAGTTATGTAAAGGAACATTTCAATTTCAATGCAACGAAAGAATGCAAGATATTTTTTTTTGAATTTTCAATGAAATGAAGCACACATTGTACTAATTCAATAGAAAACAAAACAAACACTAGATTTAGTTTTGCAAATGTAGAGATTCATAATTGAATGATTCAATTAAGACAAAACAAATGCAAAAACATTCAAGCTAATGTAGCAAACTTTCAATGAAAGAAGAGTTTCCCAAAATGATCCAAACAAGTAACATAATCAGTGCTCAGAGCAAGAAGAAAACGGATCAATCGATAAAATGAAAATACCATTCAAACAACAAAATACTCAAGAGGATCAAGAAAAACTCAGCATAATGATTTCAAAACCAAGATTGACAACAATCAAAGAGACTTTTTTTAAGCAGAAGGCTCAGTGTACCAGGACACTTAGAAACCCTAAGGTCTCAAATAACACTAACATGAAAATGGACAAACGACTGAAGGAAACAAGTCTACAGTAGTCAACACAGTCCCCAAAGGCTTCAATCACATAAAAAATAACCCAAAAGCAAGAAAAAATGACCAAAATACTCATTAAGGAAGTCAATCCAAAACCTACAGGGGTTGGCATGACTGTAAGGCTGTAATCCGCACCATATATAGGTTGGCGCAAGTGCAAAGAGAACAACCCATGCCAATCGATGCGACTATTCAAAAAAAAACCACACCAAGCTAGATACCTATGGAAAAAGAGGAAAAAAAAAACTTAATGAGAAAAGGCCAACCTTGACACTCTGGAGCTGAATAGAGGATGGAAATTAAGTAAACAAACCAGAATAAGACAGAAAATGAAATCGATAATTGAAACTGACCCAACAGGAAGGAATGATGAACTCGCACTGATCCCCAGCGGAGTTGCCAATTTGTTACGTAGGTAAATCCTCTCCGCGGACAGAGACGGTTCCTCTAGACCTAGGGTGGGTCTAGAAACAAAAGGACATGCTAAAGTGTTGCTTCCTAGTTAATGAATGAATGAAAGACACGGTAGATCGACCTACCTGGAATCCAATGTTGTTTTCATTGCAAGAAGAGTAGTAGCCTCTCACTCCTGTCTTGGAAAATCACAATATGTTCGTTGTTATGCCCGGATACCTGCACGTGTAACAAAAACGAGAACAACATACGACATCATAGTTTCACTCAAAACTATTAACCAGTCAAATAGGGCTAAAGCTATCGCATTACATAAACATCATAACACAATAGTGGAACCAAATAGTAGTCATGTATATATAAGTAGAAGGAAGAGGTACAATTGATGCTTTGACGTTGCAGTCTCCTCCAGCGAGGTTTAGTCAAAAGCACATCTCAGTACCTATCGAGGGATTCAGACGGAATGAGGACATGGATTCAAGCTCTCCTCAATGTGATTCCTTCTCTCTATCTTCTCTATTCATTCAACTATCAGCTCTCCAAGTTCAGTTATTCAGCCATTCAGCTAGTTTGTACTAAGAGAGATAACTCATTTTATAGAGGAAAAGGAGGAGGTTGGGATCCCTACAAAGGTGGGAGGGGGTCCTATCCTTTAGGAGAGTTCCAAGGGAGGTGGAAAGTAATAACTAAAGGAGGGAGTTTGTGGTTGTTTCAGTTTGACCACTCCCAATGACTCATTCTCGAGGTGGTTGGAATAGAATCTCCACCTCTATTTTTAAAAAACATTCCATAAATAGCTTGGCACAGGTGCTTAACTGGGACAGAGCACCAACTGGCGTGGGCTCAGTGTTAATTTTCCAGCTTGGCACGAGAGTATAACTAGCTACTCGCGCAAAGGCAAAAACAAGGGTTTTTATAGTTCTTCTCAGGGAATTGTCAACAAGAGGAATGTTACTCTCATGCAAAGGAATGCAATGATGGTTTTTTCCAAGCATGAAATTGCTTATTGGTCACAAAAAATACCCTCCAATGGGTGAGATGGGGATTGCAGGGACAGTGACCAAATTTTGTGTAACAGATTCCCCCTAAAGCATGGGGTTCGAGGGAGAGGGAGGGGCGAAATGATTTATGAGAATGCGTTCGAACCAAACACTGTTGCCAATAACCTACAATTAAAAATACAACTGATATCTCTGATACATGAACATGTGGCATGGGCACAACCATCCATATAGATTATATATAAAAACTGAGAGTTGAGGTATGGACGCAGCCATCCAGCAGTAAGGATCAAAAAATAGACTCAGGTATGGTCGCAGCCATCCAATCAAAAGAGTCATGCAATAATTTATAATGATCCACCAAAATCCGCAGCCTGGACTTTATCAGAAAAATCCCAGGGTCTTGTGCTCCATCTCGACCCGAACCAGTACAATTTTAGGCATGCGAATATATAAGCTGAAGTCGAACATGCCAGAAAATGACCTAATTAGCAACCAATGATGAAAGTTGTTAGCAGGCACGAGAGAAACCACCATTAATGAGAATGGCTCTCAAGGTACAACGGGTACAATCTACAGGATGTGAATAGTGATCTAGTTTTGAACATCTGTAGAGTCACTCGATCGAAGGCCAATGATGCGGACCTTGTGTCGAATGCGAAAAACATACCATTAAGGCATGCGGGCTCCAAGGTACCAGAATAGAGTCTCTTGATCAAATTCCTAGGTAATGAGTTGAAGTCGACAGGAAGTGTTCTGATCAAAGGTGGGCCATAACGTTTCCCACATCATCGATGTGAGACAGAGGAACATGATAATAGTGAATTAGGACCAACATAGAATCAGAGGGCGGTTGAAAACTATAGAGGCAAACTTCTCTTGAACATATCAGGAGCACGGCACTGGATTTGGCAGTATTTTACATCAAAGGACCTGAAGTCATGGCGACATGGAAAAAATCAGATGAGAGGTCAAAAGAGATTACCCAATCCCATGGAGGCAAAAATGACGAAATGAGATGTCCCCAACCCAACACGAATGGAGACAAGTGCCATGTTCAAGAGCGACATACTGCCAACATAACTAAAACTTGGTTCCATTTTTCCTCCACCATTTTTGGCGAGTACCCCAATTATTTTTGAAACAAGCTTGAAGGGGATAGCATATGCTTGTGCCATAATTTTTTCCTTTGGACAAATCCATCCTAGTACATTTTACGAGCCCTAGGAAGGAGGAACTTGAGTAACGTCATGACGACGAAATCGGATTTCATCGATGTTTAACGAGTCTGACAAAGGGAGAACTCAACATCTTTTCATGTTTAGAGATTTTGAAAAGAAGGCAGAAAAGAAAACTCCAGCATGGCCCTTTTCATAAATAGTCTCTCAGATCTGAAAAGGTAGAAAAAAATATCTAAAAGAGCCTCTTAGTCGCAAGAGGCAAAGCTATTCCTTTTTCGTAAATAATCCATCCCAACCTGAAAAAGGGGTAAACGTATATTGGGTAGATATCGTTTCACATCCATTTAATGAGTTCAAAATGACAAGAATCTCGACAATCTTTTCAATTTTAAAGAGTCAGAAAAGAGCTGAAATATGACTCTAGTAGTGACTTTTTCGTGTTTTTACCAAGTCCGAAAAAGTATAAAATATAACTTGTTACTTCATCAATGTCGCATCAAAACCTGTCGCTGCACAAGAGACACGTGTAAAATTCATTTCTCGAAAATAATATAATAAAATAATCAAAAAATATGTCTTAAAACCTAATTAGGGTTGTGAAAAAGTTATAAAATGCCAAAAATGGTAAAAATAATTACTTTTCACTTTTTACCTCTTGTGGAGCAATAGTTACCCATTTAGCACTGTGATTTTGTGGCAACGATAGCAAACGATCTGAAAGTCCAATCTTGATTCCCTCAGTTCCAGGTAAGATCCGACACCTTTCCCTTCATTTTGAGTCATTCCTTTCTACTTCCAATTTCCAGTTTTAAATTCTAGGGGAGAAAATGTGAAAATTAGGGCACGGTGGTTGGCATGGGTTTCGGGCATGGAGTCGCGCCAACTGCCCTATTTTATACACAAGGGCGTGCCCATTGGCACGATTTTTTGATAAACAGTTGCACCAATGGCGCAAGCCATTTTTATGTCAAAAATCCCAAGTGATAGACCAAATTTTCAAAAATTATGATGTTCTTACTAGGCTAACAATGTCCATGTAACAATATTTGTAGGTATAAAGCAGCAAAATGGTCATAGAATGGAAAGAACGGGAACGTAGAGAAGAAGATGAGCTTTCCATGGAAAATGAGGGAGTCATGGAAGCTCTCAGAAACTATGGACTGAAAAAATTATTCCTAATGCCATGTCTCCAAGCCCAACTAGAGTTATTGCAATATCTGATTAGCATATGGGACAAAAATCTAGAGAAGTTCATCCTTCGGGATCAAGAACTTGAGATTGAAGTCTCTGACGTCTATTTCATAACAGGATTATCGTGGAGGGGAGTGGCACCAATCCTAACTGGCACTCAACCCTGCATGGAAAACATGACCATGGTAATAGACAGGGTATGTGAGGGAGCACGGAAAGGATCAGGCAGTGGGAAATTTGATATCTAGACTATCCCAGACTTGACACTCAAAGTAGTGTTACATACCATCACACGAGCTGCAGGATCACAAGCACCACACGAAGCAATAAAGTCACAATTTCTTTTTGCTGTAGACAACTTGGCACCAACCATCTACAACTGGGTAGAGGCTGTGACAATAAACATGAAACGCCAGCTAAAAAAATGCAAGAAGACCAAATTGAAGCAATTTGGTTATGGATCCATTCTGGTATCGTTCTTCTTGGAAGAAATACCAATATTTCAGCGGCATGAGGTCATAGTCCCAGTACCACCAGTGAGAGAACCACGGATGGCCCAATGGGTAGCTCTGATGCCAAGGATAGAGGGTGGTCAATAGATGTCCTGGAGACCGGAATTCTTCGATTGGCTTTGCCAACAACTGATTGTCGTGGAGGATTGGCCCTACTTTGGTACATATTTCACTGATGAGCTAGACCTCCCACTCTCGGAGGGAGAGGATTGGGATGAAGATTTGGGTGAGACTCATATTTTAATTTTCATGAGTATTATGATTTTTTATATATATTTATGTGTGCTCTAACATTAAATCCATGTGTGTGCAGATGTTGGCCGAGAGAGACTTGTAGGTATGTCATCGATAGCGAGGCGAATCCCTCATGATTTCGACCCTCAAGGCGATGGCGGCGAGGATTATGAGATAGTGCGTAATTTGGACGGAATCACCCAAGGAGTTCTAGATTATGCACGTTTTGATGATGTTCCACGCGCCTACCAAAGGCATACTGTAGGGTTTCCCAGCCGAATTCACCACTTACTGAGGCGGCTTGTACGGGCAGTGACATGTTATCATGAGCACCATGTTGATTAGATACCTAAGTTTTATTTTCATCTACATATTTTGAAGACGTGATGTCTCAGGATGTAACAAAAACACACATGTATTTTTTTTGAAGTTATGATGCACACAACTGTAAACATGTGATATATATATACATCTATTTTCCTACATGGATCTTTTACATGTGATGATGATTTTACAAATTATGCAAATGTCTATATAATACAATGTTATTCAATGTATCAATTAATGTATTCATTCGTCTAGGAATATGCTGATATGTAATAAAATCAAAATGGCTTTCTAGCAAACGAATACATAAATACAATCTCAAAATGTGTGGATTTCTAACTGAATAATGACTATTGAGTTGTAGGATGACAAGCTGTGAGTCTAGATTTACAAGAAATGTGCATATGTCGAGGTTTATTTCTTCAGTTAATAGCTCAATAACAACACTATATTCAATGACATTGTTTGTAGCTCGTCCTAGAAAAATACCTTACAGATCTATCAATTCACCAACAGGATCATAAATCACCCAGGCTACCGAAGACAAATTCCTGGTACTGCGGGAACCACCATTTGCGAAACAGGCATAAGGGGTAATAGACATCTGCACCATAAGCAAGACCCAATAAGTAGGAAAACGCTCACAAAGCACATCGAACCAAAATATGTACAAAAAATGAAAATGACACCTATGTACACCTGTTACACATGGATGATTCATGGATAATATTTTTTGAGATACAACCCTTTTATGGGTTGTTCAAGAAGATGACCTTCATCATCAATAAGCTCATAGGCCCTATTCATTGGCCACATATGGAACGTTGTTCTCGGAAGAAGAAGTGAAAAAAGACAATTGATCGACAGTAAAAATATTTCCTTTGTGCGGGAATTTCAAAACACGAAAGAGAGTGGACAGAACACATAGCATTACGTGAGTCCAACTACAACTGAGGAGAATATTATAATTGAGCTTAGCATCAACGACTTCAACTTCGACATTGACTGTCTTCCCTTCTAATGTGATCGGTAAACTAGCGAGAACACCAAGAGGTTTAGACTCTCTTCCATCAAATGCTTCAAGGGCATTAGGTGACGAGGTAAGAGCTGTAGAACCAATGGCTTTCCAACAAGTAGATGACATAACGCTGGTAGATGCACCCTCATCCATGACTGCTCAGTGAATTTTCAAACCATTTATACCAAATTGAATGATGAGCGCAATTTGGTGTGGGAGTCACGGGACAAAATTCTCTAAATTGAAAGCAAGCAAGCTATTATTGGCAGGATCAACCCCACCTATCACAGATAACAATTATTTTCGTTGTGATGGACAACTCTGAAGTACTTCTAACATAGATATGGTGGATGGCGCCTAAGCCAAATCCTCAACAATACTATAAAGTTGGGCAGCACGGGTGTTAGGATTTTACGAAGACTTACGAAGCACACCTTTGGAAGGTGGTTGCACAAAATATTCAGTATTAGGTCGTTCAACCTCAAGAGGGCCAGAAATAGGTGGAGGATGAGGACCATCAACGATCTCCTTCTTCGTTGTCTGACATAAACCAGAATAATCTTTCGATCGAGTAGTAATAGAAACGGGTGTAGAACCATTCATCATAAAAACCTGAGAACCAAATGTGGTAGAGGATTGAGGTTTCTCTACCATCTGATTTTTTTGAGTAGGAAAAGGTTCTTTAAGAATAGCTGGAGTGCCTTGAGTGCCTTTGAGCAATTGGCTCACTTCGGACCATCGAGGACAGTCTTTGGTGAAGTGCTCTTCATCACAAATCAAACAAGGATACTTCGGTTTGCGTTGAGAATTATCAGCAGAATGAGGTTTCGACGAATCCTATTTCAGGGTATCAGCTTTGGCCTTACCTTTACCATTCTTCTTACATTTAGAAGCATTATCCATAGGATTGGCCTCAATGGCATTCACTTCTATGGGTTTGCCAGAATTTGGATTTGGTTGAGAAGCAACATGATCGAAAGAAGTAGCCTTCTGCTTCCCAGAATTAGATGGAGACTTCTGAGGAGTCTGAGATACGAAACCAATAATACCGTCAACAGATGGAGTCGCTAGAGGTTTAGAAGTTACAGGTTGAGGAGCATCAGGCAAGATATCATACAAAGTGCTGGATTGAGAGTACACAAGATCGAGGTACTGGGCGTAAGCAATGGCTTGTTCCTCGGTGACACATGCCCCCATAGCTATGTCCTTGGCAATATGATTGATAAAGGAGGTATTGAACCAATGAGTTAGAAGCTGATTAGGAATTTCAAATTTGATCATGCGATGACATTGCCTCCACTCATGAATATGATCTAAGATATGAGTAGCTCGATCCTGTTTCAATGAAGTGAGGAGGTGTTTCCCAGTCTCATAGAAAAATGGCAACCAGAAATGTGTAAGGAATGCCATATCTAAGGAATTGAAATCTTGAAAAACTCCACGAGATAGCTCAATGTACCTCTTTGCAACAGCACTAGAAAGAGTACGCTAGAAAATACGAAGCTGAATAGAATCATCAACCCAAGAGTTAGAGGAACACCACAAGTGGTAAGTCATAACATGTGTTTGGGGGTCTTCACCAGGTTTACCCTCAAATTTAGGACAATCATCAGGAATATTGGTTGGAACTGGAGGCCAATATGGATTATGAAGAATGGGATCATTTGTCAATTTGGACACATCGGGTAATTCCAACGTAATAAGAAATGGTAATTGATTATTAAAAGTCATCAGAGGTCTTTGATAAGGACCTGTGTATACATTCCACCCAGTCCAAACAGGATTTTGTCCCCACGCATTTTTTCACAAAAGATTCAGATCATAAGGATTAGAAGCAGGATAATTCGGTTGATACTGGGATTGAGGACTAGGATATGGAGTCAAAGTAGACCACAGAGGTCCGTGCTAAGCAGTATAATGATTTTGATGTGGAATGTAAGCATGGCTTTGAGATTGATGATACAAAGGTTGATTTTGAGGGTAAGGAATCTGAGGCGCGCTATATACCGATTGATATGAAACTTTAGGGTAGTAAGCACCCTACGGTTGAGAAGGTTGACCTTATGAAGCAGGTTGAGTAGGCTTCTGAGTAGGGTAAATAGGTAGAACCGACTGTGGAACCAAAGGAATCTGCTGGTGGGAAGGTTGAAATGGCTGGTGAGCTGGTTGAAATGGTTGTTGAAACTGTTGTTGGGGACCAAAAGGTTGTCCTTGTGGGAAAGGTTGGCCTGATGGTTGCGACGGACTAGGTTTTCCATGATAAATAGGTTGAACCGGAGAAGGACCAAAGGGTCGTCCTGGTTGCACAATATTTGGGCCATATTGAACATGTGGTTGTGATTGAGGTGCAACAGGTTGTCCCTGCGACGGATAATTTTTCCCCCCAGGACCAAAAGATGATCCTAGTTGATTCAAAGGTTGACCTGAAGGACCAAAGGGTTGTCCATGTTGGGCCAAAGGCTGACCTTGTGAAGGTTGGCCTTTTGGACCATATGGTTGTCCCTGTGGACCAGAAACAGGGCCCTGCTAAGCTAAAGGTTGTCCCGATGAGGGTTGTCCTTGGAAGCCAGAGGGTTGCACAGGAAGAGTAGGTCCCATATGAGTAATAGTCTGATAAGGATCATAAACAGCTTGATAAGGATCAATAGGAGGCAAATAGACCAGATTACCATACACATCATAATGGTGTGGATAGATATATACGGGATTACCAACAACATCATAGTGATGGAATCGAGGATTAGCAGGAGCGTGAGATTGCTGAGAACCCTGAGAACTCTTCTAATGAATAACCAACAGATATTATTCAAAATTAAGACCACCAGGAATCGCAGGAGGAGTGGAAATTGAACTAGAAGCCACACAAACCGTTGGTTGAATTGGAACAGATGTGACAATAACCAACGAACCAGGAGTCGAAGGTGATAGCCCCAATGAAGGTAAGACCGAAATCGAAGGAAGATTTACTGTACTAGAATGCGCAATAGAGGCAACGCCAGATATGTTCTGACTCAAGGATCTATATCCAAGAAGAAGTGAGACCGACAGTGGTGAATATTGGGTGGAGGCATGAGAGAGATCTTCAGGAAAGAGTTGATATTCTCTTGTGGAAACAGGCATTCCTTCACTACCAACAGGACTAGAGTAATCCATATCTAATTCCAATATAAGATCTTCAAAAAGACTACGGGGACTAGGAGGTACCGTAGCAGCAACAAAGGGTGATCCTGATGTAAGAGAAGGAAATTCTCCTTCTTCCCCAAAACCAAACCAAGCACTTGAAGGAGGCCAATTGAATTGAACTAGATATTCAAGCAGAGATCAAGTAGCAAGGGGTTGGACAGAAAAAATAATATGTTGCGAGAACTTGACATACCTAGTGGATTGAGGGGTTTCAAAAGAAATGTCCAGAAAAGAACCACCACTAGGAGGCAGTGAGGACGATGAAACTGGATGTTTTGCTACTTTGACTGTATATCAGAACAGGAAGGAAAATAAATAACCAATCAAAGGTGCCAAAACAAGAACCAAAGAAATCAATCAAGCCAAGCACGAAACTTTTAATGGGCGTGTGATCGTAGGTGATTAATTTTATAACATTGAAACCAAAATTCACTTTTTCATGTTTTAAGAGTCGGAAAAAGGAAAAAGATGACTCTAGTCACTTTCAATTTGAAACAAGCGTGAAAGGAAAAGTGCTCGATGATTTATTCTCTTGTTTAAAGAGTCACAGAAGATTGAAATAACTTCTCAAGAATTCTAAGCAAGAGGGTGTACCAGGTTTCCATGAACTTCCATATACACCTTGGTGATCAAATGAAACAGAAATGAGCAAAGACTTGACGTACGTGCAGGTAGACTCCCTGAATGCTGTGTTCAGTGTATCAAGGTTACAAGGTGGCAGACTCAGCTTCCTATGGATAAAATTATTGCAACCTAGAGGGGTCTCCCTTTATATACATGATGGTACGGGGAGCACAAGTCCGTACTAGCACTGTCTGAATCCAAGAGGCGAGAGACAACTACTAGGTTTTAAGACGCCAGAACACATCTCTAGCCTAGAACACTAGACATATTGCGTTAGGTTTCAATGTTGCCTTAGGTTCATTGAGTAAATTTTAAAGTTAATCTTGAATTAGGTTTCAATTTCTAGGCCCTAACGAATTTGGAGCTCAACTTCCTAAATGCAAACTATATGCAAATGAACATCATTTTAGTTTGATGAATGCTAGTTATAAGAAGGATAGAAATCTTTCAAAAGACAACAAACAAACAAAACTGAAGAAACTTCTAATGCCTCTAACGCAATAAATTGAAAATGAAACTCCTTCCTAGATGACAAATGCTAGTTATGTAAAGGAACGTTTCAATTTCAATGCAACGAAAGAATGCAGGATATTTTTTTTTGAATTTTCAATGAAATGAAGCACACATTGTACTAATTCAATAGAAAACAAAAAAAACACTAGATTGAGTTTTGTGAATTTAGAGACTTAGAATTGAATGATTCAATTAAGACAAAACAAATTAAAAAACATTCAAGCTAATGTAGAAAACTTTTAATGAAAGAAGAGTTTCCCAAAATGATCCAAACAAGCAACGTAATCAATGCTCAGAGCAAGAAGAAGACAGATCAATCGATAAAATGAAAATACCATTCAAACAACAAAATACTCAAGAGGATCAAGAAAAACTCAGCATAATGATTTCAAAACCAAGACTGACAACAATCAAGGAGACTTTTTTTAAGCAGAAGGCTCAGTGTACCAGAACACTTAGAAACCCTAAGGTCTCAAATAACACTGACAGGAAAATGGACAACCGACTGAAGGAAACAAGTCTAAAGTAGTCAACACAGTCACCAAAGGTTTCAATCACAACAAAAATAACCCAGAAGCAAGAACAAATGACCAAAATACTCATTAAGGAAGTCAATCCAAAACCTACAAGGGTTGGCACAATTGTAAGGTTGTAATCCGCGCCATACAGAGGTTGGCGCGAGTGCAAAGAGAGCAACCTGCGCCAATCAATGCGACTGTTTAGACAAAAACCATGCCAAGCTAAATACCTATGGAAAAAGAGGAAAAACAAAAACTTAACGAGCAGAGGCCAACTTTGACACTCTGGAGCTGAACAGATGATGGAAATTAAGTAAACAAACCAGAAGAAGATAGAAAATGAAATTGATAATTGAACTGAACCAACATGAAGTAACGATGAACTCGCACTGATCCCAAGTGGAGTCACCAATTTTTTATGTAGGTATATCCTCTCTACAGGCAGAGAAGGTCCCTCTAGCCCTAGGGCGGGTCTAGAAAAAAAAGGACACGCTAAAGTGTTTCTTCATAGTTAATGAATGAACGAAAGACATGGTATATCAACCTACCTAGAATCCAATGTTGTTGTCGTTGTAAGAAGAGTAGTAGCCTCTCGCTCCTGTCTTGGAAAATCACAATCCATTCATTGTTACGCCCGGATACCTACACATGTAACAAAAATGAGAACAATATACGATGTCATAGTTTCACTCACAACTATTAACCAGTCAAAGAGGGCTAAAGCTATCACATTACATAAACATCATAACACAATAGTGGAACCAAACAATAGTCATGTATATATAAGTAGAAGGAAGAGGTACAACCAATGCTTTGATGTCGCAGTCTCCTCCAGCAGGGTTCAGTCAAAGCGTGTCTCAGTACCTGTCGATGGATTCAGACGGAATGAGGACATGGATTCAAGCTCTTATCAATGTGATTCATTCTCTCTATCTTCTCTAGTCATTCAACTATCAGCTCTCCAAGTTCATCTATTCAGCCATTTAGCAAGTTTGTACTAAGAGAGATAGCTCCTTTTATAGAGGAAAAGGAGGATTTTGGGATTCCTACAAAGGTGGGAGGGAGTCCTATCCTTTAGGAGAGTTCCAAGGAGGTGGAAACTACTAACTAAAGGAGGGAGTCTGTGGTTGTTTCAGTTCAATCACTCCCAATGACTCATGCTCGAGGAGGTTGCAATAGAACCTCCACCTCTATTTTTTTTTTTTTAATTCCATAAACAGCTTGGGACAGACACTCAACTGGGACAGAGCGCCAACTGGCACGGGCTCAGTGTTAATTTTCCATCTCGGAACGAGAGTATAACTGGCTACTCGTGCCAAGGCAAAAACAAGGGTTTTTACAGTTCTTCTCAAGGAATTGTCAACAAGAGGAATGTTACTCTCATGCTAAGGAATGCATTGATATTTTTTCCAGGCATGACACTGCTTATTGGTCACAAAAATGATCCTCCAATGGGCGAGATGGGGATTGCAGGGATAGTGACAAAATGTTGTGTAATAGATGCCCCCTAAGGCATGAGGTTCGAGGGAGAGGGAGGGGAGAAATTCTTTATGAGAATGTGTTCGAACTAAACACCACTGTCGTAAAACCTGCAATTACAAATAAAATTGATATCTCTGATACATGAACATGTGGCATGGGTGTAGCCATCCATATAAAAACTGAGATCTGAGGTATGGACACAGCCATCCAACAGTAAGGATCAACAAATAGACTCAGGTATGGTCGCAGCCATCTAATCAAAAGAGTCATGAAATAAGTTATAATGATCCACCAAAATCTGTAGCCTAGACTTTATCAGAAAAAATCCAGGGTCTTGCGCTCCATCTCGACCTGAACCAGTAAAATTTCAGGCATGCGAATATATGAGCTGAAGTCGAACATGCTAGAAAATCACCTGATTACCAGCCAATGATGAAAGTTGTTAACAGGCACGAGAGAAACCACCATTAACAAGAATGGCTCTCAAGGTACAACTGGTACAATATATGGGATGTGAACAGTGATCTAGAGTCGAACATACGTAGAATCACTCGATCGAAGGCCAATTATGCGGACCTTGAGTCGAATGCAAAAAAAATGCCATTAAGGCATGCAGGCTCTAAGGTACCAGAATAGAGTCTCTTGATCAAATTCCTGGATAATGAGTTGAAGTCGATAGGAAGTGATCTGATCAAAGGTGGGTCATAATATTTCCCACATCATCAATGCGAGACAGAGGAATATGATAATAGTGAATCAGGACCAACAGAGAATCAGAGGGCGGTTGAAAACTACAGAGGCGAATTTATCTTGAACATATCAGTAGCATGACACTGGATTTGGAATTATTTGACATCAAAGGATCTGAAGTCATGACGACGTGGCAAAGAGCAGATGAGAGGTAAAAATATATTACCCAAACCCATGGAGGCAAAAATGATGAAATGAGATGTCCCAAACCCGACACGAATGCAGACAAGTGCCATGCTCAAGAGCGACATACTATGAACATAACTAAAACTTGGTTCCATTTTCCCCCCACCATTTCTAGCGAGTACCCCAATTATTTTTAAAACAAGCTTGAAGGGGATAGCATATGCTTGTGCCGTAAGTTTCTCCTTTGGACAAATCCATCCTAGTACATTTTACGAGCCCTAGGAAGGAGGAACTCGAGTAACATCATGCCGACGAAATTCGATGTCATCAGTGTTTAACGAGTCAGACAAAGGGAGAACTCGGCATATTTTCATATTTAGAGAGTTTGAAAAGAAGGCAGAAAAGAAAACTCCAGCATGGCCCTTTTCATAAATAGTCTCTCAGATCCGAAAAGGTAGAAAACAATATCTGAAAGAACCTTTTAGTCGTGAGATGCAAAGGTATTCCTTTTTCGTAAATAATCCATCCCAACCCGAAAAAGGGGTAAATGCATACTGGGTAGATATCGTTTCGCATCCATTTAACGAGTTCAAAACGACCAGAATATTGACAATATTTTCAATTTTAAAGAGTCATAAAAGAGCTGAAATATGACTCCAGTAGTGACTTTTTTTTGTTTTTACCAAGTCCGAAAAAGTATAAAATATAACTCGTTACTTCATCAATGTCGCATCAAAACCTGTCCCTGCATAAGAGACACATGTAAAATCCATTTATCGAAAATAATATAATAAAATAATCGAAAAATATGTCTTAAAACCTAATTAGGGTTGTGAAAAAGTTATAAAATGCCAAAAATAGTAAAAATAATTACTTTTCACTTTTTACCTCTTGTGGAGCAATAGTTACCCATTTAGCACTATGATTTTGTGGCAACGATAGTGAACGATCCAACAGTACAATCTTGATTCCGTCAGTTCCAGGTAAGAGCCAAAACCTTTCCCTTCATTTCGAGTCATTTCTTTCTACCTGCAATTTCCAATTTTGAATTCTGGGGGAGAAAATGTGAAAATTAGGGCACGGCGGTTGGCGCAGGTTTCAGGCACGGAGTTGCGCCAACTGCCCTATTTTATACACTAGGGCGTGCCCATTGGTGCGACTTTTTGATAAATATTCATGCCAACGGTGCAAGCCATTTTTATGTCATAAATCCCAAGTGATAGACCAAATTTTCACAAATTCTGATGTTCTTACTAGGCTAACAATGTCCATGTAACAATATTTGCAGGTATAAAGCAGCAAAATGGTCATAGAATGGAAAGAATGAGAACATAGCAAAGAAGATGAGCTTGCCATGGAAAATGAGGGATTCATGGAAGCTCTCAGAAACTATGGACTGAAAAAATTCTTCCTAACGCCATGTCTCCGAGCCCAACCAGAGTTATTGCAATATCTGATCAGCACATGGGACGAAAATCAAGAGAAGTTTATCCTTAGAGATTAATAACTTGAGATTGAAGTCTCTGATATCTATTTCATAACAGGATTATCACAAAGGGGAGTAGCACCAATCCTAACTGGCACTCGACCCTGCATGGAAAACATGACCATGGTAATAGACAGGGTATGTCGGGGAGCACGGAAAGGATGGAGCAGCGGGAAAGTTGATATCCAGACTATCCCAGACTTGAAAATTAGAGTAGCATTACATACCATCACACGAGTTGCGATATCACAAGCACTGCATGAAGCAAAAAAGACACAGTTGCTTCTTGTTGTAGACTACTTGGCACTGACCATCTACATCTGGGTAAAGGATGTGACAATAAATATGAAATGCCAGCTAAAAAAATGCAAGAAAACCAAATTAAAGCAATTTGGTTATGGATTCATTCTGGTATTTCTCTTCTTGGAACGACTACCAATATTTCAGTGGCAGGAGGTCATAGTCCTAGCACCACCAGTTAGATAACCACATATGGCCCAATGGGCAGCTCTGATGCCAAGGGCAGGGGGCGGTCAAAAAATGTCCTGGAGACTAGAATTCTTCGATCAGCTTTGTCGACAACTAATTTTTGTGGAGGACTGGCCCTACTCTGGTACAGATTTCACTAATGATCCAGACCTCCCACTCCTGGAGGGAGAGGATTGGGATGAAGATTTGGGTGAGAATATTTTTTTAATTTTCATGAGTATTATGATTTTTTTATATATTTATGCATTTTCTAACATTAAAACCATGTGTGTGCGGATTTTGGCCCAGAGATACCTGCAGGTATGTCACCGATAGCAAGGCGAATCCCTCGCGATTTCGACCCTCAAGGCGAGGGCGGCGAGGAAGATGAGATAGTGCGTAATCTGGTGGGAATCACCCGAGGAGTTCAAGATTATGCATGTTATGATGATGTTCCATGCGCCTACTAGAGGCATACTGTAGGGGTGCCCAGCCGAATTCACTGCTTGCTGATGTGGCTCGTATGGGCAGTGACATTTTATCATGAGCACCATGCTGATTAGACACCTAGGTTTTATTTTCATCTGCATATTTTGAAGACGTGATGTCTCAGGATGTAACAAAAACACAAATGTATTTTTTTTGAAGTTATGATGCACACAACTGCAAACATGCAATAAATATATACATCTATTTTCCTACATGGATCTTTTACATGTGATGATGATTTTACAAATTATGCAAATTTCTATATAATACAATGTTAGCCATTGTATTAGTTAATGTATTCATTCATCTAGGAATATGCTGATATGTAATAAAATCAAAATGTCTTTCTAGAAAACGAATATGTAAATACAATCTCAGAATGTGCGGATTTCTAACTGAATAATGATTATTGAGTTGCAGAACGACAAGCTGTGACTCTAGATTTACAAGCAATGCGCGTATGACGAGGTTGATTGATTTAGTTAATAGCTCAATAACAGTGCTATAGTTAGCAACATTTTTTGTAGCTCTTCCTAGACAAATACCTTGCAGATCTATCAATTCACCAACAGGATCATAAATTGCCGACGCTACCGAAGACAAATTCCTGGTACTGCGGGAAGCACCATCCACAAAATCGACATAAGGGGTAATAGACATCCGCACCATAAGCAAGACCCAATAAGTAGGAAAACACTCACAAAGCACATAAAACCAAAATATGTACAAAAAATGAAAATGACACCTATGTACACCTATTACACATGGATGACTCATGCATAATATTTTTTGAGATACAACCCATTTTTGGGTTGTTCAAGAAGATGACCTTCGTAATCAATAAGCTCATAGGCCCCATTCTACAATACACGTTTAATGATGTAGGGACCATGCCACATAGGTTGAAATTGACTTGCCCCCAGCTTATCATGAGCTTGTTCATACAGGAGGACAAGATCTCCTTCAATGAAAGAACGAGGGGAAACTGATTGGTCAAAATAGGCCTTGACCCGCTTTTCCTGTGCTTCGATAACCAAAGCAACAAAGCGGCGAGTTTCATCCAACCTTTTTAAATAAAGAATATGCTATTATTCTGGCGTAGTATTAGGCAGTAATTCAACAACCATCTTGAGCGAAGGTATTTCACATTCAATCAGGAAGGTATCTTCCAGGCCATAAACCAACTGGAAAGGAGTGAATCCGGTTGTGTTTTTAACTAAGGTATGGTACGCCCGAAGAGCCAAAAACAACATGAGATGCCAATTGGATTTGTGAATCCCAATTGTACATTGAAGCATGGTCACAAGAACTTTGTTCACAGCTTCAGCCTGGCCATTGGCTTGAGGGTAGTACGACGTTGAGCTATCGTGACGCAGATCCAACGTAGAAGTCAACTCTGCCACCATATAATGCCTAAAATGGGAACCATGATCGGTAACAATGGCTTGCAGGACACCAAACCTAGCAATAATGTGATTGAGTATAAACTGAGCATCTGTCTTACCGTCGGCGGCAAGTGTAGGCATTGCTTTGGCCCATTTGGTGAAGTAGTCCACAGCTACGATAATATAAGCATGCCCCCCGGTTGAGTGAGGGTTACACGTCATAAAATCGATGCCCCACTTCGATAAGGGACCAACAGTAATGACAGGATGAAGAGGAACTGGTGGCCCATGCATCTTGCAACTAGGTATAAAACAATGTAAAAAATTAGCTTTCCATTGTAAACTCTATAACTGGTGCAATGAGGAAGGAGAAGGGAGATTAATAATAGCCTCAACTTTGAGAGGATCAAGGCAAATTCCATCTTGAGATACGATAAACCCTAAGAGTCTACCAGAATTGACGCAGAAGACACACTTATGCAGATTAAGCCGAATGTTATAGTGTCTACAATGAAGAAAAATCTGACGAAGATGGTCAAGGTGATTCCCACGCTTAGCTGAATGAGCCGAAAGGTCATCCAGATAAGGCTACACGATGTGACGAATATCATGAAAGGCATAGGACATGGCGCGCTAAAATGTGGCCCCAACATTTTTTAAACCAAAAGGAAGCTTCTTATATGCGAAGGTACCCCAAGGACAAATGAATGAATTCTTTTGTTAATCAGTCGGGAGAATGTTGATCTGATTATAACTAGAAAAACCATCCATAAGGGAAAAAATCTCACTCCCGGCATAGTCATCAATGATCTGATCGATGAAGGGAGTAGGATAATTATCCTTAGGACAAGCTTGATTGATATCATGATAGTCAACACAAACATGAATATTGCCTTGTTTCTTATCTACATGAACAATATTAGAGACCCACTCTGTCAAGGGAATCAGATAAATGAAACTAGCTTTGAGAAGCTTTCCCCCTTCAGCCTTAATGGCAACATCTTTCCGAGGATGAACTGGACGAAGATGCTGACGAACAAGTTTCGAACCAGGGTAAGTAGGAATGGCATGTACCACAATGCTAGGATCAATGACAGGCATTTCCTCATAGGACCATGCAAAGACATCACGAAATTCACGAAAAAGGCTAGTATAGACTTGTACTTCACCGGAAGAACAAGTGATCCCTATATGGATGTTCTTGAAAATTCCTTGTTTAACGGAAATTTAAATAGGCATCGTCTGTGTAATGTTACTCAAGTTACCTTCTAAAAAAAATTCATGAATCTAAAAAAGCGTTTGAAGCGAAGGAAAGGGAACCTGAGAAACAAAACACTCAAGACAAGTAAGCATGGGCCTGAGACTTGGGAGAAACAAGGAACGATGATGATTATCATCCCATGGGGGTTCTTCGAGAGACATGGTTTCCACGATGGCCTCATCGGATGGAAACACTTCCTTCAAAGGATTAGGTGAATCAAAATTACCAAGCCAAGAGGATTGAGAATAAATGTCAAGAGACATGCTCGAAGGAACAGAATCAAGGGACAGAGTATCCGATGTGGCGATGAGTTCACAATAAAAAATTTCAATTAGACTCAATGGCATCGAATCTCTGAAAGAATCAATCTATTCAGGGGAAGTGATAACCCATGGGTCATCGATGTGAGAAATCATGTTGACCTGAACAATATTTGGTGGTGGAAGAGGAAAAATACCCATGAGGGCAGGATCCTTGAAAAGTCCTAGCCCTACGCTCTCGTAGGGAGTAGGAATATTATCCACATACAGAACGTTTTTCTCGAAAGAAGAAGTGAAAAAAGATAATTGATCGACAGTAACAATCTTTCCTTCATGCGAGAATTTCAAAACATGAAAGAGAGTGGACGGAACACATAGCATTGTGTGAGTCCAACTGCAACCGAGGTGAAGATTATAATTGAGCTTAGCATCAATGACTTCAACTTCGACATTGACTGTCTTCCCTTCTAATGTGATCGGTAAACTAGCGACAACACCAAGATGTTTAGACTCTCTTCCATAAAATGCTTCAAGGGAATTAGGTGACGAAGTAAGAGCTGGAGAACCAATGGCTTTACAACAAGTAGATGACATAACACAGGTAGATTCACCCTCGTCCATGACTGCTCAGTGAATGTTCAAACCATTTATACCAAATTTAATGATGAGCGCAATTTGGTGTGGGAGTCGCGGGACAAAATTCTCTAAATCGAAAGCAAGCAAGCTAGTATCGGTAGGATCAACCCCACCTATCGCAGATAACAATTCTTTCTGTTGTGATGGACAACTCTGAAGTACTTCTAATGCAAAAATTGTGGATGGCACCTGAGCTAATCCTTAACAATACTGTAAAGTTGAGTGGCACGAGTGTTAGGATTGTATGAAGACTTGCGGAGCACACCTTTGGAAGGTGGTCGCACAACAGATTCAGTATTAGGTCGTTCAATCTCAAGAGGGCCAGAAACAAGTGGAGGAGGAGGACCATCAGCGATCTCCTTCCCAGTTGTCTAACGTGAACTAGAATAATATTTCGATCGAGTAGTAATAGAAACAGGTGCAGAACCTTTCATCATAAAAACTTGAGAACCAAATGGGGTAGAGGACTGAGGTTTCTCTACCATATGAGTTTTCTAAGTAGGAAAAGGTTCTTTAAGAATAGCCGGAGTGCCTCGAGTGCCTTTGAGCAGTCGGCTCACTTCGAACCATCGAGGACAGTCTTTGGTGAAGTGCTCTTCGTCATAAATCAAACAAGGATACTTCGGTTTGCATTTAGAACTATCAGCAGAATGAGGTTTCGACGAATCCTGTTTCGAGGTATCAGCTTTGGCCTTACCTTTACCCTTCTTCTTACCTTTAGAAGCTTTATCCATAGGATTGGCCTAAACGACATTCACTTCTGCAGGTTTGCCAAAATTCAGATTTGGTTGAGAAGAAACATGATCGGAAGAAGTAGCCTCTGCTTCCCATAATTAGATGGAGACTTCTGAGGAGTCTAAGATACAGAACCAATAATTCCGTCAATGGATGGAGTCGCTGGAGGTTTAGAAGTTCCAGGTCGAGGAGCATCAGGAAAGAGATCATATAAAGCACTAGATTCAGAGTACACAAGATCGAAGTACTAGGTGTAAGTAATGGCTTGTTCCTCAGTGACACATGCCCCCATAGCTATGTCTTTGGTGATCTGATTGACAAAGGGTGTATTGAACCAATGAGTTAGAAGCTGATCAGGAATTTCAAATTTGATCATGCGATGACGTTGCCTCCACTCATGAATATGATTCGAGATATGAGTAGCTCGGTTCTATTTCAATGAAGTGAGGAGGTGTGTCCCAGTCTCATAGCGGACCGACAACTAGAAATGTGTAAGGAATGCCATAGCTAAGGAATTGAAATCTTGTAAAACTCCACGACATAGCTCAATGTACCACTTTGCAATGACACCAGTAAGAGTACGTTGGAAAAGAAAAGAGTCGAATAGAATCGTAAACCCAAGAGTTAGAGGAACACCACAAGTGGTAAGTCATAGCATGCGTTTGGGGGTTTTCACCAGGTTTACCCTAAAATTAAGGACAATCGCCAAGAATCTTGGTTAGAACTGGAGGCCAATATGGATTATGAAGAATGGGATCATTTGTCAATTTGGACACATCAGGTAATTCCAACGTAGCAAGAAATGGTAATTGAGTACTAATAGTCATCGGAGGTCTTTAATAAGGACTCATGTTTACATTCCACCCAGTTTGAATGGGATTCTTTCCCCTTGCATTATGTCCCAAAATATTCAGATCATAAGGATTAGCAGCAGGATAATTGGGTTGATACTGGGATTGAGGACTAGGATATAGAGTTGAAGTAGACCACGAAGGTCCGTGTTGAGCAATATAAGGATTTTGCTGTGGAATGTAAGCATGGCTTTGAGGGTGATGATACAAAGGTGGATTTTGAGAGTAAGGAATCCGAGGCACGCTATATACCGGTTGATATGAACCTTGAGGGTATTAAACGCCTTGCAGTTGAGTAGGTTGACCTTGCAGAGCAGGTTGAGCAGGGTAAATAGGTAGAACCGGCTGTGGAACCAAAGGAATCTGCTGGTGGGCAGGTTGAAATGGTTGTTGAGCTGGTTGAAACAACTGTTGAAACTATTTTTGGGGAACAACAATTTGTCCTTGTGGGAAAGGTTGGCCTGATGGTTGTGATGGACCAGGTTGTCCCTGATAACTAGGTTGACCTGGAGAAGGACCAAAGGGTTATCCTTGTTGCAAAATATTTGGGCCATAC